>VZDJ01000782.1:30231161-30263459 GCA_008694505.1 Cyanoderma ruficeps
AAAAAAAGAAAAAAAAAAAAGGGAAAAAAAAAAAAAAAAAAAAAAAAAAAAAAAAAAACCAAACAAAAAAAACCTAAAAAAAACACCTAAAAAGGAAGGGTGAAGTGTGAGGGATGAGAGCTCAAACAAGGATAAGGACCCCAGAGATGGACACAGAGCAGAGCACACCCCTCCCATGTCCCTGGCCTTTTCGTTATGCATTTGAATCTTGAAATTTTTGGCACATATGCTTTGGAAGATCTTCCCCACTAGTGCTTTCAAGTTCACCACTCTCATGTTTTCAGGCTAAATTCAACCTTGTTGAATTCATATCATTCAATGATATGAACTACTTTCTGAAGCATCTTAGCCTCAGTAACTATTGTTGCAATAAGAGTGATGAGCAAATATCTCTCTGGACTTGGTCCCATTGTCAAATGCTCTAGAAATCCAGCTTGAAAATTTCAAGGATATATTAAAGCTGCAAGTCACACTCCATAACTGAAAAATAATGAAAAATAGCCATTGGCCAGGCTTTGTTTGGTAATTCCTTATGATTTATAATCAGTTTCAAATGGCATTGGCCTTCAGTAAATAAAAATGTATGGGCTTGCTTATTTCCATGACTAAGATTAAATCTTTTTTCCCCTATGCATATACCTAAGTTTTGTTAACTCATAAACTACTGCAATCTCTTTTTCTTTCTTTCTTTTTTTTTTTTTTCATTTTCCACATTGTTTAAAATGACCACATCAACATCTGCCCTGAAATCCCTCATGGATAATTTACGTTAAGGTCTGAAATGTCTAATTAATTCCTCCTGTTTCTCATTTTCTTCAATAATTACATGTGAGATGATCATGACAGTGCTCTCAAGAAGCTACATTAGGTACATAGTTCTCTTTATAATTCAGCACCCAAATACTTTTGAAGAACACAAATTGCTGAATATTTTCTGGTAATTTTCTTGGGTTTGTGCCCAACTTTTTTCAAGTATGTTTTTATTTGTTTTACATGGTATTTACAGTGTTGTTTGTGTACCTTCAGCCTAGAAGCAGTTTCTTCCCATGGCTGCTCTGAGACAGCATTTTTCATCAAATCTAAATGTCCTCTGTATAAATCTTACTAACCTGACAGGTTTGCAAAATTTATCACAATTTTCCTCAGGTGCTAAATGTGGCCTAAATATACATCTGAGAAAACAGTGCAGCTCATGAATGTTTCAAAAAGTTGAAAAAAAACCCCTCTTTTATTTTTGCCAATATGAACACCTACCGGGACCCCTGTAACAGACCTGTTTTGTTTCTTCAGGCCTATCAATTGATAAACAAGGAGCTTCATTCATCTTTCCTATAACTACAAGAATTACTTTGTCTATTCTTCCAGTCATTCCAGAGCAATAAGTCTATCCAGCTCCTCTAAAGCATTGCTTTACAATGTGAATGGATCACATAGGTGTGCAAAATGTTGGACAACTCAATGATTTCCTGGGGTTTTTTTAGCATTCACAAGGTATTTATCCACTGGAAAATAGCTTCAAATTGTTTTCAGATTTTTTTGCTCATGTTATTACACAGGAACTCAATGCTTAGATCGACTTGATGCACTGAATTGCATAGCACTTGCCCTTTTTGCCATCTATTATGAATTTGTACATTTATTTCTCATATATCTTCTGTGGCCTTAGCCTTGTGCTTTTAAGCTCGACAAGTCAACTATCTTCATCTCCATTCCCTTTAATTTAAGTGTAAAACACAATTCTTGGCAGCATCTTTGTACGAGGGTCACCTGAAAAGGAATACTACACTGGTAATCCCCAGACACATCCACTGCCTCAGTGGATATTCTGAGCCAGGTCATACACTTTGTACATGCCAGGTGCATCTTGCTGAATCTCCCAAGCTTTTTCAATGTGATATCACCTTTTTCAGTTCCTGGATGTCTTCCAGTGGTTTAGGCATTGCACTTTTTATCAGAGTGTACAAGCGGCACAGGCTATTCCTGTTCTAAATCTCAAACATGACCTGATCTCTTCTCTACAACTCAAGCTCTCAAATATATTTTCTTCAGACCTAGTGCAGTCACAGATTGTTCTGAAAGAAATTTCTTATAGTCCTTCCTTTCTGTTTTAAGAAATTACCTCTGTGTTTTATATATTCTATGACTCTTTCTTCTTAGTATGTTTTTCTAATTAGTTTCCAGTAAATCTCCCAAAGTCAAGATTGTGTCAAAATATTATTTTTACTATCTTCCTCTTTAATATCAGACATTGCTTGCAAGTCTGGAGTGCTATATTATTTAAATCCCCCTTCAAGTCACTTTTCAAACTTAGAAAATTCAGTGCTAGTGGGACCCTCTTAGCCTCTTGCTCTTATCTGGATTATGATCTAGTTCAATGATGCTCAGGTCATCTGTATTGAATTATGCCCCATTTCAAACAGATATGTAACATCACAAAATTCACATCTACACAGTGGCTTATCCCTTAAATAGTCATTTCTCAACCATCACAGGCTCTGGCACCATTAAGGACAGCTGCACTTACCAAGACTCTCCAGAGAATTTCAGAGATCAGCTACTTTCAATCATTCCCCATGCCAAATTCCTTTCATCCCAGTGTGGCAGTCTTACTGTCCTTACCTACAGGTGGAGTGGCACAGGAGAGACAAGACACAAAAAAGCAGCTTTTCTTCCAGGCAAATATTTGTTGTTGTGCTTCTAAACATTTCTGGCTTATGCAACTCTGGTTGGTCTTCTAAGAGTGGGGAAAGGCAGCCAAACCTGGCCAATAGCCAAGGGGCAAGTCAGTGCCAGAATGACAAAAGCAACCAGAGCTTCACTTCAGCTGTAAATACAAGGGCTGGGACTTTCCCTGAGACTTTGACGGGAAGTTCTGTCATCCCGCGCAGACAGAAAAGACTTGCAACATCCCCTCACATATTCCTGCCCTGTACACTCACCCTGCCTTCCACTAGATAAATACCAGCTGGCCTGTCAGTTTCTGTGCCTGCTCCAGGCTGTAGGACCTCTCTGCAGCTCCTGAGGTTTCCCTTGGTCCACATACAGCATCTCACCAGCTGAGAAAGTACTGGCTTGCTTAAGGGGACTGCATCAGGTTGAGTGCACAGGTGAGTTTGACACAGATGACACAGGCTTCTCTTATTTCTGTAGGTGAGAATGGGGAACAAAATGGATAAACTGTCAACCTGAGAAGCTTAGGCGGGCTTGAAGTTAAAATTTTAAGTCTCTTGATGAGATTTTAGCCCAGTCTTTCTCTCTGCTAGACAAAAACCACAAAGCCAGGCCATGTCTCCTGGATTTTTATTGACATTATACAGCCTATTTGTAACTAAGAGCTGGTGTAAGGAATCACTGAGAAATAGGAAGGTAATTTTATCTAATTTATGTATAATAAGTCAGGACAAACCAGAACTTCAGATTTGGCAATTCATATTGCATACATAGCAGGTATCAAGCTTGTTTAACCTTCCAGAGGTTTGTTGTTTTAGTTAAAGTGAAGAAAGCTTCTGCAAATAAGGGTTGGTAAAGGGGCTTTAAATAATGAGGCTAGAAAGTGGATTTTCTTTTCTATGCCAGAGCCAAAATATTGTTTGAATTTTAGCAGCAAGTGCAGGGTGTTGTTTTACCCCAAATTATAATTATATCACTAATTATATCACTAATAACAAAGTTGGAGCTAATGATTCTTTTCTCTTCTGGATTCATATGTGGATTTCAAGTTTTCTCTTCCCATTCAAGCAGCATACCAATTTTAATCCTGTTTAATATTTTATAAGCAAGGGGCTTCAATGCTGGAGAAAGAAATGGATTTGTCTTAAATATTGTCTTATACCAGCTCCACATTATTAATTCAGAGAACATTTGCAGCTGTCAGAACTGTTCTTCAGCTTTGATATAGGAAAATTTCATATCCCCTCTAAATCTGTAACACAAACTGTCACTCAGACTGTAGGCTAATTTTTTCAAGTCTGTTAAGGCTTCATAAAATGATACAATTAGTGGAAGATGAAAATTCTTTTTTAGATGTGGCCTTTCTGATGCTCCTGGGTTTGTTAATAGCAATGATTTAGACTAGCATGAAGTAGCACTGTAACTACAAACCAAAATATTGCCATAGTCATTGAGAAATCAAGCATCACTGTGTTTTCTTCCTCCATACTGGAATTTTCTCATGAAAATATATTAAGCACTTTTCATAGTTGTACATTTTTAGACAGATGGCATGTTTTTTTAATTACTTCTCCTAGTTACAGGCAGAAATGATAAACAGATGAGGGGTCTACTTTGTATTGAGAAATTATTAGCAAAGTGTGTAGCCTACACTAGTATTTGGTTTAAGTGAGCTCACTTGGGAATGAATCTGCTGCCCTCCACCATGTATCATTCCATGTCTCACTTTGCAGAGCAGCTGGGGACATGCAACCTTGGCTGCTCATGGGTGAAACAAAACAATCTCACAGCTAATTGCAGTTAAGTTCACAGGACCAGACCAGAGCTACTCCGAAGTAAAAACTCCATCAGCGTGGGCATTGGGTGCTCCCTATAAACCCAGTCTCTCAAAAATACAGACAACAACTGAGATATTCAGCCAGAGTAATTAAAATCTACATGTTTTAAGGTCTCTTTCACTGCTCCCCAGTCTATTTAAGCCTCTTTATTTGGTAACCTCAAGATCTGAGCCAACATTTCTTCCTTTCTCATCCTGGTTGCTGAACTAGCAGAGTGGAACTGCAACATTTTCAGTATCTTATTTTCTGTGGGACATTTTAGAGGCATTGGCATTTTGACTTTATTTTTACTTTATTCAGATTTCAATGTATGTTGGGTTCAAAAACCAGGTTTTGGGAAGAAAAGGAAGGGACAGGTATTTAAACGTGACATTTGCATGCTTATTGCAGTTCAGATGTGAGGAGTTTTTGTCCCTGCATGCTCTAAAACAAAATAGTGGGTTTTTTCTTTTCTTTTCACATCACCATTTAGAGCCAGATAATGTCTTCTTTTTTTAAATTTCTCCACTGTGTACTGCCCTTAGTAAGAGCACTGTCTATAAAATACTCATTTAATTCACCTACTAGGTGTTTGTAGGCAGGGCTGTGAGAAATAGCTGCACTCCCACATGTTCTCATGAGCCCTTCCTGGGCTCCCAACAGCTCTCTCCTCCCAGCTGTGGAGGTCTGGGCAGGGTGCTGGGACTGTGCCAGGCAGCAGCTCAGGTAAGCACTGGTTGTATTGGTGCTTCTTGGAAACTGAATGGCTGCCAGAAAAAGCATTCATTAGAGGACTGACAAAACTTCCTCCTAACTTCGCAGGGACTACTGAGTACAGCCCTGGATGCTCAATTGCAAAGGTGACTTTCAGCTATTTTGTTTACTTTACTAAACTGTGGCGGTGCCATCTCCCCTGGTGGCGTTACCAGAGAAATGCCCCAACTTTGGTGGTGGCACCATGCTGGAGACAGGCTCAGGATACCTGGCTGGGCACTGCTGAGGATCCTTGGCCGAGCTGCCTTGTTTGTTGCACTGGCGGAGCAATACAGAACAGCCTGGTTCAGCAGCAAGGCTAGGTCTAGCCTTCCATTGGGACAGTTCCCATGACTGTCTTTGGAAAACATGAGGTTAAGATTATACCAGGTCTTAGCTATGGATGATTTCCCTACATGTGCTTTTCCCAAGTGGAGCAGCCTCACCAGGACAAATAAGAATGTGTAGAAAAACCACTTCCATAATCAGCATCATAACCCTAAAAAATGAGAATATTAATAAATTTGATTCGAGTTCTTATATGAGCTCCAGAGCTCATATAACTTGGCATTTCAAAGGTGCTTAATTATAATAATCTGCTACAAACTGCTTGATCAATGGTAAAAAGGCTTAGCCATCCAATTCAGACAAGTTACAGCACCTGAAGACTGGAATCAGTGTGTTTTACTGCTACCTGTCACCTTTAGTGATGCCAACTATGTGAGCAAGTTTCTGGAGGCCTCTAGATAAACAAGGCTTAAGAGCTAAGAAATTAGGTGGAGAAGTTGATTGCCAAAGAGCAAAACACTTTCTGGCATCATTAAAGCAGAGGATAGTTTGACGAATGATTTCTCTGAGGTGGTCCCATGCTATGATGACTGTGAGAGCAGGAAATATGTAAAAAGACATGAGTACTCACAAGTGGATAATTATGCAATAATCATAATAGCATAAAATGGTAATTCAATAAAGACAATGAGTTTATTCAGAAAATTCAGTTCCTTATTTTGTATTGCATTTCCTTGCTGGAGCTGCAAGAGAGGGTCACCCTGCAGGAGGGAATTATTTTGTCCAATTAGGCAATTACAAAAGCAGCATGACACTTTGTTTTGTACCTCCTGGCACCCTCTTCTTTACTCTTCAGCTAAGTTTAGTAAAAAGCTTTTCATTTGTCTCTGTTCCAAATATCCACTTTTTCCTTCGCTCCTTATTTGCTTATTGCATGGTCTTGACATGCAGAACCAAGAGTGACTTCTGCCTTGACCCCACATATTTCACAGGGGTAGGAACAGTGACCTTGACTGAGACCCAGGAGCAAGTAGGAGACAGAAATCAGAGTGTGTTCTCTCAGAAGGCCACAGCCCATATGTAAAGAGGGCACAGGCAGCAGGGATTTGTAAGAGAAGTTTTGTAAGGTTTCCTGTCCCTCATGCAGTGGCACAGGATAACTCTGGCTGCCCTGTAAACAAGTTGGTGGCAGTGCTGTGCCCCAAGAGCAGTACCTCAAGGCAGTACTCTGGCAGAGGTGCCTTTTGTATCAACATCTGGGCTGGGAGAGGAGCTAATGACTCACTGCTGAGCACACCCATCCCTGCTTGCCAGGCAGGAATCACCAGCAGCAGCCTGGGCATCTGCAAAACCTGGGCTGAACTCAAAGGAGGCTTTGCTAAAGAACAAAAACAAACACAAACAAACAAACAAAAGTCTATCACAAACCCTAGATCTTTCCTTTTCTCAGCATTGTATGCTGCCCTGAACAGATCTGTCAATTTTTACGAATTCCATCACTCGCGTTTTTCTTCTATTTTAAAAGCATGTTTCTAAATTCAGGCTTCCCAGCAATTAATTTTCAAAGCCTGTAACTTAAGGTTATTTCTTAAAGAGTTTTGAAATCAATGGCTCAGTAAGAAGGGGAACTTCTTCCATCTTGAGAAGAATTTAAAAAATTGTCTGATAAGAATTATTCCTTATTGAAAAATGCAACAGCATATAAAATATATATATCTCACTGCCTTTCTTGTTTTGGGGTGGGGTGGAGAGTGGTGTTTGTTTTTTGGGATTTTCTTGAGTAATAATTCCTTCTGAAAATATCGGTATTCATTTTGTCCTGGAGGCAGGCATGTCTCTGCAGATGTCACTCAAATTCAGTCAAGTGGGAGAGGAAATTGTTCAAGTCCACATAAAATAAAGAAAACCAAAAGAAGCAAGTAAATACAGTCAGTACACTTCACATCAAGTGAGTAAGGGAACTGATGAAGCTATCCGCTGTCTTGGATTGTCCAATCATATGTCTTTAAATATAGATTAATGAACTTTTGGTAAAATCTGCTTGGCTGTATTCCAGAAATATTGCAAATCCATATTTATTTGTTTTGGCAGGAAAACCTCGTATTCATGCTCTCTTTCCTTAAATCTTTCATTATATTCTCACTTCTCAGATTTCTAAGAGCATAAGACAATCAAGAACATTGTCACCGCAGCCACCTTGCCCTTTCTTTTGTGAAAGGTGCAACAAAACAACTGGGCTTCATTTCCCCACTTGTGCAACCCAGTCCAAAAGCAAGAGAACTGCAAATCAAGAATTCCTTAGAGTAAATGGTAAGAGAGTAAGGCTTTTCACGCTCTCCTAGAGCTCATGATAGATATGTGGCATGAACTCTTGCATTGTTAGTGTTCAGAAGGTTTGGGTTTGGTAGGTTGCTGGTGTAATTTCAGCTAATTGCAGTCACACTGCAAGGCACTGATGGCTGTCAGCAAAAGCCTCCCAAAGAACATCCCCCACCTCATTCTCTATTACTTTCAAGAGACCACAATGATGTCGGGTCAAAACTGCTTCACTCACTTGCTTCCTTCTCTTTTGGCGGTACAGACATGCATTTGGGCGTGTGTACGTCACAAATTTTAGGGTGTCCATTACTTTAGCCTCATTTCTGTAGGGAGGGAGAAATCCTCTCATGTGCAGAAGTACTTGAGTGTCTCACATTTATGTATGTTCCTCATTCATTTATTTACTGATGATTTCAAACAAATATTCCAGGAGGGCAGAGTGCTGGCTTCTCATGTTGCATGAAAGAGGGCAGCTGAAGGCCCCACAGAAGAGTCCTGAAAAGTGGAAGACTATAATGTGACTATATACATTTGAAATACCTAAAATCCACTAGAAGAAATGTTATAGGAGTCATCTCCTATGATTAGAAACTGTTTCAATCAGTGCCTATAATCAACCAAGGAACACAAACCCCTAGGAAGCCAGGCTTCATTATTTCTAGTGTTATTTCTCTGTGAGATACAGCTACTTGTTACTGTCTCTAAATGGCAGATAAAAGATGCTCAAGAGAATTAGATCTCAGTGAGGGAACGACTCGGCAGGAATCCAAGAGGTGCCTCTCCATGCCTGGTGGGTCTGCAAGCATGGCCTCAGAACATCTCCTGGGCCAGCTGGGATAAACCCAGTGCCCCTGCACTGTAGGCAGGTCTCTCTCTCCCTCACACGTGCTCACCTTCACATGTTTTAAGAAATATTTTCATTCTTCTTGCAGTTGACTAGGCTGGATTAAGGCTTAATACCTACAAACCTCAAAATAGAACAACAGGCCTGAAGAGACTGAAGAAATTACTCAATTTATAGCTGTGTATTACGTATCTATGGGAGCAGCTGCAAGTGGTGATATTTCCAGCCCTCTCAGTATTTTGCTATGATTTAGACAACATTAAGCACATCTATTTAGGACTATATTTCATCTGTTTGAAGAGCCTCCAGGCAGTTTTAGTGTACTCCTGATAAAAAGTGATGAGGTGGGAAATGCAATGTCCTCCATAGGAGGATTTATTGTCTCAAAAAATTATTTGTTATCAGCTTTGTCAAAACTTGGAGCCCAGGACTTTCTGCTGAGAAGAACAGCAGATATTCATTTGCTTGAAAGAAAATTCATGACTAATTTGTTGTAATAGGTTTGTTGGAGCTATTCTTCTATTTTCCTTTGTGTTTAAGTACTGGATTAATCATGGGACAGTTGTTTAGCCACACACCTTTTAGTTTTAGGTGTATCAAGAAAGAGAAAATGCAATTTGCAATTTAGGGCAGATTTGGTTCCACAGCTGTCAGCATATAAGAAACAGTATGTACCCATTTTCTTACTTGGTTCAAGTTCACCATGCCCACCCACAGGTACGCAGAATTTAAAGGAAGCAATGAGAATCAGAGGCCTGATACTAAAAAAAAAAAGTAAGTAAATAAAAAAATAATCCTGGCCACGTCCACTGCCTTTGGCACCTTTGGTCATAGGCAGTGCTCTTTTTTGCCATTGGGATGGTGTCAAAGCAACAGGAATGCTCAGCCATGATTGAGAAGGGTGTATGTTTATCAGGCAGGGAGGGATTAGGTGTGCAGAGAGACATCAGGAGAGCAAACCTGACTGAACCTGCTTGGTCTGTTCACAGATGCATGAGGAAGGTCTGCAGGACATGAGACAAGGGCTTATTTTCACCATTTCAGCACTGAATGCCAACTCAAGTTCAGCTCATGGTAGCCCAGCAAAATTGAAATGGATAATCACATCAAGTCCAACAGTGTTCAGGGCTTGCCCTCTGTAGTGGTGGTGGGAATCTCTTTTCAAAATGTTTTGGAACAGAATGTTCTGAACTTCTGTTATTGAAATGAGTTGTCATGTGCTCAGCCTTGCCTGAGTGGTTCAAACTATGTAAGCAAGTTCCTGAATCCATGTAAGGAGCTGCATGCTTCCAGGTGCTTCCTGACTAGATACAGAACTTTGACAGAAAAAAAAACCTCTAGTAGAGGCTTGAGGACTTATCTATGTGTGAGAAAGCTCAGCTGATCTTTGATGTAATGAAAAAGAGACATACAGAAGCCAAAAAAAAAAAAAAAAACCCACAGAAAAAACTAACCAACCAAACAAAAAAACACACAAAAAACCCAAACAAACCAAAAAACCACCCCAAGCAGCTAAATCATCCATGTTAAAAGAGCCGTGTGGTTGTGGTGCAATGTAAGAAGTCAGATGAGTAGCTTAAAATGAGGGCACAGTCTGAGATGCCCCATGTTCACTACTTTGCAAGCAGAGTAAAACATTGCAGGTTAGTGAACCTGAGAGAAGAATTAACTTCTCCATGTGGCAAGGTACAATTAGAGTTCATCTGCGCAATGGACTCAATTTAATAAGCTCCCAATTGTCAATACAAGTGTCTCTTCATCATTATAGAAGAACAACCCTTTTGAGATATGGAAAAACAAGGTTTTTCTGGACAGGTGAACCTAGAAAACAGATTTCATTTGCATATTCTACTACAAAGATTCACTAGAATATGCAGTCAATACTTTTGCCATGACTTCTGTATAACCATATATGAATTCACACATATGAATCTACACTCAGCATGCTATATAATGAGCAAGATGTATTACATCAGGACTTTTATTTGCCTCCAGAATGCTGTACCAGAGCAATGGTAAGCTGCTCCAGAAAGGTCATTCCCATCCCTAACACTCTCTATTATTTGCATAGAGTAAAAGAATCCTTGCTGTTATTTACATGGAAATAGCAGTAGAAATAATTAGTTTACATAAAAATAAGGCTTTTGACCCATCATTTTTATAGTTAAAATCGCATAATATTTGTTGTGTATATAATTCTTATGTCCACCTTTGGGATTAAGATCCTTACTATGAGCTTAAAAAGAAAAAAATAACAAAATTTAAAAAAAGGTGAAACATATATGGACAAGTGTTGTAAATCCTGTCACTAGTTCCTACAGTAGGCTACAACACCATGACCTACCATAGCCTACTTATAAACCTTTCTTTTACATGGCAACAGGTCAAATTTCCTTGGCCTTTTCTCTTCTCATAGTCCTTACATCCTGCTTTGTCTTCTAAACTTTTGCCCTGGATCAAGAGATAAAAGAACATAACCCCAGTAGAAGATTGTGGAGAAAGAGGGGAAAGTACAGAGGTTCTGTCACAGCTTGGAGCCATCACAGGCAATCGAGAAACATCAAGTGCTCAAAAATGGATTTGTTCCCCTAGCAGAAAAATAACAAGCAGAGTATACTAGATCCTGGAGGTGGGAAGGTGATGTTACAATTTGAGAAGAAAATGAGATCAGGAGATTGGCAGCTGTTTAAAGAAACTCTGTTAAAAGCTCTATTAAATAACTCTGTTATTTAATCCTTTAAATAAGGATTGTAATGCAGAGCAGGGATTGCCATAAGAGAGCCATGTGGCTGGAGCTGTCAGTTCTTTGAAACTTCAAATTCAAATAACACATATAAACCAAAATCTATGGATGAGCACAGAATTGTGCCAATTTGTTGATTTGAAAAGCCACAGCACAAAAAGAAATATAATTAGTATAGTACATATAGAATAACAAAAAGTTTCTTGTAAAAACATAAATTGTTAAAGAAAAATGAAGGAGAGAATTGATCCACCACTCAACTGAGGGAAACTATTGACTAATGGCTCCAAGAAAGGCAGCTCTGTAATGGCTATTTTGCTTTTGTTCACTGGAAGGGTCAACCATGACAGAAGGATTTACATCAGTAGCAAAGAGCTGGAAATACTTGCTAAATGATAGAAGAATGAGATTAGATCATACGTACATGAGTTAAATTACTTGAGATCAGCAAGGCTGATGGAATTCATCTCACACCATTCAGGTGATAACTGAAGCATTTCCACGGTTGTAAATAACTATCTTTAAGAATTGTGTGGAAGAGGTAAAGTTTTAAAAGACTAGAAAGGTAATAACAGCTATCTTTAAATGTAAGAAGAAAGAAGAGGTGCAGAATTATGGCCCTTTTAAATAATACATTTAAATACAATTTTCAAACAAATAGAGGAAGCAAATAGAAAATAAGAAATGAACCGATTATAGGCACATGTATTAATCAAGAATAAGTGATTCCAAACCAACCCCATTATTTCTTATAAAAGAATAACAGGCCTTGTGAATCACAGAAGTGACATGACATAAGCAAATTTTTTAGTATGGTAAATGTTAGAAAAAAATTCAAAAGCAAACTAAAAAAGCACAGTTTAGATTAAACTAATACAAGGTATGGTTATGTGGAACTAGCAAAAGAAACATTTTTCAGTCTTTCAGTTAACCATTGTCAAAATAGAAGACTGCATTTACTGCAGATATACAGGAGGTTTCTCCTGGCAAAACTCCTATTCCTTTCATTAAATGGCATAGATGCTATAGACACTACTCATTAAAGCTGACAATCTGACAAAGTTGAAAATGGCTGCAAGCAAGTTAGAGGACAGCCTGGATATCAGAATGATCTTGACAAATTGAAGCTACAGTTTGAAAAAATATGGTACTATTCAGCAGGGACAAGTGCACAATACAGCTCTGATCAGAAAATCTTATAGAAATCAAGGATGGAGCAAGTAGCATGGGAGAAGTCCAATTAAAGGACTGGGTGTAAGAGGATGCATTTGCATTGTTATTTCAGTTCTGCTCTGATGTAGAAGCAGATCATCATTTTTCAAGCTTTGCTTTACACTTCAGAGTTATCTTGGAACATATGAAACTAGATTCCTTACCACAAAAGGTGAGCCAAAAGACCTGTTTTAGGTGGACCCAAATGCATTCAGCTGCTAGTGGGCATGTAGGCTGCAGTGCTAGACTAAAGTTAGTCCAAGGTGGAAATCTGACACGTGGATGGTGTGCAAATCATGAGCCCAGCACCAGGTGTTGCACTCCACATCTTGGTCCCTGTTGCCACACACTCCCCGTGTGTTAAAGCTCTCATCGCCTTAATGCATCACAAGCTGAATATTGAATCAGCTGTGCTGTGAATGAGACCAATGTGACAGCAGGATTACATGTGGACTGTGAGGCAACTAAAGCAATCCTTTTTTATCTGGCAAGATCTCTGTGACAGTACTGCAGTCAGCACCACACTTTTAATTACCAGTTGAAGCAGTTTAGCCTAGAAATATCAGAAGAAAGCCATGAGAAAGATCACCCCACTCTCAGAAACACAAGTCGCAGGAAAGATGTGGCACTGTTTTATCTCTAGAAGAAAAGGGTGAAATGGTAACAGCTTTCATGTCCAACAAAGGCTGCTGCAAAGAGAAGGGATAAATTGACAGCTTTGACATTTGTGTCTACTGTGGGGCAGGCAATACAGATTGCTCACACAAAAATTTGCCTAATAAAATGGCTGAGAAAGCAAGGAGCTTCAGCCTCCACAACACAGGAAGGTCTCACAAACAGGTTAGGCAAGCATCTGTCAGACTTGTTTTAAACACAATTCATTTTGCCTTAGAAAGGGCCTCCTGAGACCACAACCAGGGCACTTTGTTTTGTTCCTTTTTTAAATGTAAATAGTAAAATTACTATTTCCTGCTCTTTTCATCTTGTCTTTCTAACTTTTTAATCATTCCACTGATCTTCCGTCTGCATTTCATGTTACATCTTTTTGATATTTTCATTATCCATCCCATTTCTACCTTTCCACTTTTGGCATTGTACTTCATCTGTCATATTACTTCTACTAGGATATCCCTCCCTTTTCCCATGTGCAAAGCAATGTGCCTGTCTTAATTCAATTTCCTATCTAATCAAGTATTTGTATATAACTACTTAACTAAACATTGTACCTTCCCCACTGTTCACTTACCCTTAGTGTTTATGCAATGGGGGAAAATTACAGTGTTGCAGGAGAGGTTTTTTTTTTTCTTTCAGCATCTCCTTTTATCTTTACTGACCAAGAAAACTCAGAGATTACCACCATTTTCCTTAAAATAGGATAATGCAGTGTAGAAGAATACAACAACAATGCAGAGGAAAAGGACACAGTTAATCATTGCAGAAGCTTACAAAGATTATCTTCCAAATAACAAAAGGCATTACTAGTGCTCTAATGTTAGGGGGATGGATATAAGGAAAAATGTTATGTATGCACACAAACCTCTATGGCTTTTTCTCAGATAATATACAGCTACATATGTAAAAGAACAGATAATGATTACGGCATGTTTCTTTGCTGGTATTTCTGCTTTCTTCTCGTACTTTGAGAGTACCCCAACATAACTCATGGGCATGGAGCACAGCTCCACTGCCACTGGCTGCTGACAGCCCAGTGTCAGCCTTTGGGCTGAGCTCCCAGTTAAAAATAACCTTTTTTCCCTTGTCATATATTTTTGCTTTCCACCCTTCATGCTGATACACCACAATAAAACACCTCATTCTATAGAAAATTACAACCTTCTTTGATTCCAGCCACTGCTGTCATGAATCTGGGAGTCCAATTTCTTTCTTTTGACTTTAAAACCACACAGTTGCCATAAGATGCCGCATTTTCTTCAAACGCACATGCAGCAGTGCCAAGATGTGTCTATCCACTCTCTGTATCCTAATGCCTGAATTAACCTCCAGACATTCACTGCCAAGCCTGCAACCTTCTTTTAGTTCAATTAGAGCCAGCTGACATAAAGACATGTTGAAAGGAAGAAAAAGAAGAATTCTGTGGAGAAAATTAATTTAATTACTGCATGTTTTAGAGGAAGGCATGGTCCAGAAGACCTGGAATTTAAAAGTAAACTTGCCTTGTCTTACATGTGATTTTCAGAAATAACAGATGCACTATCAGTTTTACAACATAATTCATTTGTTAAAAAGTTCATTGGTGAATAGTTTATTTCTAATATAAAATGTGTGCTTTCATAACAGCTATGGGCATCGTTATTATCTCTTATAAAGAAAAGGTGAATTTTGCACAATTTATTCAAGCAAATATTGTCTCTCTTGTTAAAAACGGTATTAAGCTATATTAGACCACAAGTACTAAAGAAAACCTTAATTGTTCTCAGCTTTCTATGCCTTATACATTCCCTGAAGTCTTAGATAGCACTTCAGGAAACCATATTTTGAAAAAAAAAAAAAACAACATTTCTTCCATTATTTTTTCTTTTCATCTCCCTCAATTTTTTCTTTTCTGGCAAAATAAGTTCAGTGTTCACTAGTAAATGAGGTGTTCAGTATAAGTGAAAAATGGAAGTACTTTATAGACTTATTTCTTGCCAATGGATCCATTCCTATGTTAAATATGTTTATAAGCCCAAACAAAAGATAACTTGACTGATCTACCAAATATTAGACCTGATATCATCCATCGGAGTTCTGGTTTTCTCCAGCCCTAGTTTGGAGAGGAGAATGAATTGCACAGTTCACTCAGCAATGACTTGAGGATTTCTTGAGGAAAAATACAGATGTTTTCAACTGGATGATGGCATGTTACAAATAAGTTTTACTTTTTATTTTAGATAGGAGAGTACTTTGTTAAAAACTAAAATTAAGGAAAGAGAGTTGAGTCTTATTAGGTAGTGAGTTGGACCATTTATTAATATTGCATAAGCAACCCTTCTGTTGTTTTTGAAATACAGACTATCCCCAGAAAGGAATTTCATAGCTTTAGTCATATTAGAGCCTCCTGGGACATTAATAAAGCCCTCAGAGAAGGATTTTCAAATATGTCAAAGGACTCAGCAATTTTATGCATGTGTCAGAGCACACAAATACGCAAGACACATTCAGATGGGTCCCTTTGAGGATCTATTTTCTTGCTCAGTGTACTACTTGTCAAAGTTCCTGGAGTCTAGCTGCAGAGAGCCAGGGTTAACACCCTGCTGCCCTGCAAAGCCTCCCGTGGGACCTGTCCGAGCCACACAGATCCTCCAGCACAGAGGTGCTCAGCCCTTCTCTGCCTGAATCCTCACCTGCCCTAATCACCAGAAACAACTGCCTTGGCACCTCTCCAAACCAGGGCTCCCACAGCTCAGAGCAAGAATGCAGCTGGGCAGGCACTGATGCCAACTGAGGGCTACACAGCTACATACAGAAGTCGTCCAAGACAAAATCTTCACATGTCTTTCTCAGAATAAGAATTTATGTGTCTGTCTTGCTAGCAAAGGTTGCACCCTACAGCACAGGCCGCAGCTGTTTACATCCTTGACTCACAGCTCTTATCCCAAGTCATGGCAGGTAGGAGGAAGCTGAGGCTTGATTTTTTTTCATTCACCAAACAAATGCAAGTTTTGGGTCAAATAATTTAAAATTATGTCAGATTTTTTAAAAGCAAAAACTGTTCTGGCTAGAGAAAAATACAAAAGAATGTGAAGAATATCATCTCAGTGTTTTTAAAAGGCAGTGGTATAAATTGCAGCCTTCTGAATGGTGCTTCACAGAAGAATGTAAGCAAAAGGTTCATAAACAAGAGCAAAGTTGTTTTGGTTCTAGCTAAGCATTTCACGCATTTCTTTCCCACAAATTTTAAAACCTGTTATTCCCACGGCACTAATTAGGACCTTTAGCTATGAGGTAGTAAAAGAGTTGAACTGAGGCTCATGCAATTTAAATTGCTGCTCTAAGTACCAAAATTGATGGATAGCCCGAGAGACGGGTCAGACAGGTCTGTCTGATGGACAGACCCTGAGACCACGGTCTCCTGTTGAATGTCTTAGGTTTTCTGCTCTGAGTTCACCTTTCATTGAGGGAGAACAGTGTGTGGACCTAGTGCAAGACCTATGGAACAGTCCTTTTTGATTCTGTATTTGTATCATGGGTCTCACTCTGCAAGTACAGAGCGAACACACTGCGATTGCATGGATAATACATTAAACGCTTTGAAGTTGCCAGGTACAGTGATGAAGGGAGAGAGATAAAACCTCAAAGAGAATTTTAGTATGAGTAATATATAAATATAAAAAGTCTATTTTCAACATGAAATATTCAAGTCCACTGTCCAAATACTTCATGGAACATTCCTCAGGAAATTGAAGAACAATAATAAAACAAACTGGCACTGACTACTTGCATTAAGGAAATACTGAGAACAACAGATAGGTTTATAGCTACCTTTTATAGTAACTCTTCATAGAGTATTTTGAAAAAGACTTTCCAGGTTCTAATCTGATTAGAAACAGACTCCTCCTGAATGCTTTTCTATAGCATAAGTAAGCAGCAATTACTCTGAAAAGTGTGCTACCCTTGTTTTCTGTGCTCCTGTGTCTTTTCCTCCTATTCTCTCTTTGAGAGAGGAAAACTGAAACAGTTTAGCTGGATGTTAAAATCCATAAAATGGATGGAAAAAAGAGTGCTGTAAGATATGGAGGACTGAATATTCAGAATGTTTTTTTAAAAACTTTACATAAATCTTCTGAAAGTGTGTCTTGAGAAGAGTGTGCAGGAATCATATTAAAGGACAAGAAGAGGCCAAGATGTCTATTTTGTACACCCAGAGTAAACACAAACCTTTTATTTTCAAGACATTGATGTTTTGGTTGGTTCATTCTGATAACTTGTGGTTCTTTTTAACAGATGAACAAAAATTCTTCTAACATAATGGCTTTGGCTCCTAACACTTCTAACAAAAGAGAGACAGTGTGCATATTTGGAACTGGAGATTTTGGACGAGCTCTGGGGCATAAGTTGATTCAGTCTGGCTACCCCGTGGTGTATGGAAGCCGAACCACCCAGATATCCAACCTGATTCCCAAGGATGCAGAGGTGTTGGGCCATGCAGAGGCAGCACAGAAAGCTGCCATCATCATTATAGCAATCCAGAGGCAGCATTACAACTTCCTTACACCACTAGCAGAAGTTCTCCGTGGAAAAGTCTTGGTGGACATAAGCAACAACTTGAAATTAAACCAGTATCCTGAATCCAATGCAGAGTACCTGTCTCAGCTGCTGCCTGGCAGCAAGGTTGTGAAAGCCTTTAACACCGTGTCAGCCTGGGCCCTGCAGTCGGGCACGCTGGACGCAAGCCGGCAGGTAAGGCTGAGCCACGGGGGTTTCCTCTGCACAGGGTTACACAGCCCATGGCTTCTTATCAGCCACACAAAACACACCTGGGACATCGGAATTAGGCAGAGATGAGATGGTATTTTCACCGTAATCTCCCATTTCAAACTAAGTGTGAGCTAAAATTTACTTTGGATTTTTAATATGGCATTACAAGGAATATAAATAGCTTGCCTCTGAACTCAGAAAGGTATTTGGAGACACTAGAGAAGCAAGAGAAGAAAGATAGCAAAGCTACAAGAGAGACAAAAAATCAGGAGGGTTATATCAATTGTTCATCTGAGTTGTAAAGTTAAACAGAAATGAGATAGGAGGAATTTTCAAAGCAAGAATAAAATGAAGAAAGCAAAACAAGGGAGCAAGGGGTATGATAGGGCAATGAGTATGGGCAAAAGAAGCATGCTGAAAGTTGAATAAATTACTAAAGTTTTTTAAATCATCGCCACTTAAGTTTAACACAACATCAATGTGTGCAAACTGTTTTAACCAAGTCCTCAACCACAGGGCAGTAAGCACAGGGTTGGCCATAGGAAGCAACAAAGCAGATTACTTGAAGACAAATCATTTCTTATGGCCCTGTTTTCTGCCACTTCAGCTCTTGTACAACACACGAAATCATCCAGCTATTCAAACCATTGCTAACTTTGCTCTCCACTGCCAGATAAATGGTTTTGGCTAGAGACCCAAGGGCTTCCAAGCCTAGGTTCTATAAGCCTTCACCATCTCAACAAGAGCAGAAATTGCCCCCTTTCTCTTAGTTCCAAAGGGATTTTTGTCTTACACGCTCACAGAAAAGATTGCTTCTTCACTATTTTACTAGACCTGAAAAGAACTAATATTTACTTTTGTGACAGGAAAATCATGTTTTAAAGACCTCTATCCTCACTTCCCTGGAGTATTTATGGACCACTATAGCAGCAATGGAAAATTTTACTTACTGCTATTGAAAATTCTGCTTCAATTTAGTCCTATAAAATCTTGTGCTTAAAAACTACTTGCAGATCTTCAGAAAAGTATGTCAAGTCTTCTACTCAAAGACATATACTAAGCCTGTTACACATTGCTCTTTCCAGATATAAAATTTTGCCACTTGAAACAATCATTTTCCCTAAAGTAAAGAATCATATTCAAAGTCACTTGACTTGTTTGCCAAAAGTACCTGTAGGTTATTGTTTTGCCTATATTAATTAAGGTTAGCAGTAAGCCAAGTAAGCAAAGAAGCAGCCTAGAAAACTTGTCCTTACTGTCCATATACAGGCAGGATGGCAGTAGACAAAGTCACAAAAATCTGTAAAAATTGAACTTCTTTTTGTTTTTGTCTGCAGGTGTTTGTCTGTGGAGATGATGTGGAAGCTAAACAAATGGTCATGAATATTGTTCGCGCACTGGGTCTCACGCCACTAGATAAGGGATCTCTCTTGGCTGCTCAGGAAATAGAAAACTACCCTCTGCAACTCTTCCCAATGTGGAAGTTTCCCATCATTTTGTCCTTTGGCCTAGCTGCATTCTTCTTCTTCTACTGTTTGGTTCTTGATGTAATTTACACCTATATTTATGAAAAAAATAACTTTTCATTTTTTATTGCAATTACCATTCCAAATCGGGTCTTCCCTGTAATGGCACTCATCCTTCTTGCCTTGGTTTATCTTCCTGGCATATTTGCTGCAATTATTCAGTTATACAGAGGTACCAAATACCGCCGTTTTCCAGACTGGCTGGACAAATGGATGCTTTGTAGGAAACAGCTTGGACTAATAGCCTTGGCATTTGCTTCCCTGCATGCTGTGTTCACTCTTGTTGCCCCATTGCGTGCCTTCGTAAGTTGGAGAACCAGCAAAACAATCATCTCCCAGGTAAGTTTTCTTCCCTGCTCTTAAGTCTCCCTTTCTTCTGGCGCTGTTAAAATACTATCATCTGTCTATCTATGTAGACAGTCCAATGTTCTTTAAAACAGAGTAATATTCCTAGCTTGTGTGTCTTTTAGACATTGATATAGCTACATTTTGTTGATATGTTGTGCTGAGGGGATTTCTGGCCTCAGTGTTCCTCTTAGATTTTTGACGTATTAATAAAATAATCAGGGAAAATTAAACATAATTTCTTCATATACCTTCAAGAATAGAATATATTATGACTTTTCGATCTTACTTAGCAAAGGATCCTGTGTCTCTCTTCAACAGTTCTACAGAAGAGTAAAATATGTACCTCAATTACAGTTACATGGAACCTATATGGAACATAATTCCTCTCCTGATTTTTGAGCAGGCATTCAAAGTTAATCTTTGATGATCAGAGAGTTAATGTATAACATTGACCTCCTACTTACCTGTAAGAAATTTCTTTCTACTTCTTGGTGCTAAAACTGCTATCACTAAAATACACCTGGTCTTCTTTTCTTTAGGCACTGAACAATAAAACAGAACCACTCAACCACACTAATGCCTGGCTTAGTGACTCTTATTTGGCTTTGGGAATTTTAGGATATTTTTTATTTGTTCTTCTGGGAATAACTTCCTTGCCTTCAGTCAGCAACAATGTCAACTGGCGAGAATTTCGATTTGTTCAGGTAAGAAGACCACCTCTAAAAAAACCTTCTTCTAAAAAAACCTTCTTCCCTTATCAACAGTGGCCATGGGCAGGGTTTACTAGAGACTTATGGCTTTCCTCCATTAGTATCTCCAAATGTGATCTGTGCATTATCCACCATCACACAGTGAATAAAACATCTACATGGCCACAGAAATGTAAAAACCCACAACTTCTCTGATGGCAGCTTATGGTACAATAGGGATTACTTCATTAACAAGAGAAAGCTGGAAATATGTGGGCTCCTAAATGGAAAACAGAAAGCTGACTTTGACATCAAATTCCACAATTGTACCAAGTCACAAAATAATTTAGCCATTTTATTGGGCTAAATTTTTTGGTTCACAAGATAATTCAGTTAAAATGGATCTGAAAATTACTTTATAACTCAAATCTTCTCAATGCCAAGCATCTAAAGAAAATCTGCAATTTCTCCAGACTGTAAAAACTGCTGTGACTGTAAACAGGCTGCCCTTGGTAACATTATAATCTCAGCTCTCCATTTGGAGGAAGTTTGGTGCAAGCTGTCGTGCCTCTGCAGGAGCTGGGCTGGAGGGGAGGGGAGGCAAGAGAAGGGGAAATTACTATCAATGAATGTTTTATCAAGGCAAAAAACTTGCACAGTATGATACTTCTGGATGGATCAGCACTAGAGCATAAAAAAAATCTTGGATCTCTCCACTGAATGTCAGCATTTTCTCTGCTTTCTCACAAATATGACAGCCACTAGGCAGTACGTGTGAGCTAGGAAATATTATAAGGGTTATTGATGGAGAAAAAGCCTAACCATTTAATCTATATCCATTTTAATTGATTTTTTTTAAAATAATAAGAGCCTTTATGCTACATAAAACAGTTTCATTTCACCAGTCCCCAAGTTGGCACATGCCACATGCTGACTCCTTAAATTTGCATTTGTTCTGGTTTAATTTACTGTTTTAACTTCCATTTCTTTACTTCTTTTTTTTCCCTTCCTTGTCCTTTAGTCCAAACTGGGATATCTGGCACTGATTTTCTGCACTGCACACACGCTGGTTTATGGTGGAAAATGGTTCCTGAGCCCATCAGCATACAAATGGTATCTTCCAAATATCTACATCCTCTCCCTCATTGTTCCATGTGCTGTACTGGTTGTCAAATTTGTGCTGATATTTCCTTGTGTAGACAAACCTCTCACACAAATCCGGCAGGGCTGGGAGAGAAATCCCAAATACTCAGAACAGTCAAATTACATTATCAACAGGTCTGCTGTATAATTAGACTAAACTGTATTATTACAAAAATATTATGAGGGATATCAAAATGAAGTCTTAAAGCCTACTCCATCTGGAGATAAAAAGTGAAAACTTGGCCGGGCTCTGTATAAAACAAAGCCACCCCAATGACAAGTTTTAAATACAAATGAGGCCATAGAGTTTCTGCACCCCAGGCATGCTTTCACACAGGTGCAGATGCTCTCTTTTGCTTTGGCTATTTTCTCCTTGCCTATTTACCCTCCATGGTGTTTCTTGTCCCTCCTCTGTTGTTCTGAACTCCTCCAGAGCTGGGCAGAACCACAGAAACTTTGGTGTTAGACAGTGTTTGCTCCTCTTTCTTACCCTTTCCATCAGGACTCAGCTCTACAGGCACCTACACGTATCCACAGAGATCCATATGCACACCTGCATGAGCTTCCACACATTTCCCTGTTTCTAACCCCAGAAGCCACCAGCACCAACAGAACAGGTGCATGATAGATGCTAGCTAAGGAACAGAGCTTCACCTCCTAGCATTGTTTACTCTCCATTAATATCTGATCCAAGGAGAGCTATGTTCATGCCTTAGAGATAGTTGAGTAAGATTTGTTCGGTTTGTGTACAGGAACACTGATTGATTCAAAGTGTGTGGGTCAAGGACTGCTGAATCATTGCTTGTGCTGCTCTACCTGAAATTCAGGGACAAGGGAAAGGAGTAGAGATCAAAATGGCAGAGATGTGAGAAGTGCTTACAAGCCTCAGCTTTTCAAGTATGGGCAAAAAATGATCTGTGATTTTTTTGTGTAAGCAGTGAGTTGTAAGAAAAGAAACTGAAGGAAATCCTTTTATTTGAGGGGTTATATTATATGTCATAGTCATATCTCATGGAGATAATACTGTTGATTTTTCAAAAAATAAATCATTGGATGTAATATTACAGATATTCTATGAAAATACTCATATTTTAAAAACAATAAAGTGGCTTTTTGTACATTGTTGAGCTCTGTTATCATTTTGGGAATCTCTTCTGTTAAGATGCATCTGCTGTTGTGCTCAGTTCCACAAAGGTATTGGGAAGCCTTGGAACAAATAATAAAATGGGATCCTGTCTTCAGCCAGCTGCCTGGACTTGTCTTCCCCCATCTTTGTTTGCTTCTTGGATGCTCACATAAGCAGATCTTTAATTGGTCATCCAAGTAAGCTGAGGATGTTGGGGAAAAACAGGTTCCAGCTGGGATGGTGACTTCCTGTTAAATTGCAAACAGAAGGTCCAACAGTCTCCTTTGGACTGAAGAATAAAGAAAAGACAAAATGTGTTGGTTTTATAGGAAGAGAATTGCTTACTATTTTTTACCTCTCTGCTGTTCTCCCTGTCTGTACAAAGAACACTCACACACGTGAAAGTATAAGCATGCTACCTAGTATAGCTAACTGTGCTTTCAAACTAGCATTATCAAGCAGCTTTAAAAAATAAAAAAAAAAAATTAAAAAAATCTGAACAATACTTCTGAAAACATTTCTCAACAATGGAGTCTTTTTTAATTCTGGGCATACACCCCCTCTTCATGTCATTCTCTATCCCAGAATCTCTTCTTTATGCCCAATAGAATGGTAAAGTAGTCTGAGATATCAGCAATTGATGGAGACAGATTTCTTAGAAAGAATTCTGGCACCAAGTACTCTTACTAACCAGCACTGGCACATATGTTATACTTGTCCTAAACTGATATGCATGTGTTGACGTAAGTCTTTACAGAAGTTTTTCTTGAACTGTGCCGTGATGGAGTAGTACTACACTTCAAGCTTCCTTCAATGATTTTCCACAGAATCATTTATTGCAGAAGGGGTCAGGTATAGGCACAACAGGCCCAAGTGACAACATTGATGCGAGGATGCCTGTAACACCTCTTTACAGCGCCCTGGAGGAGAGATGGAAACAGCAGAAAGAGAGGAGGAAAACAAGACAGGACAAGAGAGAGAAAGATTGTGTTTGCATGAGTACAAAGGGACATACAAGAGCAGAAAATAAGTAGCAGCAGTCTGAGCAAATATCCTCTAGATTTGCCATTTTGGTGGTAGATTCTAGTCTCAGTGACAGTTACTCCAGATTTATGTTATTACCAGTAGCAACAGTTCCAAAGCACTGACACATACAGGGTTTTGATGTTACTTTATAAAGGATTTATTCTCAGGGTTTCTGCCTCTCTCCCAATACAGATTTAAAACCTGCCCTTCCTCTCTCACAGCTGAGCCGGTAGCTTGTAGTTTAAACTCCAACAGCCATGGCCAGTACCATTTAAAAGCTGTGCTTTATGAAATACAAACAGTGCAAGTGCTCTGCGTCTTTTCCTCCCAGAGAACAGGCTCCTTTGTGTTTTCTGAGCACCTTGTGTTAAAAGAGGCCAAACCAAGTCTCCTTTACCCTCACCAGGAACTAGCACAAAGTAACCGTGGCCTGACTGAATGCTGCTTTGTACACTCACTCACAGCTAATCCATAGTCTCAAACACCCACAGGACTGTCCTTCTGCAGGCAAGACAAAAGAACTTCTTTGGGGATGGATATCACGTTGTTTTGTCAAGTGAAAACAGACCAAGATGTACTGGAAATGCAAAGCAGCTAGGTACAATTTGCAATTTGCTGTTTACTCCAAGGATAAAGTGCCAGTATCAGCTGTGTACAAACCAAGGAGGCAATGCTGTTTGCTTGCAGGGGGGTTGTACAGCAGCTCTCAGGGGCAGATCCAGAGCCCTTGCATCTGAACTTGGCAGCAGGAGCTTTGTTGGCTTCAGTAGATAATAGGTCAGGTCTTCATCACTCAGATCTGAGTGAGGGATTTCATGTCCTCGTCATATCCTCTCACACTTGGGCAGCTGGGGAGGATTTGCTTTACAAATTTACAAATTTACTTCCTGAACATGGCAGAGAAAACAAATTCAGTAATCATACTGGTAGTGAAAGTATTCAATGGTAGTAACTTGAAAACAATAGCCGGTGCCAGGAAGCCTCTTGGTAGCTTGCACAGATTACTCATGGCTGAGATCTTGGTATTCTATTTTTTTTTTCCTTTTATGTATTGACAAAGCCTGGTGAAAAAGGAGATCAGAAGGATCATGAAAGGAATTTTGGAAAGGATGTTTTCCATATGGTTCCCAGAAGCCAAGAAAAGCTTTTATGTGCGTATGCACATAATGCCATTCTAAGAACTCTTGCAGGAATAAAGCATTGATTCTTAGATTTACTTCTAAATCAGAGCCAACACTTAGAAAATACAAATTACAGCATTTTAAATAAACGGTCACATGGATATTGTCACAGTAAAAACTAAGATTGGATTTCATTACATAAGAAAGTTTCATTCTGATGCACTACAGCATAGTGGGATAGAGAGCATAGTGTGGGTAGAACTCTACATGCTTCATGCTAGGGTTAATTTAACTCTTTGCCTTTTTTTATACGTGGGGAACATCTATTTTAACCAAAAAAATATACTTATTAGTGAAAAGAAAGTATTTTAATTAGATTTCCTTGAAACAGAATGGTATTTCAGACACACACTGGCCAGGGGATGCAGCTAATGCCACAGATACTGCTGGATCCTGAACCATGGAGATCTGAGCAATTCCCTTCAGTTCTACCACACTGCACACTGAAGTCCTGGGATCTTCATATTTTTCCTCTGCAGCAAAGCCTTCTGTCAGGGTCCTCTGCTGTATCTAACAGTCACCTTTCACTCCAAGACATGACACTTTGTGACCCACTCTACAAAGCCCCTTTATTCCTGTATGTCGGATCTTACAAGAGCATCTTTTGTTTCAAATGCTGTTGAGTATGTTGAATTCACTAGCCCAGATAAAAAACTAGTGAATATTATGAACACTCAGAGTAGCTATGTAACCCATTTGCCTGTTCTTCCTTATCATGATTAGATATTTAATAAGCATTCAATGTACCAATAATAGCCTAAATACGGTTTCTCTCCCACACAATTTGGAAGCTTTTCTCTCCTACAGAGACTATTTTTTTTCATGTGCATTATACAGATTTTTGTTGTGGACCTCTATTTGTATCACTAATTCCTGATCTTAACATGAATGATTTTCTAACATCAATGATTTTCTCCCTCGAGGAAGCTGACATTTCTCAAGATACAATTTTTATCTATCGCCATGGAAAACTACACATCTCTTATTCTTGCACATTGCCTTAATGTTCTGGGGAACCCAAAACTGCCATAAATATTAGCACTGACAA
Organism: Cyanoderma ruficeps; assembly: GCA_008694505.1. NCBI lineage: Eukaryota > Metazoa > Chordata > Aves > Passeriformes > Timaliidae > Cyanoderma > Cyanoderma ruficeps. The sequence continues at coordinate 30,257,313 of VZDJ01000782.1, forward strand.
GCCTAGACCCCTACATATTACTTTCTTATAAGCAACCTCTGTGCTAAAAGAAGAATACACTACAGAATCTTGACAGGACATGCACAGACCTCAGAGAACTGCATGAATCGGCTAACATCTCCAAATGCTGCAAGCTAGAAGTGGTAAATTTTGTTCATATGTCTTCACAAACATGCTCTCTTTTTGCTTCCACATCCAAATTTGCTTATTATTCGAGATACAATCTCTTCACTCTGCTTCTCTTCACATGTGCTCAGATTTAAACAAGGAATAGCTTAACTGCAGTCAGTAGACTCAAGACAGTAGCAGGAGTACTACTAATAGCACGGAGGCCTTTCCTAATTTCCTAGTTATCCATTAAATTTTTGCCCCAGTTTTATGGAAGATGAGAAAATGTAGTCTTCATAAACCTCTCTTTTAGAGCCTTCAGAAAATAGATAAATGAAAATTCAAAAAAATATAAGTTATTGTAATATGCTAACCATACTGGACACAAGTGGTTGAACACCTCTAGACCAAACAAGAAATGTCTCAAAAAAAGACATGTTTGGGACATATTATCTATGACAGAGTGTTGGCATCAAAGGGGGAATCTATTTTTAAAGAAACATACTGGAGAAAAGTATATGGAACAAAATTAAAAAGCTATTAGAATGAATGAGAGAGAGAGAAGGAAAGAAAAAAGAGGAAGAAAAAGCTGGTTTTCCTCTTTCCTACTGGCTCCATGACATAAAACATCACACATTTTTGATTGAAATTATAAATCAAATTACCAATTATTTCAGTACCTTGTAAATGATTAAAAGAAGAGTTTGATCATGGCAGCCCTGGACTTCAAACTTTAGGACCCCTTTAAGATCCCACCATAGCCTTCTTTCTCCGGTCCAACAGGTACAAATGTGCATATTTTTTCCTCCTTTACAAGAACCATTCCTAAGGTAGCTGCCACTCCACACCACTCACAGTTGTGCAGCAGCAGTAGCAAACCCAGTTGTGCATTAAGCACAGGGCTTGCATGTCTTGGTATTAAATGTAGTTGGAAAAACTGTTTCCTTGGGGTAAAAAAAAACCAGAAAAGATGCCATAGCCCAACTACACAGCCTGAAGACAGATTGCTCAATGGACTGCTCTGTTTCAATGCAAGACACTATCATCTTCATTTCAGAGTTAAAGAAGCAAAATCAAACACAGAATCTCACTGAAGAAAGAGTAAATCATTGACACAACATGAAAACCGGAACTAAAAGAAATCCTACCGTACTTGGTATGGAAGACATGTGAGAGATGGGCAGGGTGAGGAGAACCTGAAGAAGTGACTGGAAGTGTAGTCCTTCCTCCTCCCTATTCATCCAGCAATGAACCAGAGCTTTGGGAACACTGGAATAGGACAGATGCAGTGTTGCTGTCATTTAGAACCAGCCTAGGAAATCAGAAGCAATGGATGCAGAAGCAATTGCAGGGAATTATGTTAAATACATACAGAATTATAGTTTGTTTATTTTTCTTGTAGCTTCTGTCTTCCAATTCCATAGGTAAAAAGGAAACCAAATCCCATCTTTAATTGGATTGGTCTAAAGGTTAAACCTCAAATCACACTTCAGAAACTCCAGTCTGGTCTTACTGGCAAGCCTGCCGAGCATTTTGAGATAAATAAATCCAAGAACTTAGGATACCCAATCTTGCCTGAGGGATGCCTCCTGTCCAGTTACAAAAGTCTGGGAAGGATAAAGGGACTGACTTGGAACAAAACCAAATACTCAAGTATCACTGAATACTACTGTAAACTTCTAGCATCTCTGCTTCAAACAGCCATGTTTCCTGGCAGAGCTGTATTCCTTGTCTTTTACAAAGAAGCTGACACTTAAGATTCACACTTACTGTCTTCACAGACACATCCCAAGTTTCTTTAATGATCCCTGTGTCAGTGATTCATACAACATCACACAGGGAGTTAGAGGCAAGGAGAGGAATTGGATGCAGGTTTCCTGAAGCTAAGGATAGTTCTCTAATTATGAGGAACTTTACAGATTAGAAAGCCGGAAGGCAACCTTGTGATTAGCCATTCTCTCTTCCTGCAGCACACGCGCTGTAGACACTGCCTAAATTAATTCCTTTCTGAATTATTGGGAGTTGTCATATTTTTTGGTTCACAGACCCGCTACAAATTTTTCAACAGTAATACAGATTGCTGTCAAGTTTAAGCTTCCTGACAACATGTAGTTTTATCCTAGCTACCATTTGTTATTGCTGGCAGGTAATCCATTTAAACAGGCTGCATTAAAGATATTCTGAAGAAACTGCTGAACTTGATTTAAATGTTAGAACATTCACCACAACTTCTGGCAAATTATTTTGACAACTGATTACCCTCACTTCAATATATAGCCTGGATTTTTCTTTTCCTGTAGCATTCAGTAATCATAATTTATGATTTCCATGATTTATCTGAAGTGTCCAGAATGCTGGCTATACATAGATGACATATATTACTCCAGAGAAGATGCCCAGATGTAAGAACAAAAAGTGTAACTTATACATACATACATATATATGTATATATATGGAGAAATATAAATTCTAGTGTTCCTACTGTATATGTGGAAATCCAAATACATGCTGAAACTTCTCGGTGATGAAAGTGAAAGATTCAATGTACTTCAAATCAATTTTTTTTAAACCTAGTAAAGTAAAAAATTAAAATATTAACCATCAATGTGGATAATCTCAAACCTAACCATAATTTCACAAAAAAATAATTGCAGATCCTAGTAAGTATTTTTAATAACAGTGTGAAAACAGCAAGGATATTACCTGCAGGTTTACAGTTTTTGTAACCTACTCTGTTAAATTCACACATAGAGCAACTACCATATAAGCAGGTTTCTAGGGAGTGTGTCAGGAATTAGTTGCAGAACCACGATTACACATAACAAGTCTCAAAAACTTAAAATCATTGCTGAAGAAATGTGCAAACTATAGTACCCTTGAAATCCACAGTGAGGACAGAAACAGATGGAATTCAATGGACGGTGCATTTTCAGCCATGGCCCCATTGAATCCAGCTCTCCAGAAGGTCATTGGAAAGGAACAAAGACTTGTTACACTTCCAGCCAAAGGAGACGCAGCCTGGAAAGCACCAGCTGAAAACCACTCACAGAGGGCCTACTAGAAAGGGTTATGAACCTTGTTCAAAAATGCTAAGGGCGTAGGAAAAAGAGGGCAGGAGAAAGATCTATCATAGTTTTGTGATTTTCAGATGTGCAGAGAAGAGAGCTCCACTGCTACAGAGAGCAGTGGCTGCATACTGTTTCACACTGTGAAAGGGACAATGAAATCTCAGGAATGACCTCCATTAACACCAAAAACATTGGAGTAAGACTGTTGTTTTAAGAATGTGGAAAAATTTCTTACATCCACAGATTACAGTAATTTAATTGATTCATTAAAAAAAAAACAAACAAGTTAGACTTGAATGCAATAAAAAGTACCCAGATCACTATTCTACTGATAAAATGTCATAATCCAATCACTGGAAAATGATAAAAAACAGCTTGTCTCTTCTATGAGACAGCAGAAAAAAATCCCATAATCTATACAAATATATGCAACTCTGGGATTGTTTAACAGAGCACCAGGTGTGAGAGAAGCATACAGAGAGTATCACATAAGCTTCAGATAAAACCACAAGTGTCCTTAGGCAGCTTTGGTTAGGTTTAAAGGTGAAATTTTACTTAAATCGCTCTACCCAGGGGCTGAGAGTAAAGAAACTTGTTCATTTCTTTCCAAGTTTAGGTATTTGACATTTGGCGTTGTTGCACTTATTTTCAAAAAACACACATAAGGAAATATATGGCTCAATTACAACTTGTTTTTCTAAAGAAAAGTACCTAAAGACTAATAAGCTGTAAATGACTGGGTTAAGGGAACTATTAGAACCATTTGAGAGACAAAACACCAATATCAAATATCATTATCCCAACACAAGAAGGAGACAACAAAAAAGCTTAGAGTAAAAACTATACAAATTAGATTAAAAACCTTTTGGATGTGCCTTGAAGACAAAACCAGTGAAAATAATTATCCTCATTGGTCAGGTGACTATTATTTAGTATGAGTGGATTCACTCTTGCAAACCCCAGGTCAAGCTGGTGTTGGACCAGCTTTAGTCAAGCTTAAATCACTGAGTTTAGCATAGGGACACCAGCATTAGATTACATGATAATTGCCTGTGTAATGCTGAAGGTTATACTGCATCGCAAAATCCTTGTTTATTCTTCAAAATAGGGGAAGGAGTGTGTGAATGCTGCCACCTGCATACCTTTTGTTTATTTTTCTGAGATTTTCTAAGAACAGACAATTGAAAAACCAATCATGTTGTTTCATTTTCTCTTTCTTTCTTCACACAGTTATGAGAGAAAAAAGTAAGTGAAGAGTTTCTTAAGTAGGTCACTCCAGCAGAAGCACAGAGTATGTGTAAATAAAGAGCCATGGATTTTCCCCTTAGCTATCTGGAGTCAAATTTCAGGGATCAGTCCAAACACTCTTTTGTCAGAGATGTGCCAGTAAAAATTCTATTTTTAAAAATAAAATTGAGAGAAAATACAATAGCAACAACTTCCTAAGTAGGGTTGTTATGTTTTTAGAAAACACACAGTAATAAAATAGACTAATTACATTCAATCTGTTACACACAACAGAAGGAGCAAGCTAAGAAAGGAGCACAGTGCTAAAACTAGGTGCAGTGCTAATGTACTCTGGGAATGTGTCATAAATCCCAACCTTGGGCTTAATAAAGGCCTAAATAAGATTACTTCTGCTGAATATTCATGCTGTAACTAGTTAAATTATAAAAGTACTACCTAAAGGATTTACAAATTCAATAAATGGAAAGACTCACAGGAAAAAAAAAACACCAGCCTTGTCTACAAGGAGGTAAAGAGATACTGTTCAAAGGCAGACAGAACTAGAAGCATCTGACCACTCCTGACACCCTCAACTCTAACTACTGCAGCAGAAGAAAATCAAGCACCTCTCTTTGGGTACAAAATACTTATACTTAATGTAAATCTACAGTGAAGAGAACTTTTAAAACCAGGTCTTTCAGCCAGGACAATGACATCTCTTAACACCCCCCCATGCTATGTTCCAGAGAGGAAAGGGCAGTATTTGCAGATAAGTTTTTTCTGACTGGTTTTATTAACCATGAGGGAAACAAAATAAAGCACTTAATCCATACTTATTTTGCATCCTTGTGTCCTTGCACTCACAAACCTCCAGAGCAAACAGACTTATTTACCACTCAGATAAAACAAGCCTGGCCACTTCAACAAGCATGAAGATAGATACCTGTGACCTCTGGTCCCAGCTAGGTTTTCAGCAGAGACCTTCACAAGTCAGATTCCTGTGCAAAACAGAACTCTGCAAGTATAATTCACTGTGCCCACTATGAATATGAATATGTGAATAAGTCCAAGATAACGGCAGTCATGAGCTATCATAAAACCATTTTACATGTCAGAACCACTGTGGCTCTGCCCTGAGAATATTTGTGGCTTTTTTAGATCAGGTCTTTTAGGGCTTTTTTTCCCAGTCTTCTGCAATGTTTTGTTGGCCTCCGTGCCAAAACACCATGAGAACACTAGTTCTGACCAATTGTCATGGGTTGACGCTGGGCAAATGCCAGTGCACCCATAAGTGTATAGTTTTTAGCAAACTACTGTGAGATGTGGTCGGAACAGAGCAGAAGCAGGCCTATCACTTGGAATAGAAAAAAAACATTTATTAAACTACATGAAACACAAGAAAACAACCCAATCACCCAAAGGCAGAATAAGAAACCTCTCACAACACTTTTCCTCCTCCCCCCAATTTCCATCCTTTACAATGCTCAACAGTTGACCCCAGCACGTACTTTCATATCTACTTGCTTAAACCTTCCACAACCCTGGGTTCCTAACAAGCCATTATCCTTTAAAAAAACAATCCTCAATCCATCCAGAGAAAGAGAGAGTCTCTCTTGCAACCACAGACACCCCCCCCACAGGAAAACACAGGCCCATCTTCCCGTGCTCCCATGTCACCCATGGCACCACCCGGAAAACTCTACCATGGTGACCCTCTCCCTCCCTGTCACAGTGCTCTCACCAC
>VZDJ01000782.1:30263613-30384890 GCA_008694505.1 Cyanoderma ruficeps
GATGCTCCCCTGCCGAAGCAGAGCCAGGAAAAAGAGGAAGTACGTCGGGAGTCCTCGCTTTTAACCCCTTGTGTCCTCAGAGGCGTGTCCAAACTCTCAGTGGCCACCGAAGATGCCAACATCCAACCTGGCCACTGATTGGTTTGACCTGAGTTTTCCTAAAAAAAACTCACTTCCCCTCAAACTACGACACCAATTTTTTTTAAGTGTGTATTTGAAATATGTGTGTGAAAGTCTACCAGTGCTTTGAAGTGTTAGATGTGGAGGTATTGTGCTTAAGCTAAACTATCAGAAAGCCATTGTTAGATATTAGCTAATACAAAAGCTGATGAAAACCACCTCACAAATGAACAAATACACAAAACCTGTGGATGAAAGCCGAAAGGGAAGAGGATGGGAACATCCTCAGAGTTATATACAAAAGCCCTAACCCAGAAGAGTGTGGAGGTGACTGTGCTTAAACAGACTGTGCTCCCACATTTGAGAGCAACTACAAAATTCAGAGCCTTGCTTTAGTGTTTACTGCCACCAAACAACCGCTCTAACTTTTGTTTAAATAAACTTCAAATTAAATCAGAAAGCTTTTCTGTTAACTTGCAGAGTGCTCTCAGACAATTCAAGGTCAATTCATTCCTGCCAGTAACTGGTTAAGCATGCACAACACAAATGGAAACCACCAAGTGATTATTAGCATCTGCAAAGATTCCAGGAACAGGTCAATTATATAAAAAATAACCATTGTTGTTAAGAAAAAAAAAAGAAAAAGTAAATTTCTATATCTTTTTTCAACTTGAAAGCCCTAAACATTTTGGGGCACAGAGTACAACAACTGAAAACCTGCCTGGCTTATTTACCTATTATGCATATATGAAATTATATTTTATAAACATACAAAATCATGTGCAGGACTTACAGAAAAACAAAGGGGTAAATAGGCCAGGCAGGCTTTCAGTTGTACTCTGTGCAGTACAGAGTACAGAACATCTTCTAAGTATGAATGTTCTTACTTAGAGGTGACACAGAACATTTCTTCATGAAAATTTTAATCATTTCACTGAAAGAATAAGGAATAATCAGTTATAATGTATATATTAACAATGTATGAAAGAATTGAGCTGCAAAAGGACTGAGCATGAAAGAAGCAGCAATGACCACGAAACCAAAAAAACCTGTACCAGACATCCTGCAAATATGAAGAACAAACTGCGTATCATCAGCTCTTCTAACAGCCATGGTACCATGTTCTAAATTAAATATTATTATGTTTTGATACATTATTATGCAGAACTGGCTAATGATTTCTGACTTTACTTGACTAATTATGACCTCATTTGTACCTCATGCTCACTCTTTCTAGGTGGACAAAAAGATTGCTACACTCCACAAAGGGAGAAGAAATGCTCTCTGTGATACAGTTCATATAAAATATGGCAAACTGGAATACTTTAAGTGGCAGATTTGTGCCTAATTTTAGAAATTACACTTCTCAACCAATCTTATTAGTTATTAATAGCTATTTTAGTTATTTAGAACTATCATACTCAAACATTTACATATTACCCAATATCTTCAGAATGGAATCCCAGAAATATATGCATGAATATGTGTTTGGTTTTTTTTCCAACAGAAAAACCTATATATAAACCCCTGAACCACTGTTAGACATTTCAAAAGGGCCTTTTGACTCAAAAAATTTCTTTAGGATCGGGAATACTACAGCTCCTATTAGAGACGAGTGCTGGGACCCAAGGAGCTGCTCCCACAGCTGGTACCAGAGGCCTGTCTAGGTGAGTTCTGTTTCTACCTATGGTAGAACTTATATTTGTTCATTGTAAAAAACTGGTATAAGTTATACAGCCAACAAGCAAGAGCGGATGTGCCTGAATTAGAAGTAGTGGTGTGACATCTAGTGGGCTCTTTCTGGGACAGCAATAGGCTTATTCCTTTTTAGCAACTCCTAAAGCTCACAAATCACAGAACATTCTGAGCTGAAAGGGACCCACAAGGATCATCCATACCAACTCTTAAGTGAATGGCCCGTACAGGGATTGAATTCATGACCCTGGTGTTATTAGCACCATGCTCTACCAACTGAGATAATAGATTTCAAAAAATTGAACAAAAGGAGCAAAGAAGCTAATAAAAGGAACAAAGAAAACAGCCACAGACTATACAGATGAGGAAAAAATATTTACAAAAGCCAGAGGTGAAGGAAGAAGTTTTGTGTTCACTGGTATTGCTTTCAGAGTGTATTCAAGTATGACTGACAGGAATTGAAAATACATCTCATGTTGGCCAATTGGGGATGTGTGTTGTAATATTAGAGGCATTTTCAACACACACACCATGCTGCAACAGAAGCATTAACCAAAACAAGCATCGAGAGGAGACATCATGATTAGGAAAGTGACTCTTCACCACACAGTGTGACACACCTCTTTCACTTCCAGTATGCTGAAACCTGGGATTCCCCCAAATTCTAAAAACACCATTGCATCATAGGTGGTGGGGGTAGTGGGGCACTTAAAAACAAGTAAATAAAAACTAAACTTTATTGTCCTGGAAATGTTTATTTTCATGTCCCTTCTACTACATGAGTCACATGCAAACCAGCCCAAGACATTTCCCCAGTAAATTGGCTGGTCTCATTGATTATGGAAATTACAGATCAGCAAACGAAAATGAATTCTGGGAGTACCGCACTGGTATCAACTCAGTACAAGCACAAGACATGGAGGGAAAATAAACACTATCTGCCTAGATTCTCAACTAATTTTGGAGCTAAGAATGCGAACTCAAGTGGACATCAGGCACCTAATGGGTGACAATCATAGAATTCAGACATCTGACACATCATTTCTATGCTCTCCATGCTGTTTTTGTGCCCAGAAGTACTGTCCCTGTCCCACCTCTAACTAACCAGCTATGAGCTCATTTCTCACTTATCACCAGTGGTGGTGGTGTAGAGCATAATGCCTAAATCATCAGGAACATCCCTTCTGTAGCTGGATACCCATGGCACTGCTTTGGAAGAACAAGGCTTCAAAGCAATTCCTTTCCATCTGCATCTGGGAGTTCTACAGGCCTTTACTTACCATCCAGCCAGCACAGCAGAATCTCAGCCTTTCAGAAGGTAAAGTAGCATAGTATATATTCCAAATTATATGAGGACATATATGCTGGCACATAGGATTGCAAAAGGTGTTGCACAGAAAGAATCAGATGTCTTATTGCTGAACTTCTGTGCTTTAATCCTTTATATACATTTAATATTTTCATATTATGGCTTCTGTCCATCAAAAAACAGAGACCTAAATCCTGACCCCATGTAATTCAACAAAATAATTAAAGGAGCTCGCATGACTTGCTTGGTTGTCATCAATCTGTTTGAAATTATCCAAGCTCTTGGTATTGAAGGTTTTGAAATAAGGTATGTGTACAGTAAAGGAATCAGTTGAAAAGTGATATGCAAAGTAAGCAGTATTGTAAATGTCTTTTTCAAGTCACATATCACTGTTATCATCACATATTTTATATTGTAATTATATCTTTAGTTAAAGACCATCTTGGGAGCCATCTGACTGCAATGTACCAGATCTAAGAAATTAATGTCATTACTGAAAAACTGCATTTGAGCTTTTGTTCTGTAAAGAACTCATGCCTGGGGAATGCACAAACTGTTGTATTTATAATTAAATGGATGTGGTAAATTGTGTTATTGTACTGCATTGAATAAAAGCTGACTGTTAGCCTCAAAAAAATCTCAGTATCAAAACACCCCTAGCTGTACCATCCACAATTAAGGTTATCTTTTTTTAGGCCTTCAGCGATACTCTTGCTGATGCCCAGGGAGTGATGAAACATTTCCACAACTGTGAACATAGATGAAACAAAGAAGGGAATGAGTATGGAGTAAGGGAGTTGGTCACCTCTGAACCATCTATTAAAGAAGCTGTAGCTGGGAGGGAAAAGTCTGGAAGACAGATAAAGTTGCAGAAAAACTGAGATAGCTCAAACTGGATGATTAAAATCTATAGAAAATTTTGTTCTCCATACTCTTTGTATCTATAAAGTGACAGACATGCCTCTCCTTTGTCTCCTATCCTTTCAAGTACATTATGTAATGAATCCAGCAAAAAACTTGGCTATTAAAGGAAATCCTGTACAAAATACTTGGCTGCAGAACTGAGCATAAATAATGTGCAGTAAATAAAAAATGAAAGGGTGGCATCAAAGACAAAAAAAAAAGCAGCAGAACATAGGAGCACCATTCCTTTGGGCACTAAGTCAGGCATTATACTAGCAACACCTGGTCTGCATTGTATTTATTTTTCTAGTGTTTAAAATTATGCCTCTTCTCAAGTATTGCAATTAAAAGGGTAAGGAGAGTATTTCTTGGCCTCCCTTAAGCAGTATACTTATTCTGAAATTTTTATCCCCTCAGCTGTGCTAAGTAAACACCTCAAGAAAATGGAACTTTACACTTTAATTCCCTGTCTCCTCCCTACCTTTATTGCAGTTGTCAGGAAAGCGTGATGCCTCAGCACACCAACACTGAGCGTTCCAGATGGGAATGTAACTGGCAGCATGATCCAGCTCAAGGCTTTCAGTTCAGGGTGACCAAATTCCCACATCACGTGTGAGTTCATGTCAGGGTAAATGTGCCCAGACTTAGAAGGAAGAGAAGTGGAACCGATGGGCCAGCAGAAAGTCTGTGACTTGTCACGGGCTTATGCTAGCCTTGGTTCACTCTGAGGAAGGATGGCACACAAAATGAATGTGACTTGTGACCAGAGTTTAAAGCAGTAACACTATTACTCTAGCTCCATTCTGAATTCTTTCTTAAAATCCTACAACAAAGAATCCAGAAAAAGCTATGGAATGAAAACTGTGCACATAATTTTCCCTTTCTAAATAAAATTATTTTGCCTAGGCCTTTTCTCAGGAAAATACAGTGAATTATCTTAAAAAAAAAAAAAAAAACACCACACCCACCCACCAAAAACCCCCCACGGTAATAGCACTAGCATCTTGTGTTACTTGACTTCAATTTTCCCACTACAAGGATCACACACTCTTTGAGATCTGCAAAATCAGAAACTATTTATTCTATTTATTCTACACAGATTTCCTACTGCTGTGTTTGCAATATGATGAACTTATTGAAATGTAAAAGGTTACCACAGCTTAGTAGCCCCTCAGAAGGCAGTTGTGTATTCATTAATCTCCTCAAACAGCCTTCCTCTGCAGCCTTCATTCTCCTCAGATAAGGAATAAGCAAATGCACGAGTGCAAACAAAATGCCTAAATAATAATCCATTTAAAATACATCCCTTGGTTACATCTGTCTCCTAGCTCTTTTCCTTATGTATATTTAAATATAAATAATCTTGCAAACGCTAGCTACTGAGTGCAGTGCATTTGGGCCCCTCACAAGAAGGACACTCGGGTGCTGGAGTGACATCAGAAGGGCAAGAGAGCCAATGAAGGGTCTGGAACACAAATCTGATCAAGAGCAGCTGAGGGAGTTGGGGTGTTCAGCCTGAAGAAAAGAAGGCTGAAAGAGGACGGTATAACTCTCTACAACTGCCTGAATAAAGGTTGTACTGAGGTGTACAGGATTGTACTGAGGTGAGCAGAGACTGAGCAGTCTCTGCTTGCAAGTAACAAAAGAGGAAATGGACTCAAGTTGTGCCCAGGGAGGTTTTTGGATATTTGAAGAAATGTTTTTATTGAAAGCATTGTTGAGCATTGGAACATGCTGCCCAACAAAGTGGCTGAATCACTGTCCCCAGGGGTATTAAAAGACCTGTAGATGTGGCACTGAGGGACATGGTTTAGTGGTGGGCCGGGCAGGGCTGGATTAACACATGGTCTCAATGTCCTAAGAGACCTTTTCCAGCCTAACATCTATGATTTGATGAGTGACAGGAGTCCCAGTAGAAGTACTGAAAATGGAGGATGGCCAGACATTTACACTGAGTTCAAGTACAGAAACACCCTGGCCCAAATTATTTTCTATACAGCTACAGCTATACAGTTTAATGTCTTTACCTACCCACTGGTATGAATCATATCTGTTTTTTTCTCACTGAAGCAATCAAAAATTCATTCCTATTAAGTTATTGGAAATACATATATACCATTTGACATTTTGTTTGTCAATGTATAACTCTTAAAATCTTATCACTAATATTCTTTGCCCCTTATTTTTAATCTTTCCAGCCTTTAATATTTTTATCACTGTTCCTAGGTCCTATTTTAATTAGGAGGTTTTTTTTTTCCTAGACATTAATATATGTACTCTAAAAAAGTTCAGCACAGAGCCTTGCAACAACCTGCACTGCACGTGATTAAGTCTGGTAAATAAAACTATTTGATCACCGCACAGCTTGATATCAACACAGTTAAATACCCTTGTGAGATAGGTATTTCTTAAGCCAAGAAACTAGACAGGGTCACTACTTTGGTTCTCAGCTGTTTCATAGCTGCTTCATATATGCTGTTCTGTGTGATGAAGGTATTACATAACAATTTCTCTCGTTTGGCAACTCTATTGATTATTAAATTACACAGTTTGGTTTTCATGTCATAGACAATTGTTAGCAGTTATAAGGTGCAATTAGTGCTGAAATAATAATATATATGCCATGTAGATAATGTCTGAAAGTCCTGTTTACTGGATGACTTAGAAAGGTGACTCACTTTTAATGATAAGTTTACTGTAAATTAGCATACTTTAATTAATTAAGGTCCCACTCAAATTTATAATGTTCTTCAGAAATTATGCTAATAAACAGAAAAATAAAGTGTTATGCTTCCAGATTTCGGACAGCAGGCCATGTACCCTGCAGGGTCTCCAATTAGGAGATTTGCTTCAGTCATACAGATTCCAGCAACTGATTTCTCATCATCTTGTGACTGAATTAAATAGCTCTCACTAGGAGAGGGAGGGTATTCTATGTTTTACAAAGTCGCAAAACCAGCTCAGCCCAAGCCGTGGCCACTCCAGCCGGTGCTGCTCCCTGGGGTATTGGGTGGTCAGCGGGAGAAACCCACGAGCTGTCCCGGGGAGCGCCGCCGGCCGGGAACAGGCTGCTGGATCAAAGCTGCTCCTCTGCCAGATAATCCCCAAACCCAGAGCGGCCCCCCACCGAACACAAAAGGGCTCCCTCGCTTCAGGGGGACACGGGCATCCCCCCAGCTGCTACTCCAGAATTTGGACCTACAGACCTAAATTAAATTATACAGCCTGTTCTCTGTCCTTGGGAAGAGGGACGGGTGGTCAGATTCGGAAGGAAAAGTAACGGTACCAAAAGAGAACATGTAATGATGCGTTTTGGGATACACGATACAGATGCACGAATTGCTGAGTCCATGAGCCTTGTGGCCTTTTGGTAAATCACGAGTCGGTGATTCTGAAATCACCAACTCAGCCGATCGCCGGTGAACACATCGGGAGCTTTCATGTGCTAATATGCGCCTTAGTGGGTCACAGCCGCCACAGAACACCGCTTTCCCAGCAGTGGCGGTCCCGAGATGCGCCGGGGACACGCTCCACCTCCGCTGCCCGCTGGCTCAGGGGCACAGCCTCCTCCTCAGGGGAGCGGTTCCGTCCACGGCCGCTGTCTCCCCCGGCTGTCTGACAGCAGCTGGCCAGGACCGCCGGCAACCACAGCCCGATGACCGCCCTCATCCCTCCCTCCAGACCCACGTCCCGCCCCGCGGTGCGGGCGGGCCCAAGGCAGCACCGCGCCCCGCCCTGCCAGCGCCGGGAAACGCCGCCGCAGGGCCACGAGCCTGTACCACCGTGCCGGAGGGGGAGCTAGGAGGGGAGGAGATCGGAGGGGGTGGTCCCTCAGCTCCCGACGGCACCGCCCGGCACCGCCCGGCACCGCCCGCTGCCCTGGTGACGGAAGGTCACCCGCCCGGGCTGTGACGGGACGCGGGCTCCGGGAAGGGCCGGGGCTGGAAGTCACCGCCCTCCCTCCGCATCCGGGTGGTTGCTCCCAGGCGCAGCCGGACCGCCGGAGCCGGTGCCAGGCGAAGATGGCGTATCCCGGGCAGCCGGCGCCCGGCGGGTTCTACCAGGGCGGGGTGAGCGGGGCTGGGGCCCGCGGGGGGGATCCGGCCGGCGGCCCGGAGGGAGCGGCGGGAGCCGGCTGGGACGGGGTCTGCCCGGCCTCCGGCCGCCGCTCCCGCCGGGAGGGGCCGCAGGCGCCAGCTCGGGGCTGCGCCGGTGGGAGAAGGGAGGGAAGGTGGGAGAAGGCACATCCCCCGCAGCTGCTGCCGGGGACGAAAGTCAGTCCTGAGGGTGTCATTCCGTGAATTTCACTTAAAAATCAGTTTTATTTAAGGATTTTCACAGTCAATGCATATTCTTCCATGTATTTGCCCTAGACATATGTTTTGCTCAACTTTTCTGAAGTTGAAAAAAAATTGGCAGTGACTTAGTATTTCTTCAGCACGCCGTTTTCTTCTGGGGTAGAATAAAATGAAACCTTGGTGAGATAGACCAGGCTGTATCTAGATCAGTCGATTGCTCCTCTGCAAGGTTTTACACTGATCTGCTTACATTGCATTAGTGTATCTGTACTGAAGTTGAAAGTTGGTTTGGGGAGTTTTTTCATGAGGAGTTTTCGTTTTCGGTTGGTTTGATTTTTTTTTTTTTGGCATGTGTACGTTTTTGGCGTATACATAAAATGTAAGTTTATAAGTACAGATCCTTAACTGAATCGTTGATTTTTCTTTTTGTTTTCCAAAGTATGGAGGAGCTCCAGGAGGACCAGCATTCCCGGGACAAGCTCAGGATCCTTTGTATGGTTATTTTGCTGCAGTAGGAGGGCAGGTAAACTTACAAAATGTTATTTCCTTCTTGGTTTTTTTTGTTTGTTTCGTTGGGTTTTTTTCTGGGGAATACTCTCTACCTTTGGAAGGAGGAATGCCTGGTATTTGCAGTGAGAAAAACTGATGCTTCTAGTTTCAAAAAAGCAAATCCATAATTTTTTTGCTTAGCCTATTTGATATATGTAGCTGTATTGGTCTGTGTTATAGCTGTATACATACAGGAACTATACAGTTTGAATAATGCTGTTAGTTTCTTGTGTAATGCATACATACATACACAAACATAGGCATGTATGCCTCTATTTCCTATATAGGTATATACAGGGAGATGCATGAAGTTTTGTAATTGAATTGTGACTCAGCTCTGGGCTGGTGAATACTACCCAGTTTATGAGAAAGAAAAGAGAAACACTGGAAAGTGTGGGGTATGGAGATGGCCTGGCTAAGAGCAGGAAATGCTAATAGGAAAAGGTCATTATGTGATCTTAATAGACTCACAAATGGAAAAGCAGTCATGGGTTGTGCCAACATCTGGGTTTACTGGTAATATAGAGTAATTATTCTTCTAGAAGAAAGGCACTCACAACTTTTTTTTCCTTCCTTGTCATTTTGCAGTGCATTTTTAATTTCTTTCCTGTAATTTTGTGGCATCTATTCGTTTTGTATGATCGTGTATATTACTAGAAATAAGTGCTGTTTGAACTGTATTACAGAGTTTAGGAGCAATTCAGTTAGGTTTATTGAGCTGAAGGTCTGTGTTTGTTGGTCATGTTATAGCTATTTATTGCACACTTGTAGGGTGTGTGTAGATCTAAAACTCTGATCTTGGAACTCTTATCCTCAGGCAGATACACCCACAACATGAAAATTTGAATTCAGCAATATTAGGTGATGTTCAGATTCCCACTATAACTTGGATTAGTTTTGTTCTCCTTTGAATTAATAATTCTTCTTGCAGTCTAATGCATCTTCCTTCTAACTGCTTATGAAAATAATTAGATGGTGTGTTTTTGTAGTAAAGGGAAACACTGGAATGAGCTCTGTGTAGTGAGGCCTTTCTGAGAAGGGGGAGCCCAAAGCTGAGTTGTGCTGAATGTGCTGACAATTTGTCTGCCAGCTGAGATGCCTCTGTGTGCAGGTGCCACCTGGATGTGTGCCAGGAATCAGCAGTGGAGCCAGTAACTGATGCTGGGAAAATGAATAAGCTCCTGTTGTAAAGAGAAAGGGAGGGAGCAGCAAACAGGACACGGCGCTGTGGACAAGGTGTGGCAGGAGCTGGATCTCAGCAAAACATAGGCCATGCCCAGGTTTCTCAAGTGAGGCATGGACACTGGAAGCTGGGAAACCAGTGAGTTCATGGGTATGATCAAGTTAGCACTTAAGAATACTTAAGTTAATACTCTGAAATGCTTTCTATTTGTAGAAATCATTCCTTACTGAAATGAACTTGGTAGCTTTTGAAGTTATCCTTGGAATCTGAGGTGTCTATTTCTGGTACCAGTAGCTGTGCAGAAGTAAAAACCCTGTAAGGAGACAGTGGAATGTAACAGATAAATTATCAGTTGCTTTTATGGCCACCCATGCAACTCTGTAAAAAGTCACATCTCTTATCCATATGTACTTATTGTAGAATTAGTATGTTTTGGTTATGGTTTGCTGCTCTCTGTGTTGTTTTTATGCCTGTATAATATATAATGTTTTCACTGAGTTTTCTTTGAAGTAGTTTACAACAGGGATCTTGTCTTTGACTCGATGAATTAGTTTCCTTTGTTTACAGAGGAAAGTATTGTTTCAAAAGTATTGTTTCAAATCTTTATTCAATCGAATCTGTCTTTGTAAGAAGTAATAATTTGGTTTTTTTGCCTGTATCTTGATTGCAGTCATGCTTTTCTATCTAAAATATTTCTATTTCAAACTTATGCAGTTCCTATCTTTATTTCAGAAGGTACAAAGCCTTTGAAGAGATTAGTTACTTAATGGCTATTTCAAATCCCTTACTTTTTGGTTTTTCCCCCCTTTTTTCCCTTACTTTTTTAATATAAAGTATTAAATACATCTATATAATTAGACTGATGGAGTAGATAGGAAGCAAATTTGGGTTTAGCTGCCATCAGCTTTACACAGAATCAAAACATTGTTGCCTCTTTTTTCAGACTTTGTCAAATATCATTTAACATAGAACTACTATTTCTCTTACAAACAATGGTACTTCATTTCTGAAAGTTACCAAGCTGTGCTGTTCCCACCATATCATTCAGTAGCATATCTCTGTTCTTGAAAAAAAGAGCTTTCAAAAGTGGGTTTAAAAACATTAGGGAAATGCTGTAGCAAATACAATCATAGAATATGCTGAGTTGGAAGGGACCCACAAGGATCATTGAGTCCAACTTCTGGCCCTGCTAAAGACACCCCAAGAGTCACACCAAGTGCCCAAGCATGTTGTCCAAATACATCTTGAACTCTGTCAGGCTTGGTGCTGTGATCGCTGCCCTGGGAAGCCCATTTCAGTGTTCAGCCACTCTTTGGGCAAAAAACCTTTTCCTGATATCCAACCTAAACCTCTTCTGACTTGGCTTTTCATCTTCTAATGCTTTACAGAAGTGTCATCATTTTTTATGTCTACAGACATAATGTTCCATTCCTGAATTGAGGTTAAATTAAACTCTGTGTGAACCAAACTTCATGTTGGGGATGTGAGGAATAAAACTTAGAATTCCACCTCCACTTCTGGCAGCTCATTGCTTTCCATGAATTGGCAGTTGTTTTCTCTACTTGGCCCTGAGCAGGATTTGTTGGAAGTGAGGCATCTTTCCAAGCCGTGTGGATAGGTATCTTCTCTGAGTTTGTTTTGTTTTTCTTTCAAAGATCTTTGCTTTCTACATTTGCTTGTTCTGCTAGCAATTTAGTATTTAAAAAAAAACCCAGAATTTTTATATTTGTGAGTTATGAGGATGTCTTGAGAAGGATAACTGATTGAATGCCACTGGAGAGGGAGTGGGTACTGGGAATGAGCAGCCTGGGAGAGGGTATTAATAGCTGATACATCTTCTGTTATCGAAAGGATGGACAAATAGATGCTGATGAGCTACAGAGATGTCTCACCCAGTCAGGGATTGCAGGAGCATATAAACGTAAGTTAATGATTTAAATAAACAAGCAAATCTAAAGCACACTAATTCTTCCTGCCATTTACTAGAAAACACGTGTACTTGTGCCTTCTGCAGAGCTGGGTCTTTTTCTTTGCATGGCAAATGGGTTTCCTTTCCATATCTTGGACATGTAAATCCTCTGTGTTCAGTTCTGTGCACCAAGGGCTTGCCTTCTCAGCCTCCTTAGTTCTCCACTCTGCTGGGCTGTGGAGTTGAAGTGGTTCGTTTTGTAATGGACAGACAGTTTTTAAAAAAATGCTTTGCTTTGGTTTGAACTGAGCTTTGATATTGACCAAAATCTGTGGCAGGACTGCTCTGCTGGGATACCTCCCGTTCAGTTTACAGCTTCTGTGAGTGATACTAGCTTGCTCAGGTGGTGTCTGCTGGGGGGGAATGTAAATGACCACTTTGAAACCCAAAACTCCTGCGGATTAAGATAAGAGCAAGTTAATTTTAAATATAACTTGAATTGCCTCCTAATTGTCTACTGTCAGTTTTTTAACAAATAATGACACTTACTTGGATCAAAAATATGATACAGCTGTATGCAGGGGAACCAATTACATAATAGTTTATACATTATAATTTATTATCAGTATATAATTTATAATAAAGCTGAAATTTTATGTTTAGATAAAACTGAATATTATGCTTTTAACATAATTTATTTTT
The DNA here is from genome assembly GCA_008694505.1 of Cyanoderma ruficeps. NCBI lineage: Eukaryota > Metazoa > Chordata > Aves > Passeriformes > Timaliidae > Cyanoderma > Cyanoderma ruficeps. The sequence continues at coordinate 30,276,282 of VZDJ01000782.1, forward strand.
CCTTTTTCTAATTTCAACAGCTTTCAATTTGGAGACTTGTAGACTTATGATCTCAATGCTGGATGTATCCTTTTATATGAAATGTAAACATTTTTGCATTATGTAAGCAAAGATGAGAGAGTGCCAAAACATTTGGGAAGTGCTTTGTAGTTTCCATTCAGCCTTTACTTGGTAAGTCTTGTGGTTGTTGTGATTGGGGAGCTATAAAACTCCATTCTCACAAATTTTAACTGAAATTTAAATGAAGAAATAATAAATAAATGAGGCTTTCAGTGACCAATCATTTTGCAGCAAGTGGTTTCCCACTAAGCCTGAGGAATTGTTTCTCTGTCGAATGTATGACGGGTCAGGTCTGGTGGCCCAGAGTAAAGTATTGTGCAAATCACTTACTGTGCTTTTCAAATAGGACAACTTTCCAGTTTCTCATCTTTCCTAATGAATTTTACACATTTGTAGTACATAGCCTGAATACAATCTAAGTCCCCCTAAATCCTGATCCATGAATGAATCAGGATTGAGTATCTAATGGAATGATATATGGCATTCAGCAGTTAACACCTGTGGAAGACTTAGATACACTGTGTAAGGTTGGAATCTTTGGAGGTTTTTTAGCCAAAACTTAAATTGAAAGTTTTGCTGCTTAAAAAGAAAAGAACCAGAAATTAAACTGGAAGGGCTCTTAGCTCGTCTTGAACAAACCACTTGGAATAAGAGAGAACTGATATTATAACAATTTATTCTTTGGCATCTGTTTTTATTTCAGCTATGTATTTAAGTGGTTACAATTATGTAGCAGCAGGTTAAAAAGAGAAGTGTGTCAACTGAAGTAGAATTCACAACAAGAAAATGGCTTTAGCAGGTTTCACAGGGAAGAAGTGGGGAGGGCAGGTTCTCTGACCTTAGGTTTTGGGTTGTATTACCTCCATCTGAACTGGGGGATGCTTTAGTTAGTTTTCTAGAAGATAAATTAATAACAGTAAAATTGTATTAATACTGGCCTTCAAGTAAGAGCTTTTACTACAGAGAGATGTCTTTTTTGGGGTTTTTTGTCACTTTTTGTTGGTGGTTTTTAGTTAAGAAATGTTTTTCTTAGCTTTGAAATCAGAGGGATATGTCTGGCACACTGGGATTTAATGAGTTCAAAGAACTCTGGGCTGTGGTCAATGGCTGGAAACAACACTTTGTAAGTTTTGACAGTGATGGAAGTGGCACAGTGGACCGTCAGGAACTGGAGAAAGCCTTGATGAATATGGGTAAGTTGTGAAATGTTCTTGCTTCTGACACTGAATTACACCATTTCCCAGTTACCATCCTGCAGTAACTAACTCATGACATTTTCAATGAAAACACGTTGGATTCTGTTAACTTACCTGCCTTTTCAAAATAAGACTTTTTATTTTCAAATAGGATTTAGACTGAGCCCACAGGCTGTGACTGCAATCACAAAGAGATACAGCACTCAAGGGAAGATTGCATTTGATGATTACATTGCCTGCTGTGTGAAACTCAGAGCTCTCACTGGTATGCTGGATTGTAGCCTGGTTACTGTCATCCCCATCATATATTTGTATTTAATAAAACCTGATTGATCACTTATCTCAAGGTACAGCTTGCATACTACAAAAGAGGTTTCTGTCAATAGTCTGTTGACAATTACAGGTCAGGATTCTTTAAATTCCCATAAAAAGAGGACTTTATACTAATGCAGGGTTTACTCCAGAGACTGGAAGAGTTATATTAGCAAAATTGGGAAACGTTTTTTTTTATTAATAGAACATAAAGGGTTGTATACAACAAATACAAAAATTTAGAATGGGAAATTATATCTTGGAATGAATTGCAGTATTCTTCATCATGTTCTCTTTCATGTGACTTGGGGAATTTTAGGAAAATTCCTACACTTAAAAAAAACCTGTTTATTTGTAATTCTTCTTACCTGGTTCTGTTTTCTTAATAAATTTTTGCAGAATGCTTTAGAAGAAGGGATGCAACTCAGCAGGGTTTTGTGAACTTCCACTATGATGATGTAAGTAAATTTTAAGGAATCTATTAAAATTCCAAGGTAAAACAAAATTATTTGAATTTGTGCCTATCTTCCCTACACATACAGTGAGAACCCAGAAGTTCTGGGGCTCGTTGAGTATTGTCTCGAAAAGCTTTCATGTATTTCACAGAGTTCTATAAAATTTTGTGTACTTTTTTCTGAACTTCTAAGCAGTGTGGCTCAAGAAGATCCAAGAGGCTACATCATTTGCTAACATAACTTTCTGTGATTTTTTTTTTTTTTTTAAATTTTCTGTTTTAAAGCTTGGTAGGCATTTTGTCCTGGGAAAGCTTGCTGGAGGTCTGGTGGGAACAGACACAAATCACACTCAGTCAGGCTTGTAGGTCTTGACTTCCTAGCCACATCTGTACAGCAAAAAGAGAACACTGGATTTAAGTCATCCTGGATTTGGGTGTTTTGGGGTTTGGGGGTTTATTTGGAGCAAGGGGGGATGACCATATGTGCTAGTTTTTATTTTTGTTGTTGTTATCATTAAGGAGATGTTTTGCTTTAATTAACTGTTTGCTTATTTTCGTATGTATTTTAAAGCTTTACTATTCGTGGGCTGAATTTCTTTACAGGAAATCGTAGTGAGAATGAGTATTGTAGGAGAAACAGTAAAAACTTGTTCTCTGCCATTCATCTAATAAGTGGTAATTTTCTTTTCAGTTCATACAGTGTGTTATGAGCATCTAAAGCAAAAGGAAGCAATCTGGATGATCATGATTTAACATTCCAGTCTGTGTTTTGCTTTGCCAAGTCCTCCAGTGATTGTGTATCTTAATATTGGAAATTGCATATTTTATGAAGGTATTGCTTTACACACATTTTTTTAATGTTGATAATGAATATAAACTACTCATGTACTGTTGTCTTTAACTTCCAATCTGTGATTATTAAAGATGGTTTTTATTTTCATAAACTTGCAAGTCACTATCTATAACTCAGATCACGCAAAGTGTTAAGATTTTCAGTCGTGTGTCTACTTTTTTCCCATGATTGACTAAAATCAGTTTCTGGAGTGCACCTTACCTTTTTCTGACTTAAACTGTAACATATGTATGACTTAAGAGGATACATATTTTCTTGTCTTTCACAACATAAGACAGATTTGCAAACTGAAAGGGCTTTTGGAATGGTCATTTTGCACTGGTCTGTTAGAACGTCAGTAAGTTTTGGTTACTTACTTTGTCGGCTCTTTGGAAGATGAAGCGTGTGGCACCATGCACTGAGCGTAAGACTACCTGCTAGAACTTCTTGTAAGCAGGGATGCAACAAAACATAGCAGAGAACTCTTCTATCCTTGTGCTCTGGTACAGGGGGCTTTGTTCCTGTAAGATTCTTGCTTTGTTTGTGTCCCTACATAAAATGCTTTTAAAGATACAAAAGCTGTGTTGTGTCAGTTTCTGCATCAACTGTCCCTTCACAGGCAGGCAGGCAGGCAGACTTCAGTTACATGTAAATGTTTCTATCTCCTCCACTTTAACCCCTAGCAAGTGGCCTTCATGCCTCACTATGCCAACTTACACACAAGGGCCAAAACCCACTTGGAAAAAATTCTTGCCAGGTTACTCTTCCAGATCACAGCAGCAGCTACCACTGAAAGCAGATGCAGACAGGGAAGGCTTACTTGCCTGAGGCTCTTCAGAGGAAAAAAATGGGATTTTTGTTTGGTGGAGGTTTTCTTGCTGCTTTTATTGTAGGGATTTTTGAGGGGAAGATGGACACGGTTATGGAAAGAGGGACAGTACAAGCTTTTTTCCAATGAAATAAGTTAATGAAAATTTTGTTAATTTTGATCACTTCTGCCTACCACAGAGGAGTGATGTGTGTTGTTTGCTGCTTGTGAATATAATGGCAGAAGAATGTTAAAAGAAGTATATTTCTTAAATAAGTAGTTTAGGGCAATTATGGGCATAACCTTTGCATTAAGGAATGAAAGCAAAACTATACATATGTGCATATATATAGACACATATGTATATACATCATTGGACAAGACGCTCCTCAGAGCAGGAATCTCACTCAAAGATACACTGTATTATACTCTGCTTTGTGGAGATGTCTATTAAATCCAAGCCTTTAGTTTCTGGGCTGTGAATTCCAAGATTGGTCTCCCTTAAAGAAGCAACTTGTATTTACTGCTTAAATTTAGAATCCTTTGGATATTGCTTGTAGTTTCAATTCAGAAAGTACTTCTCTTTCTACCCTCATAATGAATTTCAAAGCCATAGACAGCATTATACATCCACATTCTGATAGTAGATTGTCCTGTTGCACATAAAGTTGGGAAACAGATGGAATACTACCAAAATTATTTCTAATGGAATGACCAAAATCCATTAAGGTCCATCTGAGTGTAGCATCCAGCATCAGTTCTGCTGCAGTTCAAAACTTTGACAGCTGACAAGGCTGGTAAGAGTGAAAAAAAGGTTGTTTTTCCTGCAGGGATTTGAGTAGACTATTTTGTATAAATGCAGTACTCATCCTTATACTTAATTTTCCCCTAAGAATAGTAAGAGATCTTTACCAAAATGTTCATTACCCACACATCTTTACTTCTGCTTAGTTGTGTTTCTGGTCTTTTAGTAGTTTTGCTGGGATAGAATTAATTTTCTTTATACCAGCCCAAAGGTTCAGAATGTAACTAATCAGCACCACTAACGCAGCAGTGTTTTAGCTGTTGCTGGGCAGTGCTTGCACAGCATCAGGGTCTTCTCAGTTTCTCACTCTGCAATCACAATGAGTAGGCTGAGTGTGGGCAAGAGGCTGGGAAGGATTTCAGTGAGGACAGCTGACTCAAGTGGGCCAAAGCACTCAAGACACAAGAACCCAAAACTCAAGTCTTACTTCAGTTTATTTCCCCAGGCTGAATTGATATTTTGGCACCAGCCAGCCATTGGGCAGTGAAATGCTGCAAGAAAACAGTGTGAAACAACAGGGTTTTCTTCAGTGATTTTGTAAACATAAACCAGAGAAGACAGGAAAAAAAAATGTTCCAAAACCAGAAAATTCTGGCTTCCTCAAGAAAAAAATAGCTTTTTGTTTTACATCAGCATTTCAAAAATCTAGTGTATTCACAGTGCCTGTGAATAAGATACACAGATAAGATACACAGATAAGATCATCTTTCAAGTTTAGAGAAGCTAAACTAATGCATACTGATGCTAAGGAGTTACTACAGAGTTTTCTGTCATAGCTAAAAAAAAGCCACCTGAAACCTTTGTGAAAATTACTTCCCTATTAAGAGTAGATTCAGTAGACAGATTGAATATGCAAGTTATCTGCTTTAGAGAAACAGTTATTGTCAGAATTAATGGTTTCTCTTTCCCACAAGGCATACTGGGAAGAATACTTACATGACAAGTAAGTGTTGTAAGTAAGTAAGTAACTACCAAGTGGGGTAGTTGCTCTCAATCTTTGAATCAACCACCAGGCATAGTTTCAAATAGGTATTTTTCCTAGGTTACCCTCAAACTGCAAACCAAGGGATAGTAAGTTTAGATTTGCTTTGAGAACAGTAGGCCCCTAAGACAAAGATTTGAGAAGCTCACTGAATCATTTTCAACCTTGGAATTGGAAAAATAACACCTATATTCTACCATTAGCCTTTTCCCATGCATACAACAACTTTACTTTATAGAGACCTATAAAATCAAAAGTGCAAAACACAATGACTTAGAAGAACAAAATGCACGCAACAGTCTTTGTCATTGAAAGTCACTTTACTGATGTTACAATATGTTAGTAACATTGAAAACCACAGGCATTTGTATTAAATACTCTTGTAGAAGTGGATACTGTGACGCTGTTATTATTAAAAGTGAGCAGGAATTTAGAATCCCAAAGTACAACGATTTGATTTTATAAAAAGCAACATTTTGTTTAGCTACATGAAAGCCAGATTCATTCAACAGCCCAATGCCTGTAATGTTTATGATGAAAATACCACACTCAAAGCTAGAAAGTTGTAAACTGAAATGCTTCATGTTGATGTTTGTCAAAATCTTACTCTTTTATTACATCAGGTACAATTTTTAAAGGATTTTAACTAGCAAAGACAATGATATGTTGCAAATCTTTGTTTTTGCCAATACTAGCCCAGCCACAGTGGTGAAAGACAATTCTCCTTGCCTCTCTCCATAATGGCTAGTATGAGTGAAAAAATAGCTTTCTTTTTTTACAGCAATGCCCAAGTTAAACATCAGCACAAAATGAAGCTGGCAGAGCCAGTTGGTATATACCACCCCAAAAGCTTTGCTGAAAGAACTGGTCATACAGTAAATAGTGTTTTCTCCAGCAGATTAAAAAATCTGTAATGCTTTGCTATTCTGAAAAAAATATTTTGCATTTATGCAACAATAAAAATAAGTACTGTATTCTATATAAAACATTACCTATTGTAATATATTTTTATCCTTAAGAAAAGAAAACTCAGGTTATATATTCACAGTTTGAGTATGTTCTGGACTGTATTTCCAAGTGTAAAGTATGCAGAGTCTACACAGGCAGTGGGCAGGAGTTCTTGTACCAATAATCAAACTAAATCAGCATTTGCTGTTCTACAGAGCCTTATAATATTGCATGGTTAGCTGCTTGCACCTTTCTACTTACAAGGTCAGTCAGGCCTATATACAGAATTTCTAACATGGTTGTAAAAATAGACTCTCCATGCTAAAGTTAGAATATATAAGGTCTTAAGGCCTCATGTTGAGTTTTTTAAACAAAAGCTTTATTTTTTTTTATTCAGAGGAATACAGAAACAGAAAAATAAAAGCTTGTTGCTTTGATATTTTATGCTCTAGCAATTAAAAATTGTGTTGACACTTTTACTTCTCCCTTAGAGAATGTTTCTTTTTAACTGCTCTGTGCTTATTTTCCCAGATTTTCCTCATCTCATTCTGAGTTATATGGCAGTTGTGACCCATCCTAAGTAGCAGAAGTTTTCAAACACTTTAAAGCTGGTTTAGCTGAAGTGATTTTGAAACTGGTATAGATTGGATTTTAAAGAGCTAGAAGTGGCTAGTGGGCCAATTTTGAAGCCAGGTACAGTGTGTGAGCAATATCTGTGTTCTGAACTTACTTTTTACTGCTTGTTTTTCTTACTTGGCTGAGATAACATAGGAACATTGACTGTTGCAGTGCTTTTCTCTAAATACTTGCTGAAAACTGCTGTGGATACCACGTGCCAGATGCACAGGATGCTGTTTCCAAAGCTGCAGTTTGCATCAGCATCCATACTTAAGACAACAGAAATTGTTTTCAGGCTGACTTAAAAAATACTCGTATCAGAGGAGATTTTTAGCATAGATGATAGAAACGATTTCTTCCTTTCCTGTTTCTGACAAAATCACTTTTGAGAGAGTCCTGTCTCTACTGCAGCTATGTTTACACCATTAGTTTCACTGTTTCATTTTTTCTTGCCATTAGGTTATGTGCACACAGGAACCTCACTCCACTGTGCAGTCATGGGATCACACACCTGCACGTATTTTTGCAGTTCATTCAAATTTGTGTTCAGGAATCACAGAATATTCTGGGGAAGGGACCCACAAGTATAATCAAGTCCAACTCTTAAGTGAATGGCCCATAGGGGGATTGAACCCTTGACCCTGGTGTTATTAACACCATGCTTTGACCAACTGAGCACATCAAATGTGATCAAAGTCAAATCCAATATTGCTGATAAATGTGGTATGATTTGGAAGCCGTGCAAATAGTGGGTCATCAGCTCATCCATTCTTGGTATTCAGTGGAGACTGAAATGCTCAAGCTCTTTAAAAATGAGGCAAATAACATCATATTGTGGTTGAAAACAGTGGTCCAAACAGTCCACTGTTAGCATGTGACACTTAGAAAAAGAAACAGATGATCTTACTTGGAGCAAGAGAAACAGGAAACAGTTCAACTGTTAGGTTCACAGACTTGCTGATGAAAAAGGCTTAACCTTCAACAATGGTAGAAGATGTGAGAGACACAGGATGGCTGAGTCACCAAGTGGTTTTACCAGTAGTAGTCTGGTTTAACCACAAGTAACTAAGCCCCAAAACAGCCGCTTGCTCAGTCCCCACTCCCAGTGAGATGGGGCAAGAGAATTGGAAAGGTAAAAGTGAGAAAACTCATGGACATAAAAACATAAGAACAGTTCAATACTTAAAATTAAATAGTTGTAGTAATAATAAAAAAAAATAATGAAAAGGGAACTAACAAAGAGAGAAATAAAACCCAAAAAAAGCCAAGTGATGCAAATGAAAACAATTGCTCACCATCAACAGACCAGTGCTCAGCCAGTCCCTGCGCTGCAGTTCACTGCCAACCTTCCTCCTGGATTGTTGCTGATGGTTTAGGATATCCCTTGAGTCTGCTGTCCTGGCTGTGTCCCCTCCCAACGCCTCATGCACCCCAGGACCAATTGCCGGTGGGGAATGTGAGGAGCAGAAAAGGCCTTGGCTCATTGCAAGCACTGCTCAGCAATAACTAAAAAATTCCCTGCATTATCAACACTGTTTTCAGCACAAATCCAAACCACAGCCTCATACCAGCTACTGTGAAGAAAATTAACTCATCCCCAGGCAAAAACAGTGCAAAATCCACGAGACATGAGGCATGACCACCTGATTATAGCACAAGAAAAGATCACAGAATCATTAAATGGTCTGGGTTGGAAGGGACCGTAAAGATCAACTCATTCCAACCCCCCTGCCATGGGCAGGACTTTACGGTACACCAGGTTGTTCAGAGCCCCATCCAGCCTGGCCTTGAACACTTCCAGGGATGGGGCATCCACAGCTTCTCTGGCCAACCTGTGCCGGTGTCCCACCACCCTCACAGCAAAGAATTTCTTCCTCTCATCTAAACCTACTAATACCTACCACACTTTCCAGCATTGAAAAGACCAATGCATAGTGTGGAAAGGTGACCAATTTAGCAGCTTTCTGACGTCAGCCAACTCCGAGACTGTTGGTGGATGAATGTTTCATGGAAATGCTTTTCAGTAGGAGTGAAAAGGGGATGGAACAGGAGCTCGCTGAGTTTTACACTGGACTGTGATAACTTTGCTTACAACTAGGTATGGGATTCGGTGACATAGCAAGTCCTAAGGGCTCACTGAAGTGCATATCCTTTAAGATTATGGAGTCTCATCCTTCTTTCACATTACATTCTATCCATAAATCAATTCATCAATGAAGTTACAGCAAATTTGGTCAGAATTCGTAGTATATACATGTCTATAATAGCATACATACCCATTCTTAGCCCTGGTTTTGAAAAGAGTTGTCACATTAGTATTGACAAGACCAATCAGTCCAAACCAGCAACAGTGATCCAAGTAAGAGGATTTGAGTACACTCACTATTGACACAATTTCTTTCTGATTTTAATTCTGGCTATACCTCAAAGGTCCACTTCTTTAATAGCACAATCAAAATTATTTCATGAGCACACGAGCTCAGCAGGTTCAACATCTCATAAATCAGGAACTCTTAAATCATTTGGAAGAAGCTATCTTCAAAGTCAAGTCATACTTCAGGTGACTGGCAAGTTGTGACTTTAGTTCACTATTTAAGCAAAGATAGGCTGTATAAAATTAACCATCTTCTTGAATCTACTTACTTAAATATAACAAAACTATATGTAAATTATCAGACACAACCATCTCTGGTATATTGCCTGAGATTACTAAAGTTCTTAAGTCAACAAATCCAGAATTAATAGGTAAATCTTTACCTGTTAAACTGTGGCATCATTGTGCAGCATTATTTTTAGATACAATCTCAATTTTCCAGTCTCCATCAGTTAGTCATATTAATTTTATTATAAATTACACAAGATTCCTCTCCCACATTGAAATACATAAAGGTAACTTAAGCATATCTCATCCTGCCATCTTATGCTCATATAAACAATTACTTCTAGTTGAGAACTGATAGCTTCCTCACTTCTACACCATAGAATTATGACTATTTATTAAAATAAAAACGAAATAAAAGCATGAGTCTCAATGAGTCAAAATGACTGAGCTATATTAGTGACAAGTACTCTATTTTAGTCTGGATGAGGTATTATGCGGCAGTTTATATTGCTATTGCCAGTGCAACTACAGTGGATAAAAATATTTGCAATTTTCAAGGTTATTAATCTGGCAGCTTTCCAACACTACATTTTAAAAGTAGGAAATGACAGTTTGTAAGCAAACAACTTCACTGTTCAACCTCTACTGGCTCGGGAGGCTCACACAACCCTGCCAGTTCAGGTCTCGCAAGTTACCAACCTGATGCAAAGTTCTCTGCAGAAGAATTTTGCAAAAACACAAGTCCTGTGATATTCTCACTATAGACCACCAATGTGAAAGTCAACATTTATTTAACTTGACCTTAGTGCTCAGAACTAGACTTCCAGTCTACTAGGTATCGCCAAATGTGAAGGTGACTGTTAAAGATACACTACACACGTAAGTGTATCATCATATGCTACAAATAAATTATACCAAAACAAAAGAAGCTGGAAGTACATACTACATTGAACATACAATCAGGAGGGCCATTAATTTGCAAAACAAGAAGCTATGAACATAGCAGAAAGAGCCAGTATGTTATATCCAGTTCTGTCTGCCAAATCTTGCTGCTTCTTGGTAAGGCAAAATGGAAAGGGAAGAGTAAACAGTGGTAAACATAACATAAGCACAGAAATCTAATAGGATTATTCCAAACTACATGCCAGTTTTTATCCCAAAAAAATACCATAAAAGGCACATGATGAACAGTGCAACTACAGTTGCTAAAGATATGAATATGGGAGGGAAAACCAGCTACCAGGCAACAGAGTAATACAGCGACGATCAGGTTATCATATTGTCCTAATGTGGGTGAACCTCTTGAGTCCAGTGAAATCAGCAAAAGACATACTGATTTCAAGTTATGGCTCAGACCCTAATTTCATAAGCTATGTGCTATCAACTATCTTTAATCCAGATAGCTACACTCAAAGTAGATCTGCAAGAAATATTCCTCAGTGCTGCTTGATATATTTACCTTTCACAAAAATGCAGAATCTTTCCCTAATGGAGTTACAAGTGACTGTCTGATTCCAGATGGTCAGTCTGCACTCACTTGTGCTCACTTATGTTTGTCTTTTTCCAAATACTTACCAGAACCTGTTGTCTGTGAAGGAAAATCATTTAAATGCCAAGGCCAATATTTTGTCGCAATCCAACATACAGCCTAATCATAAAATATAGTGCTTCTAAAAAATCTTACATATTTTACAGCTGCCAACATCTTTAAACATTTCTTAATTTAATCTGACATATATCTGACTTTATTGAGAGACGTAAAAGTTAAAAAAATACATTAAAAGGCTGCAAGTGTTGGGTTCACTTACTAAAGGAAATACATGAAAGAGGTAGAAGATTCAGAAACACCACAGATGTTCCCATTACAATAAATCTAATTAATCATACAGCTGTTGGGTAGGGTATTCAACTGCACCACACAGTTGGGTGTTTTATTCTGCAATGGTACTACCTGAAGCTAAGAAGTAGTGAATTTTGGAAAACCAGAGAATTATAAGCTGATTTAATATGGTCCAGTTTCTTACTAATGAAAAATTCCCAATCAGAAGGCATTTGCTTTATAATAACCTTTAGAAGTCTCAGGTGTTGAAAATACAACCATCAACTTACACACAAGATTAATATGGTAAAGAGTTGTTCCCTCCCACCCCACTCTTTTTAAGCTAAATTCACTTGTTCTCAGTTTAATACCCCAAAAAAATTGTCAAGGGGGCTTCAGGGGCAGCAAGCATAGCATTCAAGCGCATGGTAAAGGCAATTCCAGTAATGAATAAAAATTTAAAGACAGCAATGAAACTGGCCACTTGCCCAGCACTGTTATTATCTAGTGCAGTGAAATTGTTATGCTTCTCATAAGCCTATGCCTTTCGATCTAAAACATTGTCTGAAATGCTCTATCAAAATACACAGCAACTCTCACAGACAGACTTCACATCACCACATCCTGAATTGACTACTTAGAAGTATTCCCAAATGTCCAGTAAGTTTGGGCTGCACATGACTTAAAGACTCTGTTGTCTGCTGAATCATTCTTAATTACACCTGTGAGAAGATACAGTGGTTATCTTACTAACCAAAGGATTTTGGCTGGTTCCTCTTATGATGGTTTAAGACAAAGTGCTGCTGTACTGGATTTCGCAGTCTACTGTCCAATCGAGATTGTCAAGACAGTATAAGATGCTGAAAAAGTTGTATAGATTTTGGTCAAACACCAGTTTCTGAGAGACACAGTTTTACAGTACTGTACTTTCTGTATTTCCAAGGACATCTGCTTATAATATTAGAAAATCTGAAGTGTGATGATGTTAGTCATGACTGTTTCTTTAGGCATTTGGCAAAATACACATACGTATAACAGCTATTTTTGACATTATTGAATGTTTACATATATACAATCTGTATACTGAGATTATAAACATATAAGGTAAAAAAAAAGATATCATCTTTGTTTGCCGTTTGTGTCAAATAGTTGCCTTTCAAAGCTTGAAATCCTGTCATAAAAAAAAATCCTATATTTCTTACTCCTGCATGCTAATCTCTACTACAGTATGTTGTTTTTCCCTTACATGTGGAAAGTAAAGAACACAAGGTTCATGCATACAGCGTACAAGTTTACATCAGCTGGGCTCTCCGTGAGGCACGTTCCCAGTTTCACTCTGGTCTGACTCAAGACTGCAATAAACCAGAGACAAACCTCTCTTACACAGGACTGGCAAATGGACTGTAGTTGGGATTCTAGGTCACCATGAGGAACGGACTTGTCACATCTGGGCTAATTATTCTCTGTTATGATTTGGTTGTTCATTGAATCCATAAAATACAAGTCAACAAAAAAGAAAAAGACTGTTTTTTTCCTTCCACATGAGATGAGGTTATCACTGCGGTATCATGGGCATCTCTGTTGATCTTTCGAATTGTCTGAAGAGCAGATGAATGTGCAGTGACTCAGTGATGCTGAGTTTCTATAAAATCCAAAGTAAACAGTTCTGATGTGACCCCAGGAAAACAGTGCAGCTAGATGGATGTCTCCCATAGCTGGAGAGGGGGAAAATGAACACAAACACACATTGAACACCAAGATAAAACAGGCTGTCACCCAAACAGTGCAAAGAGCTTGTTTGGGGAACTGCATCTACATCACTTGGGTGACCAAATTTTCTCCCAGCCTCTGGTGGGTGTCTGTTCACCAAGTGAGCAGAGTCTTAAGCATTTCAGCATGACTTGCAGTCAGCATAGTAAATGCCCATGGCTGGGAGTTCAGTTTTCTTTCTGAAGGAGAAATGTCAGTGCTGCATCAAACTTGTATTAGACAGCTTTTACCTTAGAATTACACTAATATTAGCGTAGAGATAATTTCCCATTTTTATCTGCCTAACTCTGCTCAGAGCAGCATGGCTTTTGGCTGTGGGTTTTTGCTGCTGCCAAAGCAGCTTCAGGGCTGAGACACATCAGTACAGCCCAGGCTCCAAGCTGCCTTGGGAGACCCTGTGCTGCACCTCACACAATCTTCTGCCCCAAGCAGCACTGGGGGAGCAGCTTGCAGGTTCCCTCAGCAGCACTCCATTCCTTTTTTCTTGAAAAATAGAGGAACAGAGAAAAGTGATGAGAATCTCATCAGCATCAGCAACATGAACAAAGGGTATTGCAGGTGAAGCTTCTAAAGCAAATTTCAGGACTTTTTTGCTTATTCAAATACCTGCTATGTCTAAATTGACACAAGGGAAACAAAAGCCTTTTGGAGAAGCTAGAAATCTCTCTGTATGGGACATTACTATCCACCACACATTCCAGCAGCTCTTAGTCACTCCAGGGGGGCCAGGGTGGGCTCAGGTCACACAGCAGTCCCTCCATGCCTGCAACCCCTCCACATGCTCCATAACTGGAACTTTTTACATTTCCATAAAGCTGGAAAGCAGCTATCTCCGCAGCCTGAATGAGAGCTGCTGGGAAAAGGGATAAGAAAGGAGAGCCAAACATGCCACTTACTCCAGGGCTGCCTACTTACTCCTTACTCTGCAGCCCAAAATGTGTCTGGGGCACATTTTCAGCTTGAAATAAGAAAAGTAGTGAAATCTGGGCTTAGGGCAGCTTTAAGAGCAACCTGAGAAGCTGCCTGTAAACACAGTTGTCGAGGCCTTCATCGCTGCCAGGGGCTCAGCAGCTTCAGAACTTCAGGGTGCAAAGTAAATGCCACTCCAGCTCTCCTTGTTGGCCGAAGGTGTTAATCTGCCACAGTTTCCTTTTGAAAAACTGCCAGTAAATCAAGCCGCTGGTGAAACGCAGAGAGAAGAGGGACACATACCCTGGCACTTTGCCTGTTGACTTTTTTCTCTTCGTCAGGAAGTGGTGGCATCGGGTAAGGGTATTTTCTGCTGGAAGCAATAGATCCAGTGGATGAAGATGGAGACTTTGCAGGAGACAGTGTCCTGAGGTGTTGAAACACACAAAATAAATGTGATGTCTGCATTCTAGCACTGCAACAGCAACTGCCATTACTCTGAAGCTTGGTTCAGAGCCAAGTATATAGCTTATTATTAGCTCAATATCAGGGGGATAAAATTGCTTGATCAGTAGTCTTATAATTTCATTATATGAATAAAGGGATTTTGAGATTTCAGGAACACTAGAAGAAAAAAAATTGCTACTTCTTATTAGAATTGTATAACAAAAATGATTTCTTTAACTGTTTTATATGGTACTGTAATTAATTGTTATAAAATTATTAAAAACCGAATCTGCAATTGAATAAATACAAAACTAAAAGATAAACATGGCATTATAAAGCCTATAGAAACAGTAATTGTATAAATACAAGCTGAACAAATGTCTTCTCCCAGTGACTAGATGGCAATTATGTGTCTTTATGCATATCTTACACATCTCCTAAATTGATACAAACATAGCAAATAAAATCTATTATTTTTGTAACATTAACTTACACAAATGCATGCATTTGGAGGCCAAACTGTTAGTTGTGAAGTAACAAAGGCATATACAAAGTGCTAATAACAAATTGTTATACATGCAAGCATCATACAGTGCATATTGTTCCAGCCAAAGAAAGAGTCTGATGAGAATATACAAAAATGGACTGATTAGTCAATGGCAATCAGCATTTCTGTACAAGGTGAGTAGAGTAAGCAGGAGCAAGTAAATGTTTGTATCACATGAAAGGCGTTCTTTTCATGTCAATAAGGCAACAGCACATTATTGACTGAAATTTTATACCCAAGAAAAACTCTTATGCTTCTGTTTTGAGATTCTGCACTTTTCCCACTCAAGAGGTTCCTATCAGGCTCTAAATCTGGGCAGATCAGAAAATGAAAAAAGGCCTCAAAGTAGAAAAATTGAGCTATCCTGGCCACCTTGTTCTCTTGTGCAGACCAAGGGCATTTACCACAGGAGGCCTCTTAATACTGCAGGCACATAACTCAGCCCTCCCTGAGCACTGCAATCTAGTATCTTCTGAGGGGATGTGTCGCTGAAGATGGACAGTTTCCATAATAGTAACTGAAATTTATTTTCCTTTAAATAATTGTACTTTCATTTTGGACAATTGTATCACTTTGTTGTGTCTGTAGCTCCCTACAAGAGCACTTTCTTTTGCCTCCCATACAAACAATGACTGATGGTAGCCACAAGCAACTAGGTGTCAATGGAAATTGTATGATGAGAGCTCTCCAGTCTGGCTCATGATCCTCTAATGCCTCATGTGGTAGCCTCTAAGCTCAACAGCACTTAAAAGATTTACACTGGTACAATTATCCAAACATGGAAGCATACATCTTCAGTACCTGCACATTGATCGCCCATTAAGATGAACTGGACATACACCAATGTTTTCAGGAAAAAAAACCTGAAACAGTTACTGCAGTATAAAACAAGATTTTTGTATGTCCGACATCATGGATCTGGGCACCAAACTGTGCATGCAAGAAAACAGGTTAATTTCAAAAAAAAAATCCAGGGAAAGTTGTCAACAGTGCCCTGCTGTTCACTATCCATACAAGTCCTCTCATCTCTGCCCCCACTTGGACTAGTATGGCTCACTAATAAACTATTTGTGGATCTAGAATAGAATGAAGAATGTAAGGAGAAGAGGGAGGGGAGAAACAAGGAGAGCAGATTTTACATATTATCAGTAATCCTATTATTCACAAGTTTTACCCCTTTGCTGCAGTAGAATTTTAAATTTTCATTTTCAAATTTGTAACAATGCACTTAGAGATCAGATACAAAGAACTAGGCTAGTGGAATCTGACTTGGCAAGCCCTATCAGAAAGCCATTTATAAGGTAGCACAGCCAGGGGATGGCACAGAATGAAGGCATCTCCCATCTCTTTCACCACACCAGGCACAACACTTTCAACACGCCACAGGCTCTTCACATTTTAGATACTCTAAGAAAAGACCACAGTGAGAGGAAAAGCCACAGCCAATCTTCCTGTCCATCCATCTGAGCAGGTGATCCAGGAAGGAATTATAACCTCCCAAAGGATGGGGCTTCTTGAATATTTTCCTCTGACCAGGATCCCTAACTGAGCCTTTTAGCTAGGAAGCTTTGCACCATAACTCAAACACAATGCTGTCTTTTCCAAAGATTTTGAAGGCCAAGCCTCTAGTGTAGCTGCCTACATATCCTGCTTCTCAAACCCCCTTTGCATTGCCTGCTCACCTGCAGTTTGCACGTCTAGCTGATGTGAGCTTTGCTGCTTGGCTGCACCTGCAACACTACAGCCAATGCATCAAGAATGCAGTTGCACACTTACAGAAATGACCTTGCCCTCCCCTCACAAGGCCTCACCACTTTTTTTTGCTATGGAGTTACATGCTGGTTTTTGTCATCTTTAGTGCCAACTACGGAGACTGTGAACATACACAACTCAGCGTATGCTCACAGATCTTACAGTGCATCTTCTGTGATAAACAACATTGTTTGAGGTGGTTTTGATCACCTTTCAGGTTGTGCCCTGCAATTGTGTATGTGCTGTGTATCCCAGATTTACATATACTTTAAATGAGAAAGGTCATGTTTGGCTCTTTCTCATTTACAGGATGGAGAAACAGCATTCAGGGACACTTGCAGGTAATGCTGGGTTTTAAGGTAGGAAAACTTGGCAGTTTTGGTTAAGGGTGGGATCCACTTAGCTTTCACCAGGGTTTCAGTTCTCCTGCAATCAAATCCATTAGCTTTCATGGCAAATGTTGCTTCCAGCTGAAACTTACAGAAGAAACCTGTACACACCACGACAGAGATTCAGAGGTTTTTCTGCCAACCCCAAATGAAGCCATCCACCTCACCTGCAGAAATTCTAATTTTTGACCAGAAAGCAAGATAGAGTGGCCACTTCATGTCTTTCTGTCCTGAAAGCTGAAACTAAGAGTGTGTGGAGACCATTCTGTGATTCACAACACTGTGCAGCAGGAAGAAATCTGGAAGAAGTCTCTGCAGCCTGAGGCCTACCGACTCTACCTCTTGTCCCTGAACAGTGAATGCTGGACCACAAGAAACAGTGCAAAAAGTGTTACCTGGTCACACAACTACACATCTTGACATTTTGAGTGTCATTTTAGTGAACCCAAGGCAGGTGGCCCTGACAGATCTGAACTGTTAATGAACTGTAGGTGATTCTCTTTCACAGACTGAAATAATGTAATGAAATTCAATTAACATTCAACCTGACAAAAGATTTCAACCCCAAATATAGACCCTATCAGCCTAATCTGACCTTTGCTGCTGTGGATTCAGCTCTTTGTATGACATCATGAGCCTAGATCCTACATTAAGAAGTTAGGCTATTCTAAAAACACTAGTGTGGCTAAACATTTCAAAGTTCCTTCTAAAAGCCACAGATATGCACACCTCTCCTCAGAAAGAGCAGCAGCAGAGGGGAGAGGAGGCTCATGGAGGGGCTGCAGAAGAGACAATGGTTATGGCTTGAGCTGTCACTTGAAACAGTGAACTATGCCTCAAAAGCAGGCACGCGCATGCTTCAGTGAACTCTTCTCATTAACTCTTGAAAAAAAGTCCTGATCCTACTGACATCAGGCAGCATTTTTTCATTGCCTGCCAACAATAAGAGTATCTTGCTTTGGTCGGAATAGGGAAAAGGCTTCTTTGTTGGTTTTTTACTTCAAGCACAGTCTACAGCTGCCTCAGCAAGAGCAGCTTGCCAAGGGCTGGTCGTGGCTCTGGCCTCAGCTGGATGCTCACAAAGGAAGGTAATGGAGATGGTCAGCTGAAGAGGAACTGAGAAAAACTCAAGGACACAAAAGCACATTAGAAATAGGTGGGAAATGACACCCTACTGTCTGCTCCTTCCATGCCCCTTCTCAATGCCCTTCTGATATGGGATGTCCATTTTCCTTCGGGTTATGTGCTCTGGGTCTCCATCTAAAAAAACCCTTTGTTTGTAAACTATTTTTGTATTCAAATAACTCTCATAAAATATAACTTACTGCAAATCCTTGCATTGAATCAAATGTAGGCGGCTCAATGCTTTAGAAGGTGCCTTATAGTCTTTTTGTTTAGAATTATCTACAGAAATGCCATGTTTGGGGCTTCTAGCAGTTTGTTTTTTGATTCCATCATGGCTCCATCAAGTCTTTATAATTCATTGAGAATTCTGAGTAATCCTTAACTATATTTTACAAGGTCAGCCTGGGCAGTGAGCATTGTAATTGCCAGTACCAAGAATAAGTAGTAGTAGCACATTTACAAAAAAATGTCCCTCACAGCAAAGATAAAATCTGGGACAGGCTTCCTGCCTGATCTTATTGTTGAGGTTATATGGTTGTAGTCTGGCACACAAAATTAGACTAGACTAGACTTTGAGCAGGAAAATGAGAGTTTTCTTTACAGATCTTATTTTCTTACAGATGGGAGTCCCATACTTGGTAGTTTTCTGGTGCCAGAGACACCAGCTACTATTATTACTATCTTTAACAAATAGTGATTATATAGAAATACCCTTGTAGAAAAAAATACTAAGAAATCAGGTGTTAGAGAGACAAACTATGATTTATACAGGGTTTTTTAAGTAGAGGGATAAAATCTTGGGGATGACTAATATCTCTATTTTCTGAAAATCTGCTACATTCCTAGCAAGTGTTTTTGTCATTTTTTGTCATTGCGTTTCAACTCTTCCTACAACAGCACCAGCCATCAGCATATCATGCCTAAAACTACAGGGAAACAAGCAAAGCAGCAGTATTACTTTCAGGACACATTTAAAAGAACAGAGAAATCAAAGATGATTAGCAACATGAATATTACTCAGCTAAATATCTGGTGTAAATGCCTTCTTCTACGACCCTAAACTCATAAAATATAGTACCAGCTGGAGAGTTTGACTTCAGCCTGACTTTCTAGTCAAGTAAGATCTGTTTAGTTCTGTTTGTGAATCACTTCACAGGCTCAGGCTCAAAACCCAGCCACAAGATGTTCTGACACACCATTCTTAAGAAGTCTTTTCCTGTCCATGCTATCATTAAGCAAAATTGCATCTGATTTTGTGGAGAAACTGTTAGTTCAACCTCTCATAAACCCAAGGCAATGCATCTCAGAAGATCTGATCTTTTGCCTTCCATAATGTGTCTGCAGAATACTTCCCCATGATTACCTCATTTAATTAGGACAATACGGATTTCTGAATTTATTCTAGTTGCTCTCTAATTTCTAAAGGCAACAGCTGCAGGCCGTGATTAGTAAGCTCCTATGGTGCAAAAATTTGATTTACATTTCATCTCTGCTAACATATAGCCTTTAAAACTCACATGGGTCAGCTTAATTCTCATCTACATGCCAAAAATGCTAGGTTTATCTCAAATGCAATTAGAAACGTGTCTCATTCAGTGTAACAGCTGAATACCCTCTGGGGCAGGGTACACTACCATCAATTTAATCTAGTTACTAAATAAAAATATACTGATATTAAAAAATGAAAACCGAATTATGAGCATGCAAACATACTTTTAAACCTGTTTAACTAAACCATTTAAAATAACATATTTTAAAATAGTGCTATCTTCATATTCCATCAATGTCTTTTTTTATGGCTACCACAGGGCTTCTGATACAAAAACCCTGAAAGACAGCTATGGGGTTATGTTATGTTGGGCAACTCTTGACCTTGCCTGAACAATAAAGGTCAAGAGGCTATTTTTAGAAAAAGTTTTGGTAATAAAACACGTCTCACTTCTTACGTGAGTTTGCCTAATTTCAGCTTGCAGTGACCTTTGGTCATTATCAGTCTTAGTTTGATACAGTGATGTAGACTTCATGATCAGGTAAGTGTTCAGCTGCTCCATTAAACTGGATAGCCTCTGCAGTCCTTTCTATGGTTTTTCTGGCCTTAAATCTCCCCAGTTCTAGAATATGCTTGCTGAACTGCAGACACCAGAACTGGACCCTGTATCCCAGCACTGAGACTGGCAGACTCACAATACTCCCTGCTGGAATGTTCAAGTACCAAAAGACCTGTCTGATACCGGCTGGCACAATCGCATCACCCTCCTGTAAGCCTTGGATTCTTGCATTGGGGGATCTCTTCTCCCTATTCAGGATCAAGATCAGGGCTGATAGGCTAAAATTTACTAATTTTTCCTATTTATTCACTGGAAACATTTTCTGCAGCTTACTGTGTCTGCGATTTATGAGGTGTTGAAAACAAACACAAATGGTTTTAAAAACTAACAACTTTATGGTGTTTTAAGACTTTGGGACATCTTTAGTTCTAAAAATGACTAAATTCCTACCCTGCCATTTAATGTCTGCCAGTGTTACCACTGGAATTAAAGTGTTTTGTTAGTACAACTCCCATCACAGTTTTTCCCCAAATGCACGCTGCACACATTTATTTAGTGTGTCTGCCCTGTTGCACGATTATTTGGCCTACTTGTGTAGCAAAATTATTAAGATCTATTTACTTGTTCTTGCCATCCTTCACTGTTTTGGTTGAAGATTTTTCTTATTATTCTTTTGATTTATGTTTCTGTAACTATCTTCATTTTTGATATGTCAGCTTATAGCTTCATGGATTTTGTTCATGTTTTGTGTTATTTGTCATAAATTGTCTTCCATTCTCTCCCACACTGGAGAGAATGGAAGACAATTTTTTCAGTGTTTTTTCATTTTTTCAGCTGTTGCAGAGATCTGAATCAGCTGTTGGACTGTATTTTGGGAATCTACTGCAACATTATCAGTCTCTTGATTCATGTCCAACAGGGGCCCAGCCTCATGCTTGCTTTTCCTCTGAAACTTGGAATGTATCAGATGATGCACACTTTTCCCTTTCAAAAAAACAAGTGATATGTTTGGCTGAACCCTACCTCACTCGTAACAGATTAATTAGCAGTTTGACAATTAGAGCACAGAGTATATTCTCATACATTTAGTTTTCCAAATACAATATATAATTTATATCATTGCAGGCTGAGGGTAGAATACCACTATATTTTTATTCTTTTTTCATTTAAATTTTAGTATGCACTATATAAGACAGTAGGTAGAGTCAATGTGTTATGAAACCACTTGAATCATTAACATTCTATTTAAGTTAATACTACTTTATTAGTGATAAATGTCTCATGCCCATAAAACACTATTTGGCATAAAATGATGAGAAAGCTACTACAAGCTATAGATGATGGTGGGAACACATGCACTACACACACCCTTTTCAATGGCTTCATTAAAACATTCAGAAAAAGAATTGTAAATTGCACATGAAGCCAAAAAAAGACATCAAAATGCAGCAAAAGAAGAGGGGCCCTTTGCACCTAAGTAACTTGTATTGATTCATACAAGGTAGAAGTCCCAAGATATTTGTATATGCTGGAATAGCTCTAAAAAATGAGAATTATAGAATTAATTTACAAAATACCTAAAGTATGGTCCTTCTGTGTTTTTATTCACATCTTCTACCCACTTAGCTACATTATATTCTCTTTTGAACCATGGGTTTAAATACCTGCAGAAAGCAATGGAAGGAACAGAGAAAGCAGAACAAGAATAGAAAATCTGAGAACACACAGCACAAGCTTAGCAAGGATGTCTTCATCCCCAAAATGCAAGTGAATATGGCAAATAAATCAGTATGGATTTGGGTGAGGACTAGGCAACGTGTACAACTGCATGAGAAAATCTGACCTACAACAAGACTTACATGTCTGATTAATCTGGAAACTCTTTGGGATACATCATTCATTTAATGTCTTAAGGGTAAAATTCACTCCTGTGCAGAGGGCCAACATTAAGCTCATGGTTTGAACTCCCTCACGACCTCAAAATAAGGATGAAGAGGCATTTTGGCTTCAATCATGAAGTCTGTGTGCCAAAGACACACTTCTGCACTCATCTAGATAAATTGCAGGATAATGGCTAAAGACGCATGTAATCTTGGACTTGACCCTTTTTACAGGAATGAATTTCAGCCTTGTTGTGTTAAAAGGTTTGAATTTTTTGCCACTATAGTGACAAGTTTTACACTTACAGGCAAACAACCCTCTGATTTTTCAATGTTCATTTAGTTTGGCTTTAATGGAGGTGGGCTGCAGAGTTATCTCACATTTTACAGAAGCAATATTGACACCAAAACCACATTTTTTAGGAAAAAAGTCTGAATTGTATACTCATATTAGTTACATGAAAATTATGAAATAAAGATTATGTTTAATTATCTGACAACAAATCAGCAGGGAAGAAGAAAACATTTTTGTAACAAATATTTCCCAATAACAAGATAAGCGAATTCCTCCCCCTTTGTCATGTTAACAAAAAAGGGCAATGCAGAAAATAGGAGTCTGCCTGGACCAATTTAAAGTTTGTTCTTGTTACGTATGAATGGCAACAATCAAATAATTATTTGTGATCACCATCTTTATACAACAGAATCTAGCACAATGAAATAGGAAACATATTTTAACCAAGGAAAGTGGGGAAGAAAATTCCTCTTTAAGTTATTTTTAGTACTTCTGGTCCAGTTCTTGCCACCCTTATTTATGGGAGTGACTCCATTGACCTCACACATGGGAACAGGTCTTGCAAGGGATTCTCAGATGAATAAAAGTTGGGCCAAATCATGTCATTCAACCCCCTCCATATTTCAAACAACGATGACAACAAAAGCAGCAGCACTTTTTCAACTTATTTTGCTCCTTTTTTGCTCTGGAACGTCTCCTCCCCGCCCCGCGCAAGCACAGCCACAGCTCTCAGTAAGTATTCACCCTCAGCCACAAGTGCTTCTAAGTAGCTTCCTCAGCTCGCTTATTTATCAGGAATTGGGAGTGCTTTATGCTTTCCAGCTTGGGGTCTTAGAGACAGAAAACGTCAAAAGTGGTGGCTCAGCAAAGCAGATAAACCACAAGTGAAGCAACAGGCTGATGCCAGCATCACCAGGAACTAGTAAACTTCTGCTTTAGCTTTAATCGTACATTTTCTTGTACTCGCTGTGATACTTTTAACTTGCGTTTTTTCATTTGAAAGGGTCTTTTGGTAACCATGAAACACTCCCAATCTGGCTTCCTGTATTAGAAAACAGTGTAAGGTGCTATCAAAGCATGCAAATGTTGCACAACCATGTTGCAGGGTTTCCTGGGTCTGGGTGTATTACAGACCATCATTCACCACCTCAATCCATCTGTTATGAAAAGGTTTAAATTCAAGTTACTGCAGACCACTAAACGATACCATTGGAAAGCCCTCAGGCTGCTCTTTCTGGCCGCATGTTCATTAGTAATGGCCAGAATCCACGTTTCCTTTGAGTGAGAAATTCTGCTTTGAAACAAGGTGTCCTTACGCATAAGCCCAGAGCTAGACCGACAGCTCGAATTGGCTCGTAGCGCAACATGCAACAAGGCAGAGACCTGGGCTCAAGAGTTCTGGTACTCCTCAGGCTGGCGAGGAGGAGGGGTAGCTAGCGCTGCATCAGCAGGAGCACCTCCAAGCAGTCACGGTGTTTTGCCACAGTGAAACTATCGTATACTGGGGAAGGGACTTTTCACGGGATAACATGGCAGCCCAGAATGCAGGGGCAGGGGAGACTGACCTGTGATCCCGACTCCCTGTTTGGGGGTGGTCAGAACCCCCTGGGCTTATGCCTTGGGCAGGGGTTTGGTGGGCGAGAGAAAGCCCAGGCTCAGATGCATGGGTTACCCGGCTGCAAAAAGACAATATATAATAGAAAGTCTAAACCAAAGACGTTTGCATCAGTTATAACAACGAGGAAGACAAATGCTTATAGGAAAAGCAGTGCAAATTAACAAAGGTCTGAATTGCTATCTGTTCCTGGGACCTGTTCTAACACAAGTTCCCAATTAAACTATCAACTTATTTAGAAAACTCTCATCGTTCCTGATAATTCTAATTGATTTTTAGAGAGAATTATTTATCAGGCCATTTTATCAGCCATGTTTCTGAAAAAGCATTTGGCCTGTCAGCATTCCTTGCACATGTAATGAACCATCTATCTTTAGTAAAGAATAATTATTTTGTTATAAAACATCCAAAAACAATTTAAAATGTCCCAAAATATCTTCAGAGGTCTCCTCAGAGCTCTCTGCTTAGCATAAGCCTTGTTCACATATATTAGGTCCAAGGGTCACACAAAGGTGTGAGCAGGATTTTTTTCAGGAGCTGCCCTAATTGTTTGCAGCTCCCTGTCAGTGCTGCTTGTGAGGGCTGCAGATTTCAAACCTTGCTCAGCCCTTAAGAAATTTTGCTTAAATGATTAATGGCACAATTCTATTTGATGCTTGGCTGCACACAAAAAACACCCCCTTTGCATGTGTGCAGTTACCGCAGATTCATGCATACAAGTACCTTTGTAGGCAACAACACTAGTGTGCTCCTCCTTTAAAAAAAAATTGAATTCTGCACAAGGTATGGCATTAATAAACCCAATTTTATAATGCTTAACTACAGTCTACTAATTAAAGGAGACCAACACTGTTATCCTTTTTCTTCCATCTCAACAACTATGCTTTATGGGACAGGAGTCCCATAAAGGGTCACGCGGGCAGACTTTCTAAATACTGCTTCAGAACAGATTTCAATATTATTCTGCATTTCCCAGACAAGGCAGAAAGGTAAACTAGTATGGGAAAAGCCTCCATGTATTCTGCAGCATCCTCAATGCAGCTGGTGCTGCCTTTTTTTCCCTAAATTACTAAATGCTGGTCACAGTTAAATCATTCTCAATCCATTTTCTCTTCTTGCAAAACAAGCTGTCCCTCTGAACAGAGAGATGATTGCCCTCTAACAGCCCTGGCAGTTCTCTCCATCCCCCACAGGACTGACACAGCGTGTGGATTATTCAGCGGGAGCTCTCTCTCCAGCTGATGACAGGTCTGCCAAGGAGACCCAGACAAGCCATTCAGGCCTGTGCAGTCCAGGATAGACCTGATCAGGAGAAAGAGTATTTTCCTCAGGCAGGCCTCTCCCAGGAGCACACACACTGTGCTTCATTCCAGAAAGGTTGCTGCATGGCCCTTGGGAAGTACAAGCCTCCTCCCTGTAGTATCAGAGCTGCTGCTGGGTTGAGAGACCACCATATCAAGCAGCAAGAAGGAAAGCAGAGAATTAGGTGGAAAGCTTTAAAAGAGATACAAATATATAGGGAAAAGATTTCCAAATCACAATATCTCTGTCTGCCAGCTTATTTAATGCTCCGAAGTTCTCAGAGCAAATCTCATTTCTATTTTTGGACATTTGGCCAGACTAATTTGATTTTATCAAACTATCTCATGCAAGGAGGAAAGAAAACAAGCAAAATAACATTTCAGTAAGAGTTTATCAGCACAAAGGCAAAGAGCACAGACTCTTGAGATAAACTCCTCCAAGGGCTAAAATTTCTGATTCCATGATGCCATTTTGACCATGCAATGTTATAATTGCAATGTGCATCAAAGTATTATTTCTGTAATTTGTAACACAGCGTTTTCTCTATGAACCCTTTCTGAGCCTACTCACCTCAAGACAGGGCACTGTAGGTGAAAGAAAAGTTTCAGAACAAACTCAAAATCTCCAAACCAAAGAAAACGGGGCCCAGAGAGCAGTTAGCATTATTAGCTTCCAGCAGGGTTGGCATCAAGCCCATTTGCCCATCAAGGTGCAAAGTTAGTAGTCAGGATATGGGGAAGGATACTGTCACTGCCATCATGGTCAAAGAAGGGACCATTCATGTGGGGCTATAGGAGCAGCCCAGTGCTTCTGACAAGCCCAGAGGTTTCCAGCCATTCAGCACTCATTCACAAGAGGGGCCTGAACTAACAGGCAAGTATATAAGGAAGGCTTTTTCTGTGTGGGGAGCACTGCACACATGGGTTCTTCAGGAAATGTAACCAATAAATCAATAAGCCAGCAGCTCTAAGCCATAGTGGAGAAGTCTGGGGATCAGTCACTGACAGAGACTTTAATTACCCATTTATCGCAGGGCTTACTCAAGACTGGCTTTTTCAGGTTTACAATGGCAAACTTCAAGGTGTTCTCAAAGCAGAAAGATATCTCTCCTAAAACCTCCAGGAAAGTATGCAGAGATACAAATCTCTAACTCTGCAATGGCCCAACCCAAGGTGAAGACAAGGGTAGGAAACAGTCAGGTTATCAGAAATTCAGTTTTGAACCAGGATACACTCAGCAATGGCAGTTTACTGTAGACAAAAGCCTGCAGTAATGGTGCAGGCTGCCACCATCATTGGGAATTGCTATGGGAACGACTGTGAGGAAGCCTACATAAAAAAAGAAAATTAATAGTTAATTTTTAAAGAATACATAGAAAAGAGGTTGAAATACATTAGCCAAACCATTTACCAGATTATCAATCAGCAGTCAGAATGGGCCAAAGAGCAAAAATGCAGCTGTCTACTTTTCAGTATTCTTAATTTCCATCTACAAAACACAAATATGAAAACTCTATTTTTTGGCTTTGCTTTTTTAAATTCAGACTTACTCAGTTGAATTAGACCGTGGCCTAAATCTTTTGCCTCTGACTTTCTTTCTGTTTCCTCCTATATTACCTGAAAGAAATCAAAGGACAAAGACAGTAAAACAACTTGAAACTCACCTGTCCCATGCCAAACTGTATATTTTTTTGCATCCATAGCAAAAGAGTTGCTACCTTTAACCGTTTAAATCTCACAGGTCTGTTCCTCTTGATTTACCTCAGACACTTAAGTTACCTTTCTCTACTTTTTGCTGTGCAGAGCGAAAAACTTCCTTATTTCAGCTGTTAATTGACAAAATCACTACACTTCAAGAAAAACACTAAACACTGCCTGATAAAAATCACAGAAGCCGGCAATAGTGAACAAATTTCTTTATCCTTTTCATGTTAGCTCACACTGGAGGGAGAAATTAAATGTAATCTCTTGGTGACAAAGCACTGTGCAAAAAAGGCACTTATGTAGGGTGCTGCTAAATCCTAATTCCAAGTTAATAACAAGTAGCACAATTTTAAGGAGTCATGCTGCTGTCCTAAGATCAGGTAAACTTTCAGAGCAGCCATGGTCCAGAGGCTGGTTTCCACTGTGGCCAGCACAGTGGTTCACACTTACCTTGCCAAGAATTACTCCTAGGCCTCCCATTTTCACAAATGTCTGAAATATGTTTTGTGTCTGGGATCCTTTCACTCCAGGAATGAGATAATCCATTTGACCTGGAATAGGAGGGCTCAGATGCGGTTATTGTTAAGGGTATTGTCTCACATCAATGTTAGCTCAGAGGTTTGGTCACATTCCTGAGGCCAGTGACAAAACACAGCCTAAGGTCTGTCTGCACTAGCAGAGCATCCAGGATTTCTGATTAAACCCTGCAGTTAAGCCTTGCAGCTGTCTCTGCAGTGGTTCCATGTGGCCACGTTCAAGAGCTAAGCATCAGCACTGCTTTCTCACTTGTGTGCTGGGGAATGCACAAACACCGGCGCACACCAGACTTCCTTCGGATTTGCAGCTCTGCCTCAGTTCCTAAATGGAAGATGCTCTTACAACTGTGCCCACTTCAAGGTTTTTCATCTCACAGTCAAGCACATCCCACCTGCGGGCTGCCCACTCTCTCCTTATGCTGCTGTAGGAAAGCCAAGACAGCTTCCCTCACCCCACTGCTACCAGTCTCAGGGGCTCAGGAGTTTGTGACGAACATCCTCCCACCCAGAGCTGGTAGTGGCAGGGGAGAGGTAACTCTGCCTCCTTTTTGCTGATTTTGAATGTTTATATTTTATCAGCCAATTGCTGCAGTATATACTTCTAATGCTAAACTCAAAGCCAAAAATAGTCTTTTTATCTAGGTGCTTGGTGCAAACTTTTTCCTTGCTCTTGTACTCCCTCTAAGAGCCGGAGATGTATGTGGCAATGTCCAACATGTGCGGTTTTGCAACAGGCTGCCTTTTGTTGAACTAGAGCCGCTGCTCAGCTGTTTGCCATGAGATCTACAATTATTTCCAAAAGAGAAAAGGAAGTTGAAAAATTCCTAATAGATGGCTTACTCATTACAAAGTCTTGCTTAAAGGAACTCTTTTTGTAGCTTTTAAGTCTGGATGCTCGCATTTTTCAGTCTCTGCTTTCTTTGGAGGCATCTGAGAGATGCTCTTCAGCTTCCAGAAGCTCAGCCTAACCACAACCACACTGAATAAGCCCAGGATTTCATTAATTCAAACTTAATCACATCATGAAAGGTCTGAGAAGCAACAGATCCACTGACAGACTGTCAAACATTTCCTCCTCCTCAAGGCCTCTTTCAGGTTCAGGAATGTCTTGCTATATAATGGTTTTGGTGTTTGCTATTTCATAATAGCAAGAGTTATCATAAAGTTATGTCTTAATCCTTGAACATCCTCTGAATACCAACCAATATTTGATAGTGCTTTCCAGCATGGAGAAGCTCAGACAGCTGATGGGCCAGCCACTCTAACATCTCCCAAGAGATGCCATCCATACTGGCACACAGAGCAAATCAAAACCAGCTTGGAAGGTAGGAGGTAGCACTCTGGGAATTCAAATGGAAGGACTATGTCAGCTGTATCACAATGTTAATGGAATATTTGTCAGACTTACTTTTCCAGACTTGACAGTGGCACGACATACCTGAACTGGTGGTGGGAACAACAAAACTCTCTAGTACAGACAGACCTTAGAAACCATTAGCATTTTGGAACAAATAATAAAGAGAGACATATGAAAAAAATGAAGTATGAAAAGAAACACAGATATTGCATGAAAAAAGAAACACATTAAATTACAGTCATATAAAAATAACTTTTTAAACTGGTATTTAAACCTGATAGACAAAGTTATGAAAACTTGCTTTCCCAAGATTTTTTTTCAAAATTCTAACCAAATTTAAAAAGATTCTCCAACACAAACAGTGCATCATTTAACATTAACGGTTGCTTCTTGAAAAAAACAACCCACACATCTAAAAAACTGAATATAAAAATTAGAGATAATTAAGAAATCACTACCAAAGTGTTCCTAATAACATAGTCATTAGAACAAACTGAATGAAGTTGTATGTAAGATCAAGCTGCTATACCAAAATATCAAATGTCACTATATATGTGTCCCTTCCATACATTTCTCTTTACTTTCATTGAAATAATAGCAGAGAAAATGGCTTCATCAACTGCACAGTTGTAGTCTGCTTAGCGAGATAAGTATTGGGAACTGCAGTTTTCCTGTGAAGCAGTTCATGACTGTCAGTTCCTCTAGGACACAGTAATTCTCATAAATTGTTTTACAGTGCTAGCTGGAGATTTTTCATACAAAGAATCTTTACTGCAGAGGAACAGTGAGCATCATGATCTTAGCAATTACAAATGGGTCTCAATGCTTTTAAATGAATCTTCCCTTTTAAAATGTTGGATTTTTTTAGGCAACTGGAACAACAAGGGAATTAGAGAAATCTCATCAAAGGCAAAATCTAATTTTCTCTAATCTAATGACAGCAAACAGAAAACTACAGAAAGTCTTTGTAGAATTATTTCCTAAGATAACACTTGATGACCATTTAGTATACTAGTCTGGTACGTGGAGTAAAATGCAACCACCATTGTCTTTAATATGAGACAGCAGAAGTCTAAGTCAACACACTGGATTAATGACACTGACAAATAAAGATATAAAAATAACATTTATATTGAACATTTTATGTTTATAATTATTATTGAAACAAGACAATGCTCCTTTTCTTTGATTACATGACCATGATTAAAAAAGTTGTTGGCATTTTATTTAATTTTTTTTCAGGTAGCAATTATTATTACAGTATACTTGAAATCAATTCTCAAGCAGGGATATTATGAAAATTTTATTAAACAAAAATTGGTTTACAATGCAAATTTTTTTTATTCTGGTCTAATCATACTAATTAACAACAAGGACCCAGGAGAAAAATCAGTAATCAAAGCAGAAAGGATGCCATTTCTAACATTCCACAAAGAAAGAAGAAAGAATCAAACCTGCTGCAAAACAATGAAATGTTCTGACTAATGGAATAATGGGTGATGGAACAGGCAGAAATCTGAAAATGCGACAGAAAAGCAGACCTCTTCTTAGAACTAGATGCAGAGTTTGTGCTGACTCCAGGAGGCATGTCGCTATAAAAAGAGTCGGCCTCTCCCGGCTTTTTTACATAATCTCCCTGGGGTATTTGTCTGAAGTGTAATAAACATTGGAGAGTCAGAAAACATGACAGGAACTAGAACGCACACAAACATGCACGAACATTAGTTTAAAAGAGAGAGGTAAGGATAGCAATCCTTGAGAAAACCTGTTAACCACACACAATAAGGCTATTAATAAATAATTCAACCATCTGAGAGAAAACTCCCACGCACTTCTGTTATGTGCAGAAAAGTGGATTACGTGGTTTTGGAAAGGGAAAACAAGGAACATTTCACTGGTTAACTCTGATCACAATTTTCAGTGAACAGTCAGTGATTCTTGAGACACTAGATAACCAGTCCAGACATTTATCATGCTGGTTGCAAAAAGCAACCTCAGGTGCAGCACCAGTACTGAGCCTAAGCTGAATACATGCATCAAAGAGGAGCTCAGGAAAAGTGAATGTTTTTTTCCTTCTGAGGTAGATGCTTCCCATTTAACTTTTGTGATCATGATTGAATTCAAGAGTAGCAACCCGTTGAGTTGTTTAAATCTCAGTAGGCTAAAAACCTACAGTTTTTTAACTGATTCCTTGTGTAAGGGAACTAACACCAGTGTCAGAGATTCTCAGCTACTCCTGATTACCACAGTAATAGACTCAATCTGCCAAAACACGCACAAAAGTAATGTAATAGTTTATCCTTTTCCAGAACTAGAAGCTCAGTCATGGTGCATAAAACTATCTGTGCATTAGAAAGTTTTAATCAAGATATGCAAAGTTTTTGCAGATGGTGAATTTATCTCCAGCAGAGAATACCTGCCATGCAAATATTCCAGTTATAGTTCCAACAGATTTAAAAATACTCCCAAGCACAAGTAGTTAATCTGACAGTTGACTATTTCTTAATACCAGCATCAGTATTTATTCAACCTGGCACTTTCCAAGATGTTTTTGCTACAGTATGCCCCTCTTAAGATGCACATTTATCAGGTTGATTCACATTCAGATTGTGTCCAGCTACAGACCTAAACTGGGACCTCTTCATTCCATATCTGGATTTCTAATGCTTCTGAAGTACGTAAAGTATACAATTATACAGCACATACATAGTGCAATGCAGTACTTCCACACTCCATCTTCTAACACCTCCTGAGTTTCAGTTCTTGTCCCATTCCTCAGCTGGGTGTGTTCAGAGTTGGCTCAGTGTGGGCAGCTCTGCTCGCCAGGATTCCTCTAGCAAACTGCTCTCTTGCTACTCCATCAGAAATAACTTCTCCCATGTAGCTGTACCCTTTAAAGCCACACTATCCCAGCTGGCAGAATCCTTGTTAATTGGCTCTTCTTACCCCTTTCAGTTGACTTGTTTCAATTGCTTATTAATACCAAGTATCATCCTTATGTCATGTTCAAAAATATTATAATGGCTTGTTCTCACAGTTATTTAAGAAGCAATCATATTTTTCTTTCAAAAAAGGGACAGTCTGGTGAGTATCTGTTTTTCCATTTATTGCACTCCTTGTACTCATCCAAAATTATTGTATTTAGAAGTCAGCCTACAGAACTTCTTTCTATGCATGAAGGAGATTTAGCTACTAAATATCTTCCTCATCTTTAAAATGACGGAGCCCTCCATTACCTTCAGAAGCCTCAGCTTATGCTGGTTTCCACTCTGCCTGTGCTCTCAGACACAGCTGCAGACTGGCTGCACACTCACAGCTCTCTGGCCATAAAGTAATTTCTGGAGATGAAGATACCTGAAGAAGTTACATTCTCTAATATTCCAGTGCAAACATACATGGACTCTGTCGCTTTTTCGAGGTTTTGTCTGCTCTGTCCTCAGCCAATACTGAAACATCCACAGTAGAATGACTTGATGGCCATGTTAATCTCCATTTATAGATATACCAGTTTCCACTAAGCAGCATCAAACCCTTAAATTCTGCCTTCCTTGTGCTGTGTGGCTTTCCCTACCCACCAGCCTCTGCATAAGGCTTGACTTCAAGAGTGTTGCCTTTTACTTGTTACTGTACTTGTGGCCTATCTGACCCTGTAACACACAACCAGCATTTGACAGTGCTTTCCCACTTTTTCCAAATATTTTGAGCCTGGCAGAGAAAGCGTTACACAAAGGGAAATGGAGAACAAGCACAACAGGTAGCAGCAACAAACAAAGCAGCAGCTTGGACCAGAAGGCAATGGTACAGGCAGAAAACAGGGGAATTTGAGAAATCCTCTTATCTCTTGGGGACTGGGAGAGGAAGGAGCCAACTCCTTCCCACAAGACCCATCGGCCAGGCAGATGCCTGATCAAAGGGAGGAGGTCTTCCAGGAGCCAAACATAAGTCACTAGGAAAACGGTTTATTTTTGGCCACAAGCTTGAAATGGTGAAAGATCAGCCCTGCGCTGAAGCCAGTACTGTGCTTTAGCTATGAATCAGTCGAACAGGGTGATGGGGAAGAATGGGCTCTTTGTCCACACAGCAATTTAACTGCATTGTATTTTTAACTGCAAAGAAGCTCCAGGAATTAATTTGTCTCAATAGGCTCCTGAACGTTATGTTAATATTAATTATTCAGTTGTTAGCCTCCCAAGAACACTTTCATCCCTAATAGCTGATTTTCAGTCTCTCTTATTGGAAATATTCTCCTGTTTTCCTAAATAAAACAGTCTATTGCAGAAGTATAAAACCCATTATTTTTTCTACTGACTCCAGTGAAATCAAGATTTCAAGCAATGCATTACAGAATACTGATTTAATATATTAAAATATGATAATCCATCTCAATATTTTCTATAGCATGTAAATGAGAAAAGAGAATAACAGCTATTTTCAGAGACTTCTAAGATACATTCCACTACCTTTATCACATACCTCTGTCTTCTGTAGTTTCTTTCCATATAAACAGAAGAGAAAAGAAGAAGAATGAGTTTTTAGTATGCTGGTACACATGGTCAGTAAGACCAAAAAAATGTAAAAAGAAAAGCACTGTATACAGAATGAAACTTTTGCTCAAAATATTTCTACAAAATCATTTCTGAAATAAGCATATTTACAAACATACTACATCAGAATAAACAAGAAAAAATATATTTGTGTTGACGGCTAGTCAGCGCTGAGTGTAAGGTGCTGTTCATGATGGGTTCAAGCCTGTTCATTGTGAAGCTGCTAGTGAGAGGTGCACTCTCATTCTGAACCCCCAAAATTAATCCCACTGGCTAGAAATGATCTCAAAGTGAGCCCTTAACTTTTGGAGTTTTACTCAAAATAAAAGTCCAGATTTTCAGATGCTGCCAGAAATTGAGGGTGATATACCAAGACAGTATATCCAATTTTTTTACTATCCTAATCTTCATGGTTTTTATTCCAAATGCTTATTTCCTTACATATCTGTGAGCTGCCCTCAGCAGGGGCTGTGCCATTTCATTATGCCAAACCACTGGGGCTGTGCCCCAGCCACAGCCCACAGCTGAGCCTGCCCTGCACTCCAAGAACAATGAGGACCTAGGGACAAACGACTTCAAGAGACAGTCTCATCCAAACACAGATGACAAAGTCAGTACCTTGAATCCCTCTGTTTTTTAAGAAATTAACAAAATAATTCAAACTGAAAAAAGACCAATCAGGTTAATATAATCCATTTTGCCTCTCAGTGAGCACTGACAGCTCAACACCAGGAGAGAACTTGAGCCTTATTTGCAAATTGCAGATCTTTCCTACCAAAAAATGTGCTTGAATTAATTTCAGGTTAAGCCAACTAAATATAATCACCCATTTAAGGAAGCCTATGGTTAAATGCTTTGCTGACTGACTGAGAGCTAATCTTGCTATATTTACTTCATCATGAGGAAAAATTTATAATTTAATCAGATCATATTCTTGTATTTCCTTTATCACATACAGTAAAATCATAATCTGATCATCTAAAAAAAGAAAATAAATTACTAAATGAGAAATAAAATTCAAATTTGGATCAAGCTCCCTAAAACCGCATACAAATGTAAGAATTGCTTGAAGATTGTTAATATGATAAAAATGTTACTGTATAAATATTGTTGAATGTGAATTTTTTAGATTCTTTGAATTGTTCATTTCATAACATAATCAGCTATCAGATGAAATATACATATTTTTAAACTCTACGAAGAAGAACAAAATGTACTTACTTGTAACCCCAACCAGTTATTCCTAAAACGAGAGCCAACACCAAAATGGTGCCAGCAATAGCCCCTATTATTATATTTGTGCTAACCACACCTGGAAACACAAGAAAGATGAAAAATATACATGGTTTTAGGAGAAAAATACACAAAACCACTAAACGCACCATCTTTCAAAAACCAACTTGAACAACTTTCATTAGGCTGATTAATTGAACTCTGAAGCATGAATTGTACACTCCTGAAGCATAGCATGGACATAAAAAGATCACTTGTAAATCAAGTTTCGACTTCTCTGTCTGTTTCCATTAACTGATTGCTTGTTACATGGGAAACCTGTGCCAGATATGCCAAAACAGTATTTTCAATATTAAACTGCTTTAGATTATATCCTTACAACCTGCCCTAGCAAATACATGTTTACCATGGAATAAAAGTGACTTCTTGTTTGGTTTTGCCCAGATACCTTCCATAGCTGAATAAATTAATCAAATGAAGCATTCTGGAAGACATCCCCCTCCACAAATTTCTAATGACCAACACTTACAAGCTCATTTTTCCACAATATATCTTTCTTCTGTATGCAAGACTAAAGCTGAATAAAAACTTCCACTCCGTTGGAAGTAAATGTAAAAGTCAAGCATTGCCTTTCCATCTAGATATGGAATATCCCAGTAACCTTTTGCTTGTCCTAATCTGTCAATATGCCTAATAAGGCTACTCAGAAGATTGGGAACATGGTAGAACTGGACCTACTGATACCTGTTCTCAAAAATGCGTTGGCTGAGGTTTCATTTACAGACACTGAGTGCTTCTGCTGTGGGAGAAAGAGAGGGGAATGAGGCTCCCAATACTGCAGCATGTTGTGTACTAACTGAAAGAGTAGGAGACCTAGTTTTGCTTAATGAACTTTCCTCAAAGCCAAGCATTTTCAGTTGTTGGTAAAAATTATAACAACATACCTTTATTGATGGCATCTTTATCAAAAAATAGATCATCTTTGATGTGAGAACTGCAGTCATCTCCTCCCCAGAATCGGTCACAAACACACTTTATTTCATTGCTACAAACCTGCAATCAAAAATGTAGCTCAGAAAAAAATCAGATTATTAATCTATTCCCATAATTAATAAGTATAGGTACAGTGATAAAACCATGATTTTATTCCTCACAAAATTTTGCAAAATAAGTTTTATTATATAGAATTTTTAAATTTATATGTTAGATATAAATGCATTAAATGTTCTATTATATTTTATATAAATAAATGCAATATTTATTCAGCACATACTTTAATGTAATCTGTATTTAATAGAACCATTTATAATTGCTTTGGGAGACTGACCTTAATGATTTTTTTTCAAAATATGATGAAGTGCATGATTTCAGATAAATAAGGAAGTTTTAATGCAGTGTACAAGACAAAAGACATTATGAGAGAAGAAGTCCTTTGATTTCAGTTCAGTCATAGGGCCCTGGACATGGTGTCAAACAGTGTGTGAGGGACAAGGGGGCTCGCCATGGCCACAGCAAAGCCACAGACTGCACACCGAGCAGAAAAACCAGCCAAGAGCCACCTCACTGCCCTCTTTTCCAGTGTAAAGGAACTCTCAACCCACAAAATCTAACATCATCAACAACTTCATGAATCTTCTTGGCTTATGTAATAAAGAGGGAATTAAAAAAGACAGGTCTCTGGAAGAACAGAGACCCCAGTTTCTCAGTTCATAAAACCTTTGTATTTATTCTCCAGCACATTGCCTGAGGAAATATCAATCAAGTTAGCAAAAGTGATAGCAAAAATATTGATTGATAAAACTTCTGTAAAACTAATACAACTATGACTCATTGTTTAAGAAAACTAATACAACTATGACTCATTGTTTAAGATGCCTTGACTGGAATGCTTTATATTTACTTACGTGTCTCCTTCCCTTTTCCTTTTCAAAAACTTCTCCAGGTTTATGACTTCTAGAGTCACACTGCTAGCTTCCAGAAAGGTGCAGCTAGTAGACTACACAAGGCCAGGTACTCAGCAAAAAGAGCAAAAAGTGTTAAAGAGTGCAAGAACATACCCCGTGCCCAGAGCAGATCTGGGTGTCGGTCGTGCCTGGGCAGGTGCTGAAGTTGAAGGCCTCGGCGGGGAGACAGCGGTGGTCGAGGCACACCATGTTGGGCCCACACGGCGTCCCGTTCTCCACGTAGCCCAGGTCCGTGTCCTCATCCAGCTTCACATGGCCACCACTGCAAGACAACCAAGAGGACCTTGGAGATTTGTGCTGTGACTGGATGGGACTGCTTGAGAAACCGGGCCCTGGGCTGCTGCCTGTAACTGTGCTACACAATGCCCAGGACCAGGTAAGAATCAGTATTGGCTTAGTGATCTCACTGGGCCTAACATGAAATAAACCAAAACAATACATCTACATCAAACAAATGTAATCATGAAAACAAGGACCATTTTTCCTGTGAAACAGCTAGAGTTAGATAAAACTCAGTTTACTTGTTTAGAACGCCATTTCGTCTTACAGTTGTATGAAGCTATGAAAACATACCACATCTATAATTAGAATTCAGCTACAATATAGCAATGAATTAGGCTGCCAGTTAACTTTGGCAGTGCAGGCATATGTCTAAGCATTTTGGGTACATGAAGTACTTTGCTGATATAAAAGAATGTAAAATTGCAGGGCCTAAAAAGAGCATTGCGTCTCTACAGGCAAAATTAACTATTGAGGGGACTGGGAAACTGCCCCACAAGCAGTTAATTTTCTGAACCTTAACAAAGGTTGAACTGAAATGATGGTTATGTGTTAATAGGAAATAAAATTAATGGAACCAGTTTTTCTCCACTCAGGAATGAGAAAGCTGATTTTCTATGAAAGATGGATATTGATTGTTCTGTTTTCAGGATTTCCAACTACCTGCAATTGTAGACTTTTCCATAGTGCAAGATTGATGTTGTGATTTCACCATCCAGTTCTCCAAGTCTGGGCACACTGGATATATTGGAGCACAGAAGGTATCCGCAAAGCACATCCCTGCAATGAAAGCATAAACAGATGCTCATAAAAATAAAATTCAATGAAAATGAACAATCAAAAATATGACCACTTGCTTGGTAACCTATTTTTCATTCCTTGCTTTTCTCCCACTGACAATAATTCCCACAAATGATGCTGTTTCCCAAGAAAATTCTTCTCCTTGGAAGTTAGATTGGGAAAACTCTGTTTTTATAATGCATTATCAAAAATGCCCTGAGTAATAACAAGTCGAGAGCTGTCAAGAAAAAACCACATCAAATTGATTAAATGTTCTATTAAGACACAGTAACTGGTGCACAGAGGAGCAACAGTTCTCTGGTTCTACACACACTCTCATAGGACACATATGTAAGGGAACTATAGACACACCAACTTTAATTCAACTGCTGAAAGGACCTCATTATTCATGTGTGGAGACTTTTGCACTGACATAGTACGGTCTGACATCTCCCATATTATTGAACATTTTTACTTATGAATTTGTAATGGCACAAAAGTAAGGTTACCAAATCTGCGTTAAAAAAGTAGGAAAGAACATTGGTTCACCTGTAAGCAGAACTAGAAATCAAATATCATGCATAGAATGAAGAAATCTGAAAAAACAGTTTGATAAGGACTCGTGAAAGGTTCAGAAATTGGCAGAAATAATCAACTGCACATATGCAGAATGTGAAAAAATGCTTTAGGCAGTGACTTGCAGGACTATACTTGGAAAGTTACAATATCATGAAAAGTGAACACAATTTAGCAATGCAATGGCACGGTATAAAAAGTGACCACCACACCAAGATGTGTGAAACTGAAGGCTGCTCTCCTCTACACTGCTAACCCCCACTGAGTACTAGGACCACTTTTGGTCCAAGCTCTCCCAAGCTCAGAGGGTGCTCTCTTGTCAAGGATCATCTCTTCTTGGCACCCTGCTCCCTCTGGGATTTCTTGCACAAAGGTCTGCAGAAGAAGGCCAGAAGTCTGATCCATAGAGAGCCTTTTTGAGTCTCTACATGCCAGCTAAAGAACTGGATCAGGGCTCATTCTAGTAGCTTTCTAAATGCATCAACTTACTGTTTATTGCACTGTATCCAAGAGTCCTTGTCTCTTCCGCAGTTGCCTTTCTCAGTCCCCTCAATATTCAGTTTCTCATAGCAGTACCTGTCAGCAGCTGTCACTTCTAAAAACAGAAACGAATCTCTTCTAAGATGATGACTTTGAAAAACCATGTCATGAGACATGGGGATACACAGTCAAAGCAAGCAGAGCTTCCCAGTTTGTGAACTGAAACACCAGGATCTGCAGGTGGCCCATGAAACTCTGCACAGTCCCCTTCTCAGTTAAAAGCTTTATGATGGCACCACATGACTGCTTTTAAATTTTGTTCAGATTCATGAGGGTTTATTGGTCAAAAATGTCCAGAAGCCCTGAAATAAACTAATGAACATGAGTATAAGCTCCCTAGATGGTTATTAATGAGAACTAAAGTTTCAGATTTCAGAACAAACACCAGTAAATTAACCAACACTAGAGAAAGAGCTGGAAAGACAAAATGATGGAAGAAAGGGAGAGACATGCTATTCTAGATGTTTCAAATAGTTTTCTGTATGACTCTCCCATAATTTTTCTTAGCCAAGATAGTCTTTCAAGCTACATGTATTACAACCAACTTAGAAACAGAAACATTCACTTACTTTCACCCCAGATATATTTACATTGCCGGTCCCTGGTTTTACATCTTCCTCCAAAGCAAATACCCTAGAAAGAAAGAAAAAAATACAAAAATTATTTCAAATTACTTTATTTTCCAAAATATGTATTTCTTTAATATAAAGATTAATCTTTATATTAATTTTATATTGATTGTGACTAATCTTTATATTGAGGCAACAAATATGTGATTCTATCCTCATTCAAAATATGACTAGCACCCAAGACTCATGAATGTTAACAGAACTTCCAGGTGACTTCCAAAGATCTGAAAAATAAATCTCTAAAAAGCAATCTATAAAAGCAGAAAGAATGTGAAACAAACTGAAGTCCTAATTACCTGTCTGTTATCACATGAATATCCATCCATTTTATGGATATTAGGAGAACACTATAGAAAGAGAAAATAAGTAATAGATCATAGATCAGACAAGCATGAAAGCAAAGTATACAACAAAATTCATATGAAAAACCATTTCAGTATCACTCTGGTTTTTTCAGCATCAACAGATTTAACACAATTTTTATATATCATACTATACAAAACATTTATAATGATTTCAAGATTTTGGGTGGGGTTTTTTGTCTCATGAATAGAAGACACAAAAATCACCTGGCTGGAATTTCCTGTGCAGTTCTCTGCAATATCACAATCATTCACTGCTTCTCGACACAAAACTCCTTTAGGTTCAAACTGGAAAATAAAAGCACAGATTAGTGTCTTGGTTTCTCCATATCTTGCCTTAAATGCAATGCTTCCTTACAGTTTCATCTAAAATAAAAAAAGGGAAATATCCACACGCTGACTGAAGTGGGAAGACTCTCCTTTCCCTGGTGTGCATGCTGCACCATGCAAGCCATTTACTGGTGCA
Organism: Cyanoderma ruficeps; assembly: GCA_008694505.1. Classification (NCBI taxonomy): domain Eukaryota; kingdom Metazoa; phylum Chordata; class Aves; order Passeriformes; family Timaliidae; genus Cyanoderma; species Cyanoderma ruficeps. The sequence continues at coordinate 30,316,766 of VZDJ01000782.1, forward strand.
AGTGGTACCACCCTCTGAGGCACCCCCTCCCAAGGGCATGGATTGTGAGGCCAAGCAGAAGACGTCTCTCCTGAAACAGAGGACCCCTGGGGGTGTCCAAACGGATACTGCAGTGGCTGGCAGCATTATCCTGCCAGGTCACTGGGCCTTTTTGTGACTATTTTACTCTTCTTTACAGAACAGAAGGAGTCATCCTGATCTTCTCTCTAGGGATGAAGAACACTGCAGAGCTCTACATTTAACACTTTGGTTATTTTAATCTGCCATTGTTGTTGCAGAACAGGCTATTAATAAATGTACTGAACTCTGTACAGTTTGACACCATTTTCTAAGGGACTGGATATTTCACAATGAAAAGTGTACTAGTGACCCAAATTAGACATTTTGCTGAAAGAATTATGTGCTAAGTCTCAAGACCTGTAAAAGAAGGAAGACATCTCATTTGAGGCAATCTCAGTGTTTCTCTTCATGGACATATTACAGACTCCTTATTTTTCCTCAAAGTTTTCTTAAGACTGTGATACCCAGTTCATTTTGCAGGCCTGTGATTTTTATTTTTTTTTTTTGGATCTGTATGCACATATATTTTTCAGGAGACAAGTGCTAACTTCACAGCTGCTGTGAACAGGCACAGTGGAAGAGCTAGACTATGGTACTTTCTCAGCTCTCAGCTTCTTTTTTCTACCAGTCACTGGAAAAATGCAGGCAGACACAAACGTTGTCAGAGACACTACAGGATTCTGGGATGAATAATCACCATGTAACCCCCTCCTTCACTCCTGCTTTCAGGCAGGATATTACAGGGGAAGTTAACCCCAAGTTTGGGAACTATTATATATTATAAAATTCTACTTTTCTGTTCACTGACCCTTGCTACTCTGTAAGTAGATAAACCCTTTTTTCATTTGCAAAAAGAAAAAAAGGTATACAAAAAGCTTTGTTTTGTTCTGATAGTCTTTGACATGGTGCCTATGTGACTTGGATTCTTGAGCAAAATTCAACCACATTGGAAATTTGCTGATTTTTTTCTTATTACATTAAAAAAAGGAATGTGCTTAGGGAAATGTGATATGTTCCAGCATAATCTGTGCTTTTTCTAACATTAGGATGAACACAAAGTCTAGAATGTGGTCCACAGTTATTATTAATGATCCTCCTAAGGAAATGAAACCCTCAAATGTGCACAAACAAAGATAAAAATATCACATTTAGTACACCACAGTTTTAACTACATTAATACTAATTATCTTTATTACTGAGTACAAACAACTATTTGAAGTCATATTTAGCAAGGCTCCCTTACAGTCACGATCTGGTTAAACCTCCTTTTACTATTTACTGATGTATAAAGAATAATAACTTACAGTTTACACAGGGCTTGTTTCCCTTTACTCAATGGAATTTCAGTCAGTTCAAACATAAGGAGACACAGGCAGACCAAACTGAAACTGAAGTCAGGTGTCTTTTAGATGAATCCTTCTGAGTAGATCTGCTGCCTGCACTTTTTTGTTTTTACTATATCCTTCTCTCTGACACTCTGTGGTATGATTTTCCCATTCAGTCTCATGGGGCAAATCCAGAGCAACACATATGGCATTGGGAGGGGCACATGGATAATGATGTGCATGTTCACAGAATGACAGAATGGTTTGGGTTGGGAGGGACCTTAAGATCATCTAGCTCCAGCACCACTGCCATGGGCAGGAACACCTTCCACTTGCTCAAAGACCCATCCAACCTGGCCTTGATCACTTCCAGGGATGGGGCATCCACAGCTCCTCTACGCAACTTGTTCCAGTGCTGCACCTTTCTCATAGTGGAAAAACAAGGGCATCTAACAAACCTTTATGGTTAATTTATCCTTTAAGCAAGGATGTCAATTGAGATATCATAGAACTTCAACCTGATTCAAACTTGTCTGAAACTGGAAGGATTCAATTTACCTCAGCATTTGATGACAGTCCCTGCCCCAAAAAGCCAAGCCTAAAAGACAGACCACAGCCTCAGAAAAATCAGATTTCAGCCGGTTTTAAAAGGTAAGCTTTCAGAAGAGTAATCACAAGGTCCACAAGGGAAAACACATGTGCTGTAGTGCCTGCAGCCACCTGGATGCATTCCCACCAGGCTGCTGCAGTGAAGGTCACTGCCCTTACCCGGCACTTCCGACAGCAGAGTCCATTGCTGCACTGGGAGCCCGCGGTCAGGGTGCAGGTATTGCAGCACTCCCCTCCTTCGCTGGCACACTCCTGAGGAACACACACACACAGAGCAGAATGCATGGGAATAGCACATGAATCCCAAGCTCTTATCACTTCTCAGCACACTACCCAAATGAATTTTTATTCATTCTTTCAGGCTTCTAGAGGCAGAAAAAGGCATGTACTTGTGGGGCATGAAACTGATGTTTCCTGTGCATGATAGAAAATAATTTTTCTAACTGCATATTGCCAACCATTAAATACTGACATTTTAGCACTGACCAGTGTTTCCATCTAGGAAAATGCTTTCTTTCATGTTTTTAAAGGTCTGATTCTGCACAGGCAGCTACCACTATGAATCCTTGGGCACATAACCTTCACCCTGCTTGTCTTCCTCTAATTATCATTAACAGCAGCAATGTGCAGTACCAATCGTGGACAAATCTAGTTGCTAATTTAAAGTACATTGCACTCACCGCTATTGTCCCACAGTCACATTCCTCCCCATCTTCCACAAAGCCATTGCCACATTCTGGAGGATCCAGAAGCTGCATGAAAATTCAGAAATCAAAGGGCATGTCTCTTTTAAGGGAATCACTGTCATATTTGCTCTGTGCAACATAGTTTTTAAGCTAGCACTCCAAATGCATTAACTGAAAAACAGGGAGACACAGACTGACACAAGTGAAGTGTACAGAGAATGAACACTCCTGAAAATTAATACAGCAATGCTGCCTAGTCACATGGTATCTTCTGTGCATAGGTGTCAGCTTTACAGTAAATTCAGTTTGAGCAAAACTTACAGTGAAAAGCTAAAGGTGAGACAATAAAAGAAAATAAATTTTGAAGATATGACAACTTCATTTTCTTCACAGCCGTTGCAATTGCTGTTGTTCTGGAGTTCAAGTGACAAAGGCTGAAAGGTTAAAGCCTGCACTGTAAGTTCAGAAATAATAACCATAAAAAGTAATTCTTTTTTGTGGCTCAAAAATGCTTGGGAAGGAGAGAGGTTAGGTTTCTTTGTCAGTTTTTGTTGCTGTTGGATTTTTCATTCCTTTTTCCTCTACCACAGTTGGGAACTTTCCACAGTTTTCCGTAAGTATGTATCACAGGCAGATGTGCACAGGAAGTATTGCTGATGAGGCTTCCTCCCTTTCCTTTCAGCCTTCCTGCTGGACTGTAACTCAAAAGATCAAAACCTGTGTATTTGTATGCCAAAACCTCCTCTAAGGGACACTTACAATCTGTTCTTTCCAGTTTAATTTTTTATGTCTTCCTAAAACTTTTAAACTTAGTTCCTCCAAAAGAGAACAATTTTTTTCCTTTGGACATAAGAAAACATAATACTAGTTTTTATTACATAAATGAGAAGGCATTTAAGTGTGTCACCAGACTAGAATTTTGCAGATCATCCTTCGAGTTCTCCAATTAAACTAAGACTACTCCAAAAATCATTCTGCTCCTGAGCCATCTGCACAAGTACATCACACATGCTGTAGAGCATTTCTCACTGGCTGCTGCCTTTCTGTCAGGAGCCCACAGGATGGAGCATCACCCCACATACTTCACTGTGACACAAACCACTGCCTGGCACAAGCTGATGTGCTATTATTAGATCCCCTATTGAAATGGAAATCTGACTGCAGCATGCAATGCATATGTAGAATTTAACATAAAATGTATTCAAGCCTTTAGAATTATTAAAGACTTGTTAAAACTGCTTGTTTCCTATATATTTTTCCAGACATCTTAACTTGTTCAATATCTCTCAGTGTGCTGCACAACAGAGACAAAGGGACAGCAGTAACAGAGCATGCTGCCTTGAAATACTGGGCCAATTTGCTGCAATAGGGGCAGCTAAAAAAACCCAAACATTAAAAGCAAATTGGATAACCTTTCCCCAAAGTCGTATCATTCATCCATTCATTTGAAAAGAGCATATGTTCAATCTGCTCCAGCAGCCATTGATGTAATTTTTGTAATTCGATGTAATTTTTGATCTAAGAGTGGAGCACTGCCAAACAGTGCACCTTGTCAGATCAGCTTTCCTTTATCTCATAATGCATGAAAAACAAAAACAAGTTTGTGTCTCACCACCCTTGCTAGAAAACACTTCTTTGACAGCTTTGTTAATTAGACAGACATCCATTGACAAAATCTTTAAACCAATCCAAACCACAATGCATAAAAGAGACTAAATCGCCCTGGCTTCCACATCTAACTCACATTTCCGTATGCCTTAAGTGCTGCCAAACTAAATTGAAAGGAGAGTAATTGGGGTTTTTTCCAACTGACAGATGTGTAAATGAACACAATCACTAAAATAAAACCAAGTAAGACACATTACACTATATAAACAATGCACTTGGCAAGTAAATAAATCTACCAGTACTTCTCTCCACCTTTAATGAGATGGAAAAAAGCAAAATTCGAAAACTCAGGTATATTTTTAATAAGAAATGTTACATCTTATTAGTGAATTACAGTAGTTTCTCTCCACTTTTAATAATATACTCTTTCCTCAAAAGAGACCTTTAAGACATAAGCAGGCTCAGCTTGTTCAGATTTCATGTTTGCTCTTCCCTTCCTTAACTTTTATTGAAATTCTGTGGTTTTCAGAAGATGCACTTTTTCTCAGGTTCACCAGAAGGAACATGCATCACACCTGAATTGATTCTCTTCTCTTTTACATCTGTGACCATTTCAGTTACCAGATAACTCTTTTTCCCACACTGGACTGCCTTTCTGCCTTAGCCTCTTTCCTTTGCTTGTTGAAAGACAGCCATGAAATACAGGTTAACATTAATTATATATAGAAAAGAGTCAAGATCATTATCCTATTTGCTTTATATTTAACACATGCTTCAGTAAATGGAGCAGGAATATACTGAAACACTGCTGCAAATCCTCCATTGCAGATCTGTTTTAAATACAAAATTGTATTGTATTTACAATATCCAGAATAAATTGTGTGAGGGATGATTCTCAATCAGAGGCTGTGGATACTCTACTGGACATGAAAACACTTTATTAGAAATTTATTTTAAAGTAATTTCTAAACTACTATGAACTAAAATAATCTACTTACACCCTTATGTTACCAGAACAGTTAGTACTTAGAAAGAACCATAACTATCAAAACTACAGGTGCTTTTTCCAACATTATAATTTTCATTTTTCTTGATTTCATCAAAATCAAGTAGAATAGAAATAATATTCAACATTAACGTAATGCTTACTTTGGTTGGTTTATTGAAAAGACAGGCTCCACCTCCACTGTTTAAAAATTCATGATACTCTTCAATATCACACTCTGAGAACTTGCTTGGAAGATAGTACCTAACAGAATAAGGCAAAAGGATTACTTTCTCTGGTGCTTTTTACACTGTATTTTCTTTTCTCAAAACAGAAGAAATATAATGTTATACTTTGGAAAAAGAATGAAAAGATGCTGTTCAGAATCAGAGTCACTATCTGTTTATAAGTCTATTCAATTTGAAAATCGTTCCAGTAAATAATAAGGAAATTTCAACAATGACACAGGGCTCATGGAATGTGAGAGGTCTAGATCATTTCACTAAGTTTTTACACGCCAAACAGCACAAATCTGATTGCAGCATGTAGTTTGCACAAGTGTGACTTGTCCCACTAACAGGCCTGATATCAGAAATACATTTATTTCCTCCCACAGAAACTGAAGGAGACAAAGACGGGTTATAGCTTGTTTCTCTCTTAGAGGAAATGGTTCCCCTGACCCACAGAATTTTTATATAATATAGTTATGCCATTTTAAACATGCTTCTAACAAAGACCACCTAACACCTTTCAGTTTTTCTCTGTCATGTGTCCCATTCAGTAAATTTCAATAGAGTACAGACTGCCCTTGAGGCACAGTGCCCCACCTACAAACAACGTGATGCAAAAAATCTTTGCAGGAATCCTTTCCACAGGGAAATAACTTCTCCCAAGGCAACTGCAGTAATCTTTATATTCAAGTCCATAGTCATGAAAGTATTTATGCTTCAAGGAGATTTTGGAGTCTCAAGGGCTTTCCTCTATCAGCTCACCACTGGATATAAAAATATTAGCCAAAGTGCTATCCTGCACTGCTGGGAGAGATAGCTTCCAAACCATAATTGGCTTTTTCCATCTGTAATGCTCATGAATTAGGTATAAACACTACAGAGGTTGTGGATTTCACCGAAGTTCAGCAATAAGTTAGGCAAATACAAGACTTTTTCATGTACCAAATTATTTAAAACATTTGAACTTCAGATAAAGAATTTAAAGGCCTTAACATGGGAATTAGTAACTTTTATAAGAATCAAAAATGCCTTTCAGACTGGCTCTTTAACTTACTAAAAATCAGAAAAATCCTACCAAGTATGTTTTCAGGTATAGTTAAGTTGAAAAGGGCACACATCCACACTTTCAAAGAGGTTTGAATGAGACATACTTCTTTGCTCAAAATTTTTCTGACCACAAAGATATTGTGAAAATTTGTGGATCCATTCAAAATTAATTAAAAACTGAGCCCTGTCTATATGTCAAACTGGAATACAATGTAATTCATATCTAAAACTAGACCACAATGTAATTCGTATGCATGATAAAAGACAGACCTGTAATAAAAAGTGTTAGGGTCAGAATATACTTCAGAAAGCAGCGAATTTCATCCAGCAGCAAAAACTTGCTGATTCACAAGTCAATATGTTAAATTCTCTCCAGTGACTCTACACATGGGTATGAACATACTCAGCCTCCAATGGGGGCAGTTTTCCTACCAATATCACACAAACTGGGTGATAAAAAGTGATAGAGATAGATGAAAGATTCCAACAAAAACACTGAAAATGAGACACGCCTCAGAAATTTGATTGTAGGATTTCAAGAATTAGGGTGTGTCATTGTTTCCTCAACACAACAGCAAACTTGCATGAGAAAATAAGCCACACCTGCTTCTGCTTCTCTGCAGCCACCTGGCTTGACTGTTGAGCCTCGTGCTAAGTTAAATCAGCATTCACCAAAAATCCTCACATGCTCTTCTCATGAACTCACTTATTCTCACATTTCTTTGAAGGTGTCTCTGTATACTCTAATACTTTACTTCCTGAAAATTGAGTCATCAAAAATATTCTGTTGAACCGCAACAGAGAGAACTTTTTACACCTTTCCTTTATGTCACTGTATGAAGAACATGACTTTTTTCTAGTGAAATGTCTTACCCCATATCGCCCATTATGCATCCAGACCACATGTCCTCACACTTACACTCACCTGACAAAAAAAAAGATAAAATTAAAAGTTACAGCTCAAGTCTTGCGAGTCCAAAATAAGACAATTCTTATCATAAAAAGCACACCGTACTCAATTCCATTTCATATTTCCACACAAGTTGAAAAGAATATTTTCTGGTTTAATGCACACCTTAGTTTAAGTATATCAGTGCACCTTCCCAAAATTTTCAGAAACTCTACATGATTCTATGCAATCCTGAGCTTTGAAAATATGTCTTGTTTTTCTTTCCTTCCCTTACAGGAAAATGCAATGTCAGCCTTCAGCACCTGCAAATCATGAGTCAGCTTTCTCATCTTCTCCTGTGTGATGATACTCATTTCCCAAATTTTCAGAGTTAAAAATAGAATTATTTTACTTTTCTATTTTTTCAGTTTGCTTCTTGGACTATGGTAACGTGATTTTGAAAATCTTTCCTTGAAAAACCCCAAACAATAATTCAGATGAAACAAAGCATGGAATGATCAATGAACACAAGGTAGTACAGAAGGATCTATCAGCTTCTTCCTTTGCCCTCCCTCCCTTCTTCCCTCCCCTGCCTGCCTCACTTCCCCTTCCTTCTTCCCTCCCCTGCCTGCCTCACTTCCCCATGCAACTCCCTCCTGCCCTGCCAGCTGGGAACACTTTGCTGTAGTCTCAATCCTCCTCTTTCAAAGCTGTGTCTTGCTTTAATTTCAGTAGAAATGCTTTCCACTTGCATGTTCCATAACTTCTTTTACTGTACACATGAACATCAGTTTATTGTTTCCATTTTAAAAGTACAACTAGAAAGGAAACAAAGCTCTGTCTAACAACTGCTTTCTCCTCTCTCCCTATCAAAACAGCATCCTGCCCCTCTAAGCCATAAAGAAAGGGAATCATCACTATTATAATTTTCACTTTTACCCTGCCTCTACATCCACTCAAAAATATGTGGCTGGAAAATGAATACTGAGTGTATCTGTAGGATAGTGCGTCCGTCTTAAATTTCTGAGTATTTTTAACAATAGTATTACATAATTTGAAAATAAAACCTTTTAAATGCAGATGTATCTCTGCATTATATATTATCTTTACAATGCCTGAAAAAAAAATCCACTAATCAATACAGTAATAATCTTTTCATATGTAGGCCATATAAGCACACACAATCCAGTAAGTCCACACTACAGTTCATTATCTAAATAGTTTCAAAACTGTATTTTTTGTTTTAATCATATCAAGCTGGGACTTCATATAACATGGAAGCAGGAAGGCAAGGTGCTTGTTGCAGGCATAATGGTGGAGATTAAAGCATTGCAGGTAAGCAGGGATAACTAAGTAGCCGAATACCAAGGTTACAGCAAAGAAATGGTAGCAGCAGGGTAGCAAATACTGGATATTTGGGTAATCTACGGGGGAAGTGGAATTTGGGTAATCTACAAGAGGAAATCAACCAAGGAAAACAGATAAAAAGCTGTATTGTTTAAACTGCTCTACATAACAGTACTGAGGAGGCTCCTCACTATTCCCAGATCTTATAATGTATATTCCCACCCTCATGTCACAAGATGGCAGCATTTGGTCCGTGACCAGTCTCCTGAAATGTATGGAACTGGCAGCCACCTTTGTGGTCTATTTTGGATTAAATGGTGACACCACGGCTGTCAGGAATTAGGGGCAGTTGGATACTAGAGCATTCGAATAGAGGAAAATTAGTAAGTCAGACCCCTTCTCGTGTTACTGCAAGAAATAAAAATATTTCAACATTGTGAGAACAGAAGGAAAAAAATACATATCAGAAAAGACACTGATAAGGTCCTCCACTTTTTAAGATTTTTCTCTTGGGACAGAACAAAAAAGCAAATAAAATTACCACTTAGAAGTTTTCTTCTGTCTGAAAAAATGCCAATGTTTTGGGCCAAAGTCTGTGCCAGGGTAACTGCCATTAAGTCTGGCTTTCCAAACTGAAAGAAACAGGAAAGGTAGGAAAAGTAATAAGTAACACACACATATCTGAAATTCAAGTGAAGTTTTTCTCATACCAAGGCAAAAAAAGGCAAAATCAGATACACAGTGTTAGAATTCTTACTTCAGGGTAGCTAGATGACAATTAAACACTGGCTTACAGACAAGCTAAATAAGAAAAATCCCGTTTCTTTCTTGGCATTGTAGCTGGAAATATGAATGACAGGATATTGCAGAATTTGCTTAAAAGTTTATTGGAAGTGTATTGACTTTATTCACTCATCACTCTTCATTGAAGTGTCCCTTCTATAAAGCTGCACTAAGATTCTACATCAGCAAAAAAAAAAAGCAAAATATTTTGAGGAACATGTCTGTACTGATAAATTCCATGCAGATAAATTTCCATCGCTTTTTGCTTGTACCAGTATCCCCACCTACCTCATTCACACCTCCGCCTTTAAGCAAGGAGCAGATTCCACCAGTGTGGGCCACACCACTTCGACTGCTCTGAAATCGACTCCCCCTTTGACAAAAATGAAAAGAAAAAGAAGTTTACCCTGCTCAGTCCATGAGTTTTGCACCTGCCTATTCCAGTATCTATCCTTCTGATTTCCAAATGAGAAGCTGGCATTTGCAAATGATGGATGCCACCATCTATGCAAAATCAAATGGGAAAAACAGATAACCACTCATAAACCTCACATGACAAGTTATCTCCAGAAAACTTATACCATCTTTCCTCCTCCTTTTCAGACTATCTAATATAAGAAGAAGGGGAATATTTTGCCAGACCACCTGGATCTGCCCAGCCTCTAGTTTCTTGACATTCTACTGCTGCAAGTTCTGTTGGCACATGCTCCAGGCAGAGCTCCGGAGAGGCCACCATGCTCCCAATCCACGGGACCAGTGAAATAACACGTGTCTAACTGAGCAGTGCTGATGTGGTAAAACTCAAGGGAACATGCATTAGCAGAAGGTGCAGAGGTAGATGAAAACTCCCTGGAGCTACAGTCAATCTCATCCAAGGAATAGATGCACTCTGAGCCTAAATCTAATCACCTCTTTAGTGCTGACCACATCAGCATGAATGACTGCCAACTACTGGAGACAAAATATACTCTGCTCCACCTGAGAGTACTGATCCATCTGGCAAATTATTTTTCTCAGGTGAGAAGAGAAAAACATCAAGAAGAATCACAAATGGGCTAACTATGCTAAAGGTGGAAGCTCATTTGCAACCACTCACACCAGCTCATTTGTACCCTCACACCAGGTACCCCCACCTCCCAACTTCACTCACAGACACAATTTCAGAAACTGCTGTTTTTAAACAATCTGTGAATGCAATACCACAAACATCATTGTTTGATAGATGCAATAGATGCCACTGTGTGGCAGTTCTAAGGATAGAACTGGAATAAGCACTACAGTGGTATGCAGAGTCCCAGCCACAGGCCAGATCAGGCTCTCTTTTGTCCTAATCAATTCATACACATTCATAAAAACCAGACTTGTCCCCCAAAGTCTTTACAATGTCACCAGAGAAGATATATGAAGGATATGAGAAAATCTCATTCCCACTTAAGAGATGAAGATCTGAGACACAGAGAAACCAAAATCTGCACGCACCACTTGAAGATCTTGCTAGCTTTCTTCAAGGCAGAAATCAGTGACAGTAATTAAGTACGTGCAAAAATTCTGAGGGTGGATACTGGGCTTGGATATCTCGGGACCCTACTGAAGTCATGTGAAGTGAGGTGTTTAAGTTCAGTTTAATTCTTACAGTCTCCTGAAACTGTCAGCTGAGAGAAAAAAGGCCTCCAACAGAGATATTCATCTGGCATGTCTTGTGTGGATCAAAAATCTCAGCCATGTATCTCCCCTGTATTTTTGTAAATATATTTTATTATATCAATCTTATTTTTAAAACAATTAAGATATTTAGAGAAAATAACATTCCTCTCAGTTTAGTATTCTTTTAGCTCAAATGTCTTGGGAGAACAAACTGTTTTGAGGATGTGAAACACTTCAATAATCATGTAGCATGCAGGGCATTCAGCACCGTAAAGCAGGCCATAGTGCACTTAAGCAGAAAACCTCATTGGCTTCAAAACCAATGTTCTGCCCTTTAAACAATCCGTGCTCTACTGCTGAAGAAGCCAACCTCTGAGGTGGAACCATGCGTGACTCTTCAGATAGCTGCACTTGTGGAGTAGGTAATTACACAGAATAACAAAGGATTAGAGTGCATGCAGCTCAGGCTTAGTATGTTAAAACTAAAATAAGAGTCAATCCTCTAGTTGCATTGGCAGACAGCTTGTGCATTAATTTTTTTTCCCACCTCCCCATCCAAAACATTATTTTCTGAATTATTGTGGATTACACACACAACAGAAAGGAGATGCATTAGCCACTTGTGAGAAGCAACCCACAAAGAAAGAAAAACCCCAGTAATAAAACATCACACAAGGTTACGTACGAAAAAAGGTGAACTGCGTCACTTTTCTCTCTGATAAAATCCCTCCTATATTTCATAAACTCACGTAGAGTCACCAAGGGGTTTTCAGATATGGTGAACTTGTTATCAGTAGCCCAGGTTTCCATGGCAACCAATACTATCCTGGTGTTAAGTTGTTCTTTATATATCTAGTACATTAACAGAATGAACAAATATGTCAAATAGAACAAAGGTGAGGTTTACCCCTATTTTGTAATCGCCTGCATTTTTACATAACTAAATATTTAGCTTATTCTAGCACACTTTACACGCTTGTAGGTAATTTTATGTCTCTTAAAATTAAAAAACATAAAAATCAAGAAAAACCAAAATTTTAGGCTTAATTCTTCAATCAGTTCTCTTAGTCTTCTCTAAGCCTACACAGGCAGAGATATATAGAAGAAAAATGTGATTTTTCAAAAATTACGACTTCCAAATGGTTCAAAGATTTGAAATTAATAGGTCTTTTATAACAGCCAGCTCACCCAATGACACACAAGGGCCCTCTTATGTGGAACAATGATCTGTAAAGCCATATTTTTCACTGTTATATACATCTACAGGAGCATTTCAACTCATGCTGGCTGACTCACAAAAAAAGGGCCATCCTTTCAATGCTATGTTAACACTCCACACCAAATACTTTCAAGCATTTTCTTCTTCTAGCAATATTTTTCTTTTTCTAATACTCTTCTGCGGTGAGGTGCAAGAGCCAGCAGCTCATCCAATTTAGCATCATAAATATAATCCATATAGTTCACCTGTAGGTCTCTATTCTAACTCATTTACTCAAGTGCACTTTTTCTGGAGAAATTTTAATGCATTAGAATTTCAGATTGTCTTTTGGGTTTGAAGTTGTCAAAACAGGAATCCTGTTCTAGAAATTGTCATATCTAAGGTGCTCTTTAAAACTCAGACTCAAGGGACCAATCCAGCAGGATGCTTAAAGGTTTAAAGCCACAAAATAAAACTCCTCTGATGCTTTATGTTAGACAGAGGCTTCATAGGTGAATGATCGTGGTTCTAGATGAAAATTTGTAATTACCACATACATTGCTGTTGTTATACCATGAACTGATAACTCCTGCATCTATCGTCAGGCGAATCTTATGACTCATCTCACACGTAAAAGAACATATAGCTGAGTGATACTTACTAAATCTGCCATGTTCACTACTGATTTAGCATAGCTGTTGGTATGGCCAACTGACAAGCGGTGCTTTTTACACTGTGAAACAAGCACAGATCAGTAACAGTACAGATTTCAGAAAAACAGGGTCCATTTCCAAAACAACATGAAGTAAAAAGCAATTATATCAACAATAAAGCCCCTGCTCAAGGTTTTGTCTCTTGTGCTGAGTGTAATGTTAACAACCAATAGCAGAAAATTGCTCAGAAATGTACATTACTGATATACTTTACAACAGCTGTTGTGAGGATGTATGAATTCCTCTTTAGAAAGTATTTTAGCATCTTTACTGGAAAATGATATAAGAACAGGAACATCCTGTTACCCTCTTCATTATCATTATTGTTGGCAATTTTAAAATTAATCACAAATGCCAATGCAAAAATTAGCAAAAAAAACTTCCATAGCTGAGACTCCTTAAGATGTGTTATCCCAGAAGTCCCTGCATACATGTTTTAATCTATCAGACTCCCTTTTTGTTAAACTTTCTCTCTTAAGCTGTTTTCTGGTTTTCTTCTTGTATAGTTTCACACTCCTGTAATGCCACAGTAACTGGTTCAAACCACTTCAGCAATCAGAATCCAATGGCACCTTTACTGAAATTTGTAATGCAGTGTTATAAAAATGACACTGGAAATAGCTGTCCAGGTAGTCCTATTTGCAGAAAAAAAACCCAGTCATGAATGAGCATCATGGGCATGAAAGGTATCTCAGAAGAATTTAAGACAAAGTGTACAAGATTTTCAGAAATGTTTCACCATTTTGTGCCCCATGATGCTTGATTTTGGAATGAAAATTGTCCATATTTTCTGGAAGTAAGGCTCTTTTAGCAGGCAAGAAGTTTCTCACAACTAGGCCATAGGAAAGGCATCCTTTCAAGAAGGAATGAGGGGGAAAACCCCCAAAAATAAGGAAGTTAAGCCCAGAGCAAATGATATTTCCTTCTCACAGGAGGAAATTATTTGGCTTCTTTGATCACTGGCACTTACCTCAGAGAATAAACTCCTAACTGGACTGATTCTTGAAGTAGCTGTGATTAGACAAAATTAGGAAACATTGTCCTTGAAGAAAATCTGCCTGAACATAAGATCCCAAGGGAAAAGTTGTGGTTTCCATTTTTCAGGACCAAATACAGTTACACTGATTTAAGGAATTTTCATCTAATATTATTAGTTTTAATCCAAGAATTTATTCCTGTGTTCACCAAACTGAGCTGGTGGAGGACAACACTGCCTAAGGACAGTGGCAGACTCCGGTGCATTTGTACACCCTTATGTCTATTTTTGCCAATTCAGGCATTGCATGAGGGAATTGCTGCACATTACAGAAGAATTAGACAAGATTCATAGAAATATTTTGATTTTAAAGCCATAAGGGACCATAAAATCATCTAATGTCACCAGTCGGATGGGCACTACCACACTGAACTTTATCCAGTTACTTAAAGAGCAAATCCATTGTTTGTGTTTGAAGCTACCTTTGAACACTGCAAGTGATCAAGAATTTACCATTTCTTTTGATATTTCCTTCATCAGATGATCAATAAATCTTCTTCACTGACATAAATCTGTGCTTTTTCCCATTTGAATGAGTCTGGCTTTTCTTCAACACACTGTTATTATGTCTCTTTCCACTATGCTAAAAACCCCACTGCATTCTCCCAGAGAAGTTTAACAAAATCATTTTCTCTACATTGATTGGGACGTATCAAAAAGATCTAGTCACTGTTAATCTCCCCATTCTCCACAGCTGCTGCAAAATTGAAATAACTGCACTATGGATTGCCGAGTGGCTGTAACTGAGACAAATACTCAGGAAAGCCAGAAAGAAAATCATCAGCTTAAATCACACTGATGTTAGTTACTTTCTGGCCCTTCTTTCTGATCCTCAGGCCTAGTTGCATTCTTGGTGAAATTAACTTGCCAAAATTCAAATCAACTTCATCAATGGTTAATGAGACCATAATCTCTTCTATTAAGGACATACTGAATTTAATCTGGCCTTATAGTGTTCCTTATTGTTATGCTCTCTGGATAAATTAAGACAATTTGAGGGTAATTGTAAGATGTTGAAATGTGTCAGTCTTACCATTAGATGATCATTTACAATCATCAACTCAATGTATTTTGTTTCCTCTTCAATTTTACGGGGAATCTGACGAACCTATGGAGAGAATGTAACTCTGAGAGCCTAACAATACAGAGAGAATGTAACTGGTAACAAACATCTGCACTCAGTGGCTTCCCCACTTAAACAAACAGGGAATGAAGTCTTTTTAGAATATTTATTTTGAAACAAAATAAAGTGAGATAAACTAGCTACTTGTCACTATTGCAACATAAAAAATTATATAGGTTTTTGTATGGGAGTTTCTGGTAAAACTATATTCAAAATGAGCAAAAATATTTTACCTACTTTTTCACTTGCAATGTAGCAGTATTTAAAAATTTCCTAACTCTTCAGGTAGGCAATGTCCAAGAGCTCCCATCAAGGTTTAGCTTACATTAGATACCTCTTTTATTAGCTGTACTGATATAGAGATCTCATGCCAAACCAGCAGGAGCAGCAGGACTCCATCTGGACAAATTAACTCAGCAGACACGAAACAAACTACACGGCATATTTCTTATAAATAAGCATATTGGCACTTACCTGCCTTTTCCTTCTTTTGTGCCTTGGCCTTACAACAAAATTCTGTGATGTAGTATTTGTCTGCCAGAACTCTAAGCAGAAAACACAGACAAATACATTGAGTATTTACAAAAATATAGCCCAGCAATTGGTGACCCTGATGCAACATGACAGTAGTATGGCATTCTTCAGCACTTCAGATGCAGCAACAACTCATTTTTTTAAGTTTCCAGCTAGAAGGGAGGCAAGACTACAGACGCTTCCCAGTGACAGGGCTCTTATTAAAAATTCTACTAGTGATAATCTGGGTCTGTTGAAACAGATGATCTGTGGGTGTCACGCTTCAGAAAGCACAGCAGATGTTCTATGCCAAAACTTCACCAATACGGGGCATGAAATATTATTAGCATGGTGCTTCCATGGAGTGAATTACATTTTTGGGAATTCAGCAGACATTCACAGAACTCTTGCAATAGCTACCTAAATTAATAAGAAGAGCATGGAAGGCAGAATTAATGCTTTAAGATGATTATATTCACAAAGCAAAATATGTCAGTTGGGAGAAACCTTATGAGATTTTGGCAATGCTCACTTACCAACACAATATTCCTCTGTGCTAATCCCTCTGTGTCTTTAACTTCTTAAACCTCTATTCATGAGCATCAAGTAGTTTATTCTTTCGCCAAATCCTTTTCACCAAATCTATTACTAGCTCCTCATGGAAAAGGACACATTATAAACTAAGCAGAAGACAACACTTGCTCTCACCCTTTCAAATGTCCAAGAAGTAATTTTCCATCTTTAATTTTAGATTCATAGTCTCTGCCTCTTTTTTCCCTACAAGAAATAAAGCTGTTTCTTTATCTTGTACAAATGTGTTTGCTATTCACATAATCCCAAGAAGATCTTGCTTTGATTCATGCAAATTAAATTTTTGCAGTTGCTTAGTTTGTAATAATGTCTTCCTCCTTTTCCTGTTTTGGGCTTTCTGCAGCTTTGGACATCCTTTCAGTTTCAAGGAACTGCAAACTTCTTTCAGTGTTCCAGTGATTTTACCAGTCCTGCAGAGAAGTAAATAGTCCTATAGTGTTTATAGAGCACTCACATAATGCTATAGGATTGATGGAGCTGTATAAATTCACATATCACTTCTGCTTATTTTACAAATTCCTGACCCATTCAGTTTTGCTGGTGAGACAGGAAAGTTTATCACAGCTTCACTTCCATTAATGTAATTGTACATTAATCGTACAATTTCTGCATGAGATTCAAAAATAGGATTTAAAACCACGCTGATAGGAATTTGACAAAGCTGCCATATCAGCAAAATCTTAAAATACAAAAGTGAGTTGCCTATCTGCCAAGACATTACCAGGCCTAAGTGATAATCTTAACCAGGAGTGGCAAATTACTAATAAGACAAACCAGGAAAACAAAGCATGACTAACTGGTATTGTCGTGGGTAAATTAGAGACTATAATGTCATTTTGGTATGTGAGGTTTGCCGATATCTTTTCATGGAGCAACCTGGGCAATCATAGGCTCTCTGCTTAAAAATGTTTTCATGGTTACACCAATGCACTTGAGAACTTTGTTTACAAAAAAGACCCAAGATAAATTAAATCACACCCAAGCTCCTTATTTATTACTTAAGGACCTGCAGACTTTTGAGCTTGCAATGATGAGAAACTAAATCTTAAAAACCTTTTTACAATGTTTTTGATTATGCTTTATGTATGTTAATCAGTTTAGACAACTGGGTTTCCACCTGTCATTTTTGGGTTTATAACATGTGTAATGAAACTGGTAAAAATAACACTTTTCAATCAATAAAATCGTAATTTACAGTACGTATATAGGGTCTAAGATAACTTTACCAGCAGATGAGATTATTTTACCCACAATCAGAAGTCAGTCATCTCTAAGGGAAATGATGCAGCCATTAACACATTAACACACATTAACACTGCCTTATAACTCATAAGATAGATAAATGTACACAGGTTGTATTTCCAGCCAAGGACCCTCAGGCAAAAGAACATGACCAGGAAAATCACAGAGAATGTTGATAGTTGAGAAAGCCTAGCAAATATTTTCATGGGAATATACTACCTTAAGAAAATGTAATAAAGATTCACAAAATCATAAAATCATCTTGCTTGGAAAAGATTGCTAAAATTGAGTTCTACCATAAACCTAATGCTGCCAAGTCCCAGTAAACCACATTCCTAAGTGTCATATCTACATGTTTTTCATGTGATCCCAAAAGAAAAGGACATCTGTTACGTATTATTTGAAAAACAGCACCTTTGATAACATATTTTAATCTCAAACCATGCCAGGACATTGTAGATCTCAACAGAGATTGTGAGAAAAAAACACAGTCTAGTAAATATAAAGTCAAATGCTCTAAGCGTGCCAAGTCGTCTGCCCAAGCTTCCATATTTAAAATCCTCATTATTTCTCAGACCATTGCAAAGTACAGTACAATAAATTATTTTCTGCAACAGTTTGTGGGGTTTTTTTTAATACCCAGGGGACAAAAGAATGCATAAAGTACATTGCCATTGAACCATGATATAAAAGTGTGTGCTTTTACTATCACTGATACTGAGTAATCCCTATCACTTGATTATTTTTTCCTTTCTAACATCAATATTGAAGCTGGATTACTGAAGTTGGTGATCCCTCCAGTTCATTCCTAACGCAGTGGAAATGCTGAGTGGAAATCTTACCTTATACACACACTCTTCTAAAGAGAAGAGAAAAATCTTGGCTTCGTGGAAAATCACCTTAGGCCAGTCAAATTCATAAATTATGAGAGTAGTTATGATGACATATGCCAGCACAGTGCTTGCTACTGCTAATAATATTTTTGTAGTACTTTCAAAAAATCAATCACAACAAGAGTATTAGCAATTAATTGCAAGTATTATTTAAAGGAAAAAAGTCAAGACACCAGTCAGACCTCTCCAGACTGGCAGGAAGAAGCAGAGATACTGGTGCAGCTCTCATCCTCTGGAGCTGTGACTATGCATGGAGGATGACTTACAGACAGATATTGAAAAATTGCCCGAAGAAAAATCACAGACAAAGAAAAATGGTGGGTTTCCTAATGAGGATATAATATTATACATGTACTGTAATTTTCACTACAAACATCAAAAACACCTTTTCAAACAATTTTACAAAAACAAGTATGTGGGAGAGTAGACTGTGAATTAAAGTCTATTTCTCCATATATGGAATCCTAAACATAAAGTGATGGAAGAGTAGCACCATGTACCTCTTACCCACATTACAAATACTTGCATAACTGAGAAGACTAGCACTCTGCAACTGCATTTCCTTTTTAACCTTTTCTACAATGCTGTGATTCTAATTCAACCTAGATGACAACGTTTTCCATTATGTCACATGCTGGGCTTTGTACAGCAAAGCCAGCAACTGTTTATTTGTTATCCATAGTAAAATCAAAACTGTACAAGCATGTCTGGATTTTTGTGGGGAAAAAAATAAACAAAACAAGACTGTGAAGCCCTAGCTTGACAGTTTTTTGACAATCAAGAAGCTTTAGTGGAGGTGAAACTGGGGCATTTACTTGAAATTAAACCCTTTTCATAATTTTAAAAGAAGAAAACAATTTTATTCCAAAATCTTGAAAACATGAAATTTCACTATTAAGAAATCTTATAAAATAGCTTATAGATAGTAAGTACCAGCAGTGTCTGAGTTGAACAATCTGAGACAAAAGATTTATTTTAAACTCAGCATTGGTCGCATTATTTCCAATCTTTTGAATTATATGTCCTCAAGGAAATGTGATAAATGATGTACTTTATTATTTGACCTTATGGTCAATAAATTGCTCTCATTACACTACAATGTCTGCAAGTACGGTACGTGTATCACGTGCATAGGAAGTTTTGCAACACAGAAATCAATGCCTTGCACAAAAGTCATGAGCCTTTTGTGCTCATGTCCCTCCATCCCAACATCACCTTTACCTCGCCTGGGCAATCATCATCACAGGACAGAAGGCACCAAGCTGGGACACTGTTTTTGTTTAGATTCAGACAGATTTCTTCTTCAGAACTGAAATTAAGGCAACTTTGAGCAATTTCTTTTTTTTTTCCTTTTCTTCTCTCATTAGCTCCCTGAATGATTCTACTTTGCTTAACAACTGGCAAACCTGCACAAACTGTGCTCCAGGGATGGACCCATCTGCATGCAGCACTCAGCACAGTAAGATCTCAGATCCAATTATTACCATAGGACAAATACCTTGCAACGAGATGACCAAACAACTGTAACTCTCCTGAAGAAATTAGTCTGGAGATGGTTTCTACCAAAATGTCAGTGTATATGAAGGACAGTGATATTTATCTGGGATATATGTTGTAGAGCAGGAAAACACATCTGTAAAACTGCCAAATCCTTGAAAGAATAGGGCTATGTCATAAATACTTCAATTTTAGCTTCAATTAACAAGCCAACCGCTCAGACAAAAACCCATTTTTTTAAAAAACCTTTCTCCCTCCACACACAATATGGGCATTCATTACTACAAGCACTTGAAACCACTTCTGCCTCCAAATTCATTTGCACTGAAACGCACAGCCCTCGTCATGGCCAGTACTTGTGAAAAATGTTGATCAGACTGAGGATGAGAGCTACTGAACAGCAATGACATTCAGCAACTTCTTGTCTCCCAGGCTTATGCTCACTCCATGGTATTCACCCTGTATCTCAAAACAGGAAAAACCCAGAAGAGTTATCAACCACCATCAATGTGGTGTTTATTTTCATCACCTCTAGGCTACCTCAGTCCTTTCCTTTCTACAACTACTAGCACATAATCCAGCCCACAGACCACATGACCTGTTAAGAGAAACATGTATCACAACATGAAGATCTAGGAGGGGTTTAATTCATTGGATTCAGGGTTTTTTCATCACTTCAGATTCTTTTCCTGTACTTTTGCTGTTTCAAAATGGGGGTTTTTTTCAGTGATTTTTAATTTACTTGGGTAAAAGAAGGTATATATAACTAAACAATATACTCTCAGAAGATGATCTATTAAATGTAATCAGCAAATCTGGCCTTAGACTAAAACACTCAATAAGTCATGAATATTGAAAAATCATACCAGATGGCAGGTCGACTGAAGGAAATTCAAACAACTTGGATTTGTAAACAGAGTGGAAATGGAAGTCATCCTGAAATAGTAAATAATTGCCCATATTACATCAGGAAAAATTAATCCATCTCATGAGCATTAAAAGACAATTCCAAAGGTTCTTCTTACCCAACACATACACCAGTGAACATCCAAGCTGCAACGCACAATTGCTCTACGTTCTTCTTTTCCCAACTGCAATGTGATGGCTAATGTCATATTCAATCCCCTTTTATATCTGAGTACCTCAAACACAGTGGCTGAGCACAAAGAGCTGGGCCTAAATTAGGTCCCCAGAGCTGCTCAGGGAGAGTCAATGAGAGTCCCAGGAGCTGCTGAACTGGAGTGAAGGATGAACCAGGAGGAGAGCGATACAACAAACAGAGCAGGAAGTGCCAGGGAAGGGGACTGGGCACCCACAGGTTTCTGTTGCTGACTCCTTTGGTGCTGCTGTGCTCTAGAGCCAAGTGCTACAGAGCACACCCATACAAACACACCACTGTCTAATTTTTGGAGGTCTGCTTTGTCCATGAAGATGGAGTCTCACATTTCAGGTAAATGAGTTGGGAATGAGAGGATGACCCTTTGGTCCCACGGCCTTATGCCTACCCTGTACCTATGGATGACTGCACTCAAAAAACACAGCAGGACTACTGTAAGTTCTACTTACATCTGAAGTGTAGTTTTCATCTGGTTCAATAAGGTAAGTATGATTTCCATCATAGAACATCCCACTGTCAAGAGCAGGAAATGTAAATACAGATTTAGTAAACAAACGCTAGTGCAACATGAAAGTAACTTCTTAAAGTTTATATACTTTAAAAATTTAAATATTTGGGAACGGAAGAGTTTAGAATGCAATTCTGGATCAATATTTTGTTTCTTCACTTCAAAAAGAAAGATTTTCTCCTGTGGTGAAGCAGACTCTTCTTTCTTCCACAAACCTTCTCTACAATACATATAAAAATAAAATGGACTAATTTAACCAACTGAAAATCCAGTTCAAAGCCCCCACTCGCATGCAGGAGATATCTACATGCAACAGATAAATAAGGGACCTGTCTTTAGGAACACATATTTGGAACATATGCATAACTTTCCCCAAATAAAAATGGTGTTGAATTGAATTATCCTTAGGTTTTAATGTTTTTTTATTAACTCTTTCCTTAGCATTTAAAGAAAGTATTGATACAAATATTACTATGTAAAAGCAGAAAAACAAAGGTAATTTCTTATATCAATACATTCTGATCTTCAACCAAACCAGAATATTTTTTAAGTAATTTTTCCTTTACTGCAGTGGCATACACACATGGTTGGGAATAGGCTGTATCAGCATGTCCCTTTCAAAGGGCCACTATAAAGGTGTTTAAACTTGGCCCTAAATATGAGCTGTAAGTTCAAACTCAGCACCTAGCACACAACAACAACAGCATGAAATTGAGATTATTTATTTACTTACATTACTGTTAAAAACACCTGAACCAAACAGGAATTACAAGCAACAAAAGCAGATACTTTTCTTTTTTCTTATGCAGCATTATTTTTTTAACAGCAAAACTGACATGCACAGAGGTAACCTGAATTACTGGCTGTATAATATATATCAAGTATGAGCATAACTACAATGTAAAGCTGCTTCACCTTTCAAGTAACATGTGCCTATTCTTTTGAAATAAATACTGTCTGTAGGGTTTAAGCAAAATACTCTAGCATCTGTTGAAGCTTCTTTGCTTGGACATAAGATAAGATTGGGGAAGTTCCTGTAGCTCTTTATGAGGCAAAACTTCCTTCCCTCTAATTGGAACTTTAGTTAAGCAGGGTCTGCAAGTTGAAGTGCTGTCAGCAAAGAGCTTCTCGTGCGACTGCTGCTCACAGTAGCAGTGACCTCTGATCAAGTCACTCAACAGTGACAAGAATAATCCTCACAGCTGACCTACAGACCTGACCTGCCCACACAAAGCATTCACAGCTCATTTCCAACCATCTACCATAGACCTAGTGTGCTCTGAACAAACCACACGCCCGTGGCTGTGTTAAAGAGAAAGCAAAACATTTCAAAAGCCTGTGTTTTGATGATGCATATTCTTCAGATAATCCCGTTTGTAGCCGTGACAGTCGAATTCACAGCAGGGACGGCAGTTTTTCCATCCACCGCCAGCCGGCAGCAGGATCCCAGACGTGCCCGCTGCCTGAGCCCGCGCCTCCCAACCCGGGCTGTGAGCCGTGCCTCACTACAGCTCACTCACATCCCAGCAACCGCGGGCCTGGCCATTCCCAGCCTTTCTTGTGTTCACTTATAGGGAACCGTGGCTACTGCATACCCCAGAAAACAAACAAAACAAAAAACCGAGCAAAATGGCTTGCTCGAAGTTAAGGTTGGAACTGCATACCCCAGAAAACAAACAAAACAAAAAACCGAGCAAAACGGCTTGCTCGAAGTTAAGGTTGGAGAGATACGTTTGTCCTTAGCCAAGTCATTAGAAAGACATCCATAATTTCAAGTATTCTGTCAGCCAGTCATGTGATTGATTTAACCAAAGCAGGCGTTACTAAAAGAAGAACTCATAATTTATGACTAAAAATCCCAACATTTTTTCACATGTAGGAAAAATTCTGCTATTACTGGCTGAGATCTAAGAGAGGTACTAATATGCAAAAGAGGAGAGTGGCATGACCTTTAGAAATATGAAGCTTGTTGCAGGCATCTGTTCTGTCTTACGGACTTCCTAAAATCCATGAGACCAAAGCTCCCACCCTGCAGACCTTACAGAAGATAATTCTCCCCAGCTACCCTTATTCCAGCAAGATACTCCAAATTATGGTTGAAGCTAAGGAGCACTGATTGCCAGTGTGAGTTTCTAGTAATTACTTATTGTTTAAAATCAACTGTGTAGGAGCTAGTTGCAGTGATGGAAATGCAGAGAATGTGAGTTTAATACAGCTCAGGAAACATTACTTTCTCATACTGGATGCTTGAAATACCAGCCTGATTAGAGTAAGCTTGTGTTGTAAGAACTTCGCTGAAACTTCATTATATCGGAGAAAAAAATGGGGGGGGGAGGATGTGTTAAGTTAAGGAGACGGAGATATACCTCTCCAGAGAGAGCTGAATTATTCAATGAAAAATATACATCATCCATCATGTAACTCTAGAAGGGACGAATTTGGATATCAGGCCATTTAAGAATACAGAGCAGCGGAACAGTTAGTTTTGAGCATAAACTCGCAAAAAGAGGACGGAGAAAGACACATGCAGGCTCTCCTTCGTTCCTGCTTTTTCTCCTAGGAGTTAGCAGGGGCCAAGACCTAATGGATCACTGCTAATGGAAGCCATGCAGTGGCACAGGATGCATTAAGATGCTACTATTTTTAGGCTCACTGTCCATACTTCAAACCAGGCTCAAGTTTCTTGAGCTGCACAGCTGTAAATCAGACAAGTGCAAGGATGACAAGTCTGCATGCATCCTCCCCTTCCTCCCCTTCATAACAAAGAAAATACAGCTATAAAAGAAAGACACTACATGAATAAAAGTACTTATATGACTGATACCGGAACTACAGAATAGTTGCAGATAGACAACAGGCTGAAGAAGATTCCCATCAGCTAAACCCTGCTTCCACAGAAAAAGGAAAAGCTCATGTGATCTCCACACAGGCTCGCTTGGTGCCATGACTTTTCAAGCTGATGTCAGTATTAGAAGTGCTGAGATCCTGTAATTCCCAGATGTGACAGTCACTTGGTTGATCTGAAAACCTGACTAGCACCATTCAATAGTGCCAAAAGTAGATAAGTCCAAAAGCTGTACAATCCAGCTTCATGTAACCTTCAGTTGACAGAGGCTTTAATTATAAGTAAAATTATGCACTTCAAATAGAAATTATTGCATCCTCTTCTACCTTTTCTTCTAGATTTTCCAAGATTTTACTATAAGCAAGGTATTATACCATACAAACAGCTTTAGGTCAGAAATTCTCTTAACAAAAAATCGATAGTGAAAGATCAATTCTAAACGAACATTTTCTTTGTAAAGATATTAGAAAAGAAATAAGTATACATCATTATAGCAACAAGAAAATAACACAATTTCCAAATAATTCATTGGCATTGTTTTTGTTCTTGTAGAATAGGATGTTTTTAGCTACTTCTATTCTGCTATCTCTATAATAAATTATCTTAAAACAATACCTGGTCATAAGTCCTCAGTTTAGGAAAAAAAAAGGAAATTCTAAAGGTTGTTGGTTACTTAATATTGGTGAGAAACTAGTAGGAAAATAAATAGCGCTTATTTTAGTATATGCATGTATTATTTTACTATAAACAACTTGATTTTGCTTAAAAGAGTAGTAAACAAAGGTCAGTAAAAGCAAAACAGCAGACTTACTGTAATCCATGGCATGTTGACAAGGCAACAAATGATACAGGATTTCCTCGAATTTTTCCCTGATAATAGCAATGTTCTCCTCCCTGAAATTGGAAATTGAGACTGTAAATCCATGGGACATTACACTCCGTCCTGTCAAAAACTGCTTTTCCATAAACACATTGCCAAGCCACTGACATGGCACCAAGACACAGGGGTGTTCATCCCATCTTCTCTGAGGCTTTGTTTGGTACTTAGACAAACACCATCATCTTGACACTGTAGACCAAATGGTGTATTTCACAATTTCAGTGTGAAATCCCTGACATCCTGAGATGGATTGCAGAGACAAATTACTCCAGAAGTGCTTATCTTTCTTCATTGACTTGAAAAAGAGTTGGAAGTAGAGGGCTTAGACTCAACATCTGCTCTGCACATGACTACATCAAACAGGATAAACTCTGCTCTGAGGCTAAGGCAATTTCCTTCTTCTGAGGAGAAAGGTATGCTAACAAAATAATAATAATGCTTGATTAAAAAAAAAAACAACAAAAAACACACCACTAAATCAGAAGTAGTCACTAGTGATCCAAAACTAATGTAAACTGTAAAAATAACTAAGTAGTAAAGGAATACAATGAAAGTGAGTATTTGCCTCTTCTCTTCTGCAAATAAAATGTATACCTTTCCAATAAAATCCAGCAGACTCTACTCAAAAAATCCCCCCTGGTTTCATTGATAGGGATGTAAGCCCTACTGCACATGCAATATATTTATTCAGTATTGCACAATATCAATATTTGTATGCAAAATTAGACAAGTCAAACACCTCTTAAATTTTCACTGACTCTTCAGAAGAACTTACTTGTTAGTGTCTTGCCAAATTCAGCTATGCTGTAATGCACTAAAATTGGTTAAAGGACTATGAAGGAGATTTTCAGTGCTTTTCTTTTTTAATAGCATTCATTTCAAATACTTCTTCCAGCAAATGAATGAATAATCTACCTAGCCTAATGTACTCAGCCCTGTGAATATTTATGTCCATTTACTAAAGGGAGGGAAAGGCATTACAATTACAGCTTTTTCAGAAGCCAGCAGTCACTTGCATGATGCATAGCACAGTCATTTTAGACATCTGACATTAAATGCTTTTGAATTCTATTTTTCAAACATGAAAAAAAATTAATCAAGATCAGTCTAAAGGTAAGAAAATACATAGGCTATGTTGGTAGTTTGGTGTTTTGATCAGGAAATTCTGTTCTGTTTTTTACAAGATGTGGAAACTATTGTTGAAAGCAGCTACAATGTAAGAGTGCCTCTGGTTTGAGGTGCACTCCTTAAGAGAGTACAGGAGCCTGTTTGTTAGAGCACAGCTGCTCACAGGGACACAGACTGGGTCTCAGCCAGGCCAAAGGAAGTCCTTCACCACACTGACCTGCAGAGTAACCACCATGCTGCCCACCTCTCTGCTCAGATGTCTGAAGGGAAACTGGTGCCACACAGGTAATGTTTGACTCCTTGTCTCATGTTAGTAAGAAGCTCTGGGGATGACTCATACCAGGCTACAGCAAGGTGTGTCTGGAAGCAGGTGTGTGACCCATCACCCCTGGACCAGCATTTCTTGTGACTATCAAAAACTTGGGACACAGATCAAGTGTCAGTGAAAAGGAGATTGTTGTAATTTCTGCTTTGCATTCACATTTTAGCCACCAATATCCTAAGTTGATTTCAGAGAGACTACATCCTTCTTTTTTTCTCCTGAAACCATGGCTCATTTTCTCCACTTTATCCTCCTTGGCTACACCTATTTACTTCCTATATCTTAGCTACTTAAAGCTCTCTTCCCTTGAGATTTTCTTTCTTTCTTTCAGTCGGTAGGGTGTCCCCCACTATGGGATCATGGAACTGCTTAAAGCTTTCATGTCCTTTTGGAATATACGAATAAGAAGTAAACAGAGAGAGACTCCAGTAAATAAAATAAAATAACAAAACTAACAAACTATATGGATGATCTAAAACCTTATGAGCAATAAAATACTCTCTAAAGAGAATTCTTGAAGTAGTATTCCTGTAAAAGACATAACTGGAATAAGTGCATGGATATGAGAGTAATACTGAAAAGACTATCAGTAGGGAGTTGTACAGACTTCTAGCTGTGGAAGGAATTTGGAGTAATTACACAAATTGGTTTGTTCTCAGAAAATGTAGTTAATATGTACCAGAAATAGAATCTCAGGCTCCATTAGTTTGCAAAACCGTGTCTTTTCTACCAGGCAAAACATTTTTTCATACTAAGAATCCAGTCTGTGGCTCAAAAGTGTGTTTTGATCTTTCAAATGAGAATCAAATAAATGTCCCATGACAGTACCTCCAAATTAATTTATTCTGTAATAAATCCATGGGAAAAAAAATTATGCATACAGATCTAGAAAAGAAAAATCTAAGAAAAATAGCTCTAAATCCTTCTCTGGGAAAAGTATAGTTGAGAAACACAAATTCTACTCTATTTAGTACAATCGATTCAACTCAGCGATCTACTAGAGTTCATGGTAGTTCTGGTGGAGATAGAAACACAAGTCTCACCTTAGTCTCAGGGACCATTTCTTATCACTACAGAACATTCCTTTCTGTATGCTAACATCGGGAGATTTTTTTTTTAATCTATGTACTTATGTTCCTATCATTATAAATCACTTTAAACTAGTTAATGAAATTACCTTAAGCTAATAAAATTTATTTCACCTCTTTAAATGAAGATAGTTTTTTTTCCAAGTACTTAATGCATGAGATTATCTGAGGTGATTAGAGCATGGTGCTAATAACAGCAAGGTTCTGGGTTTGACCCCTGTATGAGCACATAAAGCTAGAAATTCTGAGAATAGAAGTGTCCAGGAAACCACTGGATGTGGCACTCAGTGCCATGGTTTATTTGGCATGGTGGTGTTTGGTCAAAGATTGGAGTTAATGAACTTGGAAGTAATTTCCAACCTTAATGAGTCTGTGATTCTATGGTTTTGTACTGAGAGTCAGGACACATGAAGGGACTCTATAGAACACGTTTTTTCAAGGCCACGTAATTTTGGGCAAGAAGTTTACTGTTGTTGTTTCACTATAAAGCTTAGGCTACAGTTGTGCTAGGTTTGACGTGCTAAAGCTGTTTTATAGCAGGTGTTGCCATAAAATACACTGCATTAGAGAAGAAATCACAATATGTGAGAGATCGAAGACCACTAAATATAATTATCATATCTTCTTTTACTCTGCTACTGGAAACACTCCCTGAAGAACTGGGGTTGTCTCTTATGTACTAGCATCTTTAGCAGTGAGACAAAAGCTGAAAAAAAAAAAATTAGGGTTTTTTTTCCCTAAAAATATTCTGGTCCCATATGATAATTAAGACTTTCCTTAAGAGCTGAAATTAGCACCAACTACAGTTCAGTCCAGAACATCAAGGGTCTTTTGTGAAGAGCTATTGGCTTCCTGTAGCTAATAGAGCCTCTCTCTGTTCTCTCTAAAGCAATAATTGCCAATCTCAGCAAATCAAACCTCCACACTGGCCTTTGCCAGCTACTGGGGAATGGTTCAGTGTAAGATGAGAGGAAATCAGACCACTCTTCGAACATATGCCAGCCATAAGTCTGAACAGCACATTTACCCACTTCTGCCCTAGAATTGAACCTGGTCACTCAAGAGTCTGGGAGAAAATTAGGCTAAATGTCATCTCCTATAAGACAAGGTCAGCCTGGAGACAATGGCTGTGACACAAACCTGCAATACACATAGGCAGACCTTATGCCGTATCAAAAACCAGGCTAATACTACAGTGAGAGAAGTTCAGCATTTTTGCCTCCACGAGGCACACAGACACTGTTCATGCATGTGGGGTTTGCACCCCACAAGGCAAATTTTCTGCCAATGCCTATAGCACTCCGTTGTCCATTTCCTCGGATCAGTAAGTTATCCTTCGTGCATGAACCTTCTTGACGTGAGGGACAACCTACTGGTGATACCCGAGGGCAGTACAGAAAATACAGATTTTTAATGTGAAGTTTATTGATTTGGAGAGATAAAAATGTAATAGCATCCCACAAAAAATTAAAACATAAAAACCATAATGACCCCAGGGTCAATTAAAACAAGTCAATCATTATGATAGTTGTCACTTCCTAAGATAGCCTTCATCTTGATGCTTAAGTTGGATAATTACAGCAAAATCCTGAATTAGGGCTATTTACCCTGTGAACTGCTACAGTTCATCTCTAACAATATGCAACCCTTTGCCCATGCCAGCACAAGTCTTCTTGCAATCTGCCAGGTATGGAGTGTGGCAAGGATACTAGAAAATGGTAAGACACAGATGTCAGCAATGCAAATAAAATCTGCTCCTATTTTTATCCTTTAAGATAGTTTGTCCCTGCTTTGAGAAGCATCAGCTGCTGAGCAGACACAGAGAAGAAGAAAAACACATTAACCAACCCTCATAATAAAAGGTGAAATAGCTAAAGCAAAAGAGCAGCCGACAGTCATTAATGGTGGCAATTCACTCTTCTCTGCAGTCACAGTGCAGAAAGCATCTGCTGACCATACACTGGCAGGGTTTGTTACTCGCCTCAGAGACACCATGACCTTCCCAGGGGAGGAAACAAGGATGCACATTCATCTGCTTTCTACATCGGATATCCAAGTAAGCCATTCTCTGCAATTAAGAGAGGTGCTGGCCAGTAAAATTCAGGCGACAGTCAGGCACTGACCTTAAAATTAATACCTTCCTTCTCCTACATATTCCTATTTTAACATTCTTTAATCCAAAAGAAAGAGGATTGCTGGTTTAATTCAAACCCTAGTAACATATCTCCCTCTTTCCTTGCAGCAGAAATCTCCCAAAGGCCAGCTAAGGCTCAAGCCACCATTCTGTGAATGCTAGATAACGATTAGCTGCCAGATACCCATTAGCTGTTTAGAGCTACCCATTGTGGGGCCACTAGTTACAAAAATGCAAAACTAAGGGTGCATGATCAACAGCAAAAAGAAAAGAAAATGCACCCTCACTCAATGACTTCAATGGCAGAAAACACCTTGTTATGAATGGGATTCTATTAGTAAATAGAAGAGTCAACATGGCACTTTGACCTGTCTAACTGCAATGAGAGAAAACATCTTTTAATCGACACGTACTTCAGCAATTGGCAGGGGCCCTGTTGTGGGGCTGTGCTGAGCCCTGAGTTCAGCTCTCACTCAGCTCAGTAACAACGCCAGGGACCTGGCACCACCTCTCTGCAGAGTAGTTTGTGGACTGCAGATGTCTGAAAGCCAAATGTTCTGAAATTATGAACGGTGCCCTCTCTTTGTAGGAGGATGGCTATCACATATGCTCATATAACTCAGAGCCGACACGCTGTAGTGACATTAGATAATAACACTGTTTCAGATTCTGAAATCAGAGATATGGATTCCAAAATTAGGATAAGGCACAGCCGCTTCTAAGCCTTCCCCACAAAATGCCCATGTTTAAAGCCTGCTGGCAGCACTCTTAACAAACAGACACACACGTGTATGTGACAGGATTCTGCACGCAGGCGACTCGCTCCAACTGCCATCAGTGACTCACAGCAGGAGCCTTCAGCAGATGGCACAAGATATCAGCCCAGTTTCCCAGTTCAGAGGCCAAATGAGGGTTGTGTTTACTGCCCAGTAGCTATGAGAGAAGATGCTCCACAAAACACTGCAGGGTGTGGACAGAGAGCTCATGCCAACGCAACACCATCTGCTCTGGAAGCTGCTTGGCATCTGTTTGGGAAACAGATTCTTGACTTGCCTTGACTTACCTTGGTGTTAGGGAAATTTTTTTATTATCAGGTGCCAGGCAAAGATGAGGCAGAGGAGAAAAGGTTACCTCTTCTGCCTACTCTGTTGCTGTCTCTAAGACAGCTCTTGTAGCAGTGGCTAGTGTCTCTTTGTCTTGGCATACGAGTCATTTAAGTGACAGTCATCCCCCCCCCCCAACATGTCTGTTCCAGGGAAATGGAAGCAACCATATTAAGGGACAGTATGAAAATTCCTTATAATCTACACATTCTAATCTGCCACATCAACTCATCAGCCTACTCCGAGTCTGAAGCCAAGGTGTAAGAATGTCATTTACAAGATTACTATAAACACAACACCTACATGGACACCAATCAGTCAGCAGAACATAAAGTTCTCAGGAAAACAGAAAACAATACAACTCTGATATCTTTATTGGCTCATTATTTCTGAATGACAGAACTTTCTCTTTAAGTGGAAATTCACAGAGCTTAAGGCTGTGACTAGAAACATTAGCCTACTGTTTATAATACAGTGCCCGTTTGGTACCCACAGGGAACACAGACATGTCTAGGCAAAGCTACTTACAGAAGTCAAGATGAAGAAAGTAAAGATGTCAAGCTAAAGCACACTGAAGCCTTGCATGGAAGCACTGCTTCGGGAGTACAGCAGCTTCTGTTTGTGTAGCTTAATTCCCCCTCAAAGGGATTAGGTTAAATCCAAAAAGATACTTTTATTTTTTAATAAGGGCATCTACAAAGTGATTTTATGTTCTTTAATGTTATAGCAGTAATTAATTTCTCTCAGCCATACTCAGTCTTCATATTACAGAACACTTGGTTGTTACCACTCTGGCTATGTGTGCCGTATGTTATTGCAGCTCATGAAAACCACTCATGAGGTGCACAAAGTCAGGCAAGATTTTTCTGCAAGTTCAAGCTGTCCTCTTTCTGGAACAAGAGAAAACTGCAGCAGAGAACTCAAGAGGTGACTCCTAATGGTCACACAGTTGCCTGACTTGTCACTTCAGCAGAACCACCCACCATCACTGGAGTCCACATCCACAGTGAAATGTACTTTTTAAGGTGTGGAAGACTTCCACTTTCTGACATTTTCCCCTGCAGAACTAGTTAAACTCACAGGATTATTCTTTTTATGTCACAAAAAAAAGGGAGACAAGATAATTAAACCTGCAAAATCCTATGTGAATCATGATCTGGGATTCATTCTAGTGTAGTATATTCAAAACCATGACCTGGGAATGACTCCTAATATGGAAAGCTGTTACTTTTAATTCTCTTCTCCTCGGTAGCAGGATGTATGTAAAAAGTAAGCTAGTAATAACAGGGAGACAATCAGGTATTTTAAGAAAGCTACTGTAAATGTACATTTAACAGGGAGATAATCAGATATTTTTTTAAAAGCTACTGTAAATGTATGTTTAAAATGCCAGCCTGCAGGATCATTAGGTCAGGCAAATGTATAAGAGGGCTGATTATCTTGCCCTGGTATCCCACAGAGGATACTACATTTTCTAAACCCCAAAGGGCTTGCTTCCAGAATTCAAACAATGCTACAACAGGAAAGTGAGATATTTCTCAATGCCGATCAACTTAGTGTGACAGCATGCCAATACTGGGAAAAAAAATGTCCAGACTAACTGAAAACACACAGAAATTAAAAATTTTTGTCAACTTTTCCTCAAGACACATACAGCAACATTAATTTCAGGCAAAACCTAGAGGAAGTAATTTGACTGTTATACTCTGGGACCACACTTTGCCTCCATCCTGCCATTCCATTCGACTACTACACTCTAATCTTCCCATTCTTGTGGAATTTTCAGTTTATGAACTTTCATTGCACAGTACAAACACATAGAATTAGTCCCTAAGTATAGGAAGTTGCCATTTGCTCTATTTGGTTTTTATTTACTGCATTGGTCAAAAGGTAGTCAGTTCTCCAGCTGATCCTTCTGTGCACTGTAATGCTTCTCAGTTTTGCACTGTTGGCAGATTTCATTAATATACACATACTTTTTTTTATTTAAGTCATTAATGAAAGCATTTGATGAGAGCACTCTGAAGATCAACTTTGCAGGAACCCCCTGCTAAACTGTGTCAGATTCACAGACTCCCTGTCAACTTTTCTTCAGTTGGTTTACTGCTATCACTAAGAAGTAGATTATGGCCTAGATTTGTTAGTAATTTGCCATGAGGCAAACAGAGCTCGGCTGAGGGCATGAGAGAGAGGGGATCTGACAACTTTACAAGAACCCTTACTCAAAGTCTTCTCTCAAACAAGACAGAGTAATTTTTCTAATAATAACAGCTTCTCTAGTCTCTGGACACAGCCAAAAAAGCTCTGACAGAAACAGGCATCTATAATCCCTGCATTATTTATGATTTGTTCCTTTTCAGTTTTCATCTGCCAGTTGTGCAAGTATCAGGTACAAGCACGTAGAGCTCCTCACCAGCCCCAGGCTCCAGTCTCCCAGGGCTGAGTCTTTCTGCACTCCCATCCCTTCCTCTGCCAGCCCAACTGGCACTCCACTTTTCAGGAGAAAATGTAATCCCTTACAGAAAAGCCTGTTTAGCATAGAGGCTTCCCTGGCAACTGAAACACCTTCCTCTTTGTTTATGAAATTGTGTGTTACCAAAACCTGAAGGATAGTAAGAGATTCTTCTCAGAGAGTGAGTGCCCTAACTGGAAGATGATGGTTAGAACCACCTTGCTATAAGACTGGAAACATAGCAGTCAATTATTAATATGACCTGCTCACTGGTTAAGTGCTTTATCTGGCTGCACCACAGATTATTGTAGACTTATGATCAGTTTGTACCTGTAGAGATAACAATGAAATGTTGGAATGCTACTTGGGATAAGGTCTCATCAAACACAGGCACAGGTGTGCAGACACACACTGCCTTCAGTCAAGGGACTCTGCCTTAACAACTGCTCGAGCAGACCAGATTTGAGGAGAAAGTTTAACAGAAAAAGCAGTATCTGCCATATCAAGGTACCCAGACTACTCTGGTCTTTCAAGATTTTAATATTTTTCTCCCTTATATATAATTTTTCCTTAAAAAGGGCATTTACAGAGCCCTTCAAATACACATGATGGCACACACTAGCCAAGGCTTTCAGCACAGCAAGGAAATGAAGAACAGTAATTTTCCCCTCTTGTGCAGAAGCATTAAAATAGCTGTAAACTGCAATAGCAGTCATCTTGCACATGCTACTAGTCAAAAAATGCACACAACATAATGACTTTTCTGCAAGCTAACAGCTCTGCTTTGCTGTGCATCATTAAAATGCATTTGCCACAAACCCTCCATTGGCCAAACTACAATGATGGCCCCTGTGCTGGGGGTTCCACAGAGCAGGAGGCCGTGCTGGGGCACCCCCGCTGGGCAGGATGGCTGTAGGTGCTTTGAAGAAAGCCCAGCAGGCAGGGTCTGAGCACTGCAGGGTCCAGTAGTACAGCTCAGCACAGCTCAGGACACACAGCCATAGGGCAGTCCTAACCCACAGGACAAGCCTGGCCAAAGCTCCTCTGTTGATGCTACAACAGAGAAAAACAGTGCCTAGCATTTGATATGTCTCCATTCATGTTGTTCAATGCTATCACATGAACCTGCTGCGAGGCTGAAGCAAAAAGCAGTGGTTTATGCTGTGAGCATTCTCACTGTAATTTTGTGTCCATAAAACACATGCTGTGTTTACACCACCACACTAAAGAATTTCAGACTTTAAAGACTTCCTATGAAATATAGTTCCTTGTGGTCATATTTAAACATGCCATCAAAATTTTCTGGTATTTATCTACCACATCTCTACCTGTGCAAGTTTTCTGACTTAATTATTTTCACTGCTTATTTTTTTTCAGAAAACAATTTCCTAAAAACCTGTAGAAATGTTCAATGTTTGGGGGGAATACAAGCAGACACATTTATTTCTACACACTCTGAAGAGGAAAACTGAAGCATTTTATTGCGAAAATACCAATGAATAGATATCAGTTATTCCTTCTGAGGGTGAAAAATCCAGCAATGTGAATTACTCAGCACTATAGCTGTTTTTTGCCTTTCATCTCATTGACAGCGTCAGTGACAGAATAACAACCGAAAAAGAGGGAGAGAGAGAGATAAAAGGACACAGAGATATATTCCAACAACATTAGGTATACGCGGGTTGAGTATTGATGTGCTATGAGCATAGGGTGATCTGGAATGACACAATCAGGAAAAGGCAATGCCAAGAAGGGTTTTTCTCTTTCTTATTAATTGATTATTCTCTTTGCTACCAGAGGGAATTTAGGCCAACATAGCTGCCTTCCTAGTAGAGACATGACGTACAGTAAAGGAGGGTGTGGGGGGAGACACTGAAATAATTCGAACATCTACCTCCTTTTGTTTTGTCTTAGGTGTTGCACACTGCGGCTGGTTTAATAAGAATGTCTTAGGTGCTGCCTAACTGTGCCAAATTAACAAGAAGCCTCTCCTCTGCTGCAGCTAAATGCAGGCACCCTGCAAAAACATGTGTAATATGTTCCACCTTCACAATAGTCTAATGTATTAATAATTATGCAGAAATCAAATGTAATGTAACTTTTTCTTATGATAAAAAGGTATATTAAACTCAGGACTCTTCTCACAGTAAAAATCCCTTTGCTACTAAAAAGTGGTATTCTTTACGGTGGTATAAACATTTCTCCCTTCCCCTGCCCCCACTCTCCTCTTTGAAGCATCCTCAATAATGGCAGAAGATCCATATGTATTTTACAGGACAGGAAGTTTTAGTGGGAGGGAAGGAGAGGAGGAGGAGTGGCAAAAGTAGTTATCAACTCCACATCACTTATGTGCCAAGGCAGGATTTCCAGCCACATTCCCAAACTGCTGCGTGTACACACAGCTGCCTTCACACAGTGGCTCAAAGCTCCTGTCATCTCCCATACTGCTGATAGCACAACAGCAGCACCAGTGATCTGTGTGTCTGTGCAGTCTGCTTGCACAGAGAAATGCAAGGGGGATTAGGCACCTATTTTAAAATGCACCTCTCCAGTAAGAAGGCCAAGAACAGAGGAGGCCATTTCACTGTATAAACAGGCTTGCTCAAAGCCTGCAGCTGGCAGGGGATGGCAGATGGACATTTTCTTTCTTTCACCCACCAAAGCAGCAGGAGCGATGTTGCCAAGCCGCCTCTGTCTCTGCCTACAGCCCAAGATAAATTGCACAGAGGTGGGTGAAGAGCAGCATGTTGAAGCAACTGATAGAAACTTGTCTCCTTTCTGAAATACCTCTTCAGCTTCTGCTTAGGAATATGCTGCACAGCAGAGTGCATATTTTGTGATTTATTCATAAGTTGCACCCTATTACCAGCTATTTTTAAATAAGTCACAAAGTAATTTGCACAATCCCTAAAATCTAGTATAATAATTATGTTACCAGTTATGGTAAACAATTTCAACAGTAATCGAAGGTAATAAATCACCATCATGGAAATTTCTTGTAGTTGCAATAAGATTTTCAAAACTCATGATGTAACACCAAAGCTCAGTTTCTCAAATGCAAATAGATAGTGCCAGTCTTTTCAGAAATTGTTTAACAGATAAACAAAGCTCTCAAATGAACTTACAGGTGCTCTGAAAAATACTGACTGGTCAGAGGGCACCAGATTTATTTTTAAACAGCTAATGAGTACTGAAATCAGCCTCACTCAGTGCCTGGTATTAAAATGTACTCGGTAGCCTGCACTTTTCCAAAAATCTTTTGGCATCTGAACTTCTACAAAAATGTTCCCATGACTGTGGCCACCAGGCTCTTCTGACATTTTGTCACAGCAGCCGCTTCCCTCCCAGCCAATCTCACACACTCAAATGCAGCAAAACAAGCAAAAACCTTACATCCCCTTTCCCAACACACTTCCATGTGACTGCTGTCTGCAGAACTCCTGGAGCAGTGGAATAGCAGGGGCACAGGAGCCCACCCATATGGCCGGGCCATGCCCTGCACCCCTGCCCGTGGGTATGCAAGGTACAGGGCAGCATGGAGAGGGAAATTCACCACTCCAGCAGCAAGCCCTCTCCTTTGCAGTACAGTCTTTGCAGCCCCTTTCACACCCAATTCAGCTCACCTCAAGTATCAAGCTCAATGCAGCAATGACAGTTCTCCACTTAAAGCAGATTTGAGAATGCTGAGCAAGGCAGTGATAGCCATCCCTGAAGGTATACCCTGACCCTGGCTCAGCATCTAAATGAAGGGGAAATAATCTCTGTGACCCTTGAGGCCAGGAGCTGTCTTGCCCAGAACATCTTCTGACCCTTCCTCTGAAAGGCCTGATCGTCCCCTCACTTTCCCATTCAATTAAACAGTATGAAGAGCTGCTGATTTCAAACATTTCCTTCTTTGATTAAGGCTTGCTCATCAGGAACAATTCAGACAGGGCTTGGATGGATTCACTTAGCTAACTTGCATATATATCTTAATGCAGACAAATGGGTTGTTTTGTTCTTATTAATATCAGCTATTATCTTTATTTCTGCTTTGACTCATATTCTAAACCCCATTCAAGCAAGACTTCTTGACTGCAGAGCAGAGCTGACTGAGAAATTAGTCTTTACAATTTAATGGAACACGTATGTGTTTGCCTCAGTCTGATAATGTATGCAGACTATTATCTTGATAATAGTGAAAGAGCAGACTTCCTATTTGCAAATGACAGAAGGGAATAAACCAAAGAAAACTTGCATCTTCAGCTATCCAGTGGATAAAGGACTGCTTTGCCCATTTCCATTTCCACTTTCATGCTGCAGAGATTAATGCATTTGTTTCGAAGCATTTAGATGATCTCTCATATTTAGTAAAACAATTTGGGAATTTCTTTTAATCAAATGTAAACTTTGAACAAAATTTTACCTAGTATTTACCTGATAGCAAATTTAGAGTTTCCATTTTATACCACATATAATACATTTCTGAACACACTATGTAATCTACAGCAATTGATACAAAAAATATAGCTGACATCTACAAAATAAGTCCTAACAAACAGAGGGTCCTTAAGAAAAATCTCACATGTTGCATGCAAACAACAAAACATTTCTGCAAAGTCTGTGGGACGTTTCACACAAGACAACAGCAACAAATAGCATCTTTTAGTCACCATTCTAACAAACACACAGAGAAAGAAACACACAACTGGTGAATAGATATTTATTTATACAATAAATATGGCTATTCTCAAATTTACAAAGGAGCTCATAGCAAACCAACAAACTTGGGGTTTAGTACAATCAGAAAATGCTATCTACCAAAACAAAAATATTTTCTTCAATAAGTATCATAAGTAAAGTATACTTACTAGAAAAAAAACTACTATGAATACATTTTTCATGGATACTATTTTGCTATAGACATTATTGTACTAAATTTGACAATGGAGTGTATTTGCCTTGTTTAAAGCTGAAAGTTAGAAAACACAAAACATGCTTGCCCCAAAATAGTAAAACAAATCACTTGAAAAATTAGTTATCTCTCCTTTCACAAAAATATGTGAGTTTTCATGAACATCAAAAACCAAGCAAATTAAAAATGAAAGGCATAAAAAGGAAATTCTTACTTTAACTTCCACTGTCTTCCCACCTTGCTCGATATGCCTCTCAAGATATTCAGAAGACAACAGATCACTGCAAGAAGAAGAAAAAAAGAACCATAAGCCTCACGAGTGTGTTCTTGTACTCCCTCTCAGCAAGCACTGATCCAACATTCACATCTGAAAAGGGCAAAACCTGCAGGGTATTTTTCCTAAAATGTTCATAAATGTCACTGAAACAACCATCTCCAATGGAGTTACACAGTGCATGGGATACACTGATTTTTAACAGCACAAAGTGGGACAAAGAAAACTGAGGGGAGTTTTTCATGGAAGGTCAAAAACCAACCACTGACATTGATTGTAATTCAGGAGACTTTTCTATTTGCTGCTAAAAGCAAACAGCATGGACGTTAGGTGATCTTCAAAGAAAGCAAAAAACCAGAAGGATGGGAAACCAGTTGGAATCTGAAGGAAATGGCAGCTGTGTTGGCAGGCTTCAAAGGACACAATGGCACAACAAAGGCATGACCTGGTAAGACCAACATGGTGAGCTCAGCTCCAAGCTGCACAGGCAGGCAAAGCCATGGGCCCCAGGAGCTGCAATCCAGGCAGGCTCACAGCACAGGTGTACACACTCCCTGGGATCCCTGCAGCTTTAGCAATGCCAGAGGAAAAGGCTCTGGGCAATAGCAACAGGAAATAGCAATCCCAGCCTCCAAATACACAAGGACTTGGAACAAACACCAAGGAGAAAAAACAATCAGACCTGAGGCATACATATATAAATTAAATGCAGGCTGTATTTAGTAAGCCACTCAAATGCTAAATCAGTCAAATTATCTTCCTCATAGTTATTTTCTAATCAGGCAAACCACAGAACCACAGAATTGGTGAGATTGGAAGAGACCACATTGCCTACAGCATAAATTTCACTAAGCATGTTCAAAGACTACAAAATTTTACTGAGATTAAATCAGTAAAAGGTGTTGCTATTGTCCCACCTCAGTGACAATTAAGCTGGAAAAGACAATGAATTGGTAAAGAAAACCTGACAAGAGGCAGGTTGGCCACTGGAGCAGGAGGCAGTGAGCACACACCTGCTCAGCAGAAGAGGAAAAAATTTAGTATTTCTCCTTCAAATAGCAAAACACCTGAGCTTAGACATGAACTGACCTGATGAGGGAGGGCAGGAGCAGCAAAGCACCACCCAGGGCAGTGGCTGCTCAGCTTTCCAGAGCGTCCTCCTGGCCAAAAAGGCAGCAGGACCATGGACGTCTTCACTCACAGAGACACTGGTGACTGCCCCTCAGTGAGTCCCAAGCAGGACCAAGTTGGAAGTAGGGGTCCTCCAATATCATCCGTAAAAACTGTCAGCTTGGTATTGGCATTAATTACAAAACCCAGGAGCACTCCGATGAAATATGCTGATAACATTAAATTGGAAAGCATAGAGAATAAAAAAGATTCAAAAAACTCCCATAGGGAATACCTGGATGATGTTCAGGTATTAGAAATAGGATCAAATTCAACTGTACAAAAAGCAAATTTATGCACTTAAGGGCTGGAGGGAATTTCTATTACATTTTTTTGGAGGGCCTGGTTTATAAGGAAGAGAGACATGACCACACTAGTTTCTGGGCAAAACGATTTGGCAGATCAATAGAATGTCTTCCTGGAAAACACAACTGTCATCCCAGAATACATCAGAAGATGTACTTCCAGTCAAACTGAGGTATGACTAATATCACTGCCCAAAGGAGGCCTCTTTTCAAATACTGCAGACAGGTACTGGACAGCTTTGCTTAAAAAGTTTCATTACCTGGAAACAGAGAGGCTCCTGAAGTCTACCATAAAATTGAGTTGTGAGGCAATGTGAATGCACCACAGTCTACACACCAAGATGCAAAAGAAACTAATTAGGCTATAGAAGATACTGGCAGAACCTCAAAGGTATAAGGACCGTCAGTGAGCCAATGGAAATTGGATGTTAAAAAAAAAAAAGACTTTGTAGCTAAGTGTAAGGGACAGAGGCAACAAAATGAGGGATGCTAACACATTTCTGAATGGGTGCATCCATGGGACAGTTGTCCATGGAGGTGGGGTTTCCTCTGCCTCAGTGAGTTTGCAGCTGGTTGCTGCTGAAAGCAGGAAGTCTCACTGTCCCCTCAGGAGCAAACACTGAACCTACCTCGTGTCAGCACAAACACTCATCAAAACACTCGGTGTCAGAGCTAACACTCATCAAAATACTCTTGGTGTCAGCACTAGCACTCATCAAGGTACATTTGGGATGGTTCAACAAAAAATGGTTTTGCTGTATTAGGTAACTGAAATCCCTTGAGAAGAGGTACAATAAGCTCCAGAGCTGATGCAAAGGAGGGAATGAGCAGCTCTCAATAACAGTGAAACAAAGAGTGAGTGACTCCCTTGGCCACTGCAGAACCACCACGAACCCCTTTAATTCTGGTCAGGCCCAGAATATCTGTATTAATGCTTTGCACAGTTGCCTACAGATGACCCATTATTGAGGAGCACCTAAAAAAGATGCTGTTGAATTTCTGATTGCAATACTCTGATTCCTCTCAGAAGTGAATATTAAATATTTAGGATAGTCATGCCCTGGT
The DNA here is from genome assembly GCA_008694505.1 of Cyanoderma ruficeps. Classification (NCBI taxonomy): domain Eukaryota; kingdom Metazoa; phylum Chordata; class Aves; order Passeriformes; family Timaliidae; genus Cyanoderma; species Cyanoderma ruficeps. The sequence continues at coordinate 30,358,070 of VZDJ01000782.1, forward strand.
GGAAGTTCAAAGACTTCTATAAGGTCTTGTATGCATTTTCCAGATTTAGTAATTTAGACAGATGTTCTCTTAAGATATAGTCAGTTTAGTTTGCTTAAGTTAGTTCTTTAGTTTCCTGGCATTCACTACACTCTTTCAGCAAACGTTTATGCTTCCAAAGCTTTAATAAAGGTTCCTTTACAGCTTAGGGCTCTACTTTAACTCTTCATTATTTCAGGGGGACTCAGTTAAATTCTGTGCTCCCTATTGAAGGGACACAAAGGTTTTCATGCCAAGAAAGATGCAAGAGTAAATATATAGTACAAAGACTGAGCTCAAACAGAATGACTTAACTCGGGCAGACTTTACAGTTGTATTTGGAGGGATGACAAGGAAAAGCACAGGTTCATTTCACGTGGGTCTAACAAAATTACTGCTTTTTAAAAGACACTGCTGTTAATGTTTTAACGTTCCGAAAGATCATATGTTATGTTCTCAAAAATCTGGAAATTGTATCTGGCATGAGAAAACAAAAACATTGATCATTCTCTGCCTTGTACAACACAAGAATTAGAAGGTAACAAAAGAGGTCAGCCAGCTTAAAACTAATTAAAAAGAACCTTTTCTGGCACAGCTGTTGATTACAATGTTCAACATATTGCAGGAAAGCATGAATGCTAGAGGTTTATCCTGGTTCAAGCTGGGAATGGAGAAGTAAGTGGACGTAACTGGGATCTGTCAAACACACAGACACCATACCTGACACAAAGTGTTGGAGCCCTGGAAAAGGGCTTGGGAGAAGTCTCATACATCCTTGATCAGCTCTTCCACTTTGCCCTCACCATCAGCCCTGGGCTACTGGGACTGGGCAGCTGGCCAAGCACCCCTCTGAGCTGGCCTGGGCTGCTCTGCCTGCACCTTGGAAGGGTCCTGTTTCTCCTCAGATTGCACAGTGTCCTGTGGCATCCAGCTCCAGGGTTACTGATGGCCAGTCAGCTGCTCTTCTCCCATCCACCACTCCAGTGATGGACATACCCAGGCTGTTCAAGCTGTCTTTATTTTCAAAGTAGGACAAAAGAACAATTCCCAAACAGGTCCATCCATTTTGTTTCCCTGTTCAGTCCTTACTTTTTGGACAAAAGGGCTGGAAACAGCTGGGGAGCTGCTGGCATTCCCACTCCTCTCAAGGTTTTTCACAAGTGCCTTGATTCCTAAAATGAGCCTGTCTGGAAGGGGAGCATCTTGAGGTCACCTGCCTGCACAGCTCCTGGGTACTGAGTCCAGAACTTGCAAACAGACCACAGATCTGAAATGTAGATACATTTTTAAACACTATCCTAAGTAACATGGCAGGATATATCTCAGAATATTTTATCAGTAGAGAAACCCATAAATGAAGCCATGTTATGCTTTATTATTATGATTCACTGCACCGAAAATATCATAAAAAACACAACAGTCTTGCAGATCCAATAATGCAACCAATACTATTAAAAACTAAGCTACAAACTAACCATTATACAGAATCTTACAAACTCAGGCCAAAAGGTATCACCTCCTAGGTGGAGTCATATTTGGTCTGCAGTAACAGTACAGGCACAGAACTGCATAATCTGAATAGAAGGCTTTCATTTTAAAACAAACAAAAATCTAGATTAAAATACTTGTGAAGCATGATTAAAATCATTTAAGCAAGATAAGCCAATAAGCATCAAAGTAATATGCATTTCAACATAAATAAATAACTACTTTCCTATGGTAGAAATGAAACAGTAATAATTTAGCTTACCTGCCGATCTATCCTAGAAACCATCTTTGTAAGCTTAAGTGGTAGTTTTAGTATTAATTATAAATAAAACTGGCATGTTAAAAAAAAAAACCCACACAAAAAACCCACCCAGATTGTGAAAAAAAATCTTAGAAATACAAGCGGTCGAGAAAATTACAGAGGACAAACACCAACACTATAATTGACAACACTGCAGAATGATATTTGCTGAAATGTTTGCTGAGGCATTGGTGCAATTTTTTTGAAAAGGCATGGCAAAAACCTGCATAAGTTAAGACCTAAAAATAAAACATTTCACAGGAAAAAAAAGCACATGTGATCTGTTGCTTTTACAAGGAAAAACACTCCTATGCTAATAATGGCAATTCTGTTGTCAGAGGTCTGTTATTTCAGTGTACACAAATTAAGCAGTATCATTTTGTTTACAGCGGCAGCATTTCTGAAGCATTATCCAAAGTCCATATAAGACTATCCCACACACACTCAATAGCATAAGGGCCAGAACGAAAAAATGAGCAAGGCCCTATTTGTTCTTCCAACCTTCCCAGTCACAACAGTACACAAGAGGCAGAAGCTGGGGGAACTTTATAACAGAATAGGCCCCCAACTAAGGAAATTATCCTTATCCAAGATGATGCATATACATTCACTTAAATTCTACCTTGAATCAACTGTGGCACTCATACATGAGGTTTACCAAAACGAAGCTGGGATTGGGAACCCAGGAAAACAGATCAGCTTTGGATACAGATCAATTCCCCAGCAAAAAGAGGCTGCTCCAGGAAGAAAAATGAGGTTAAAAAAAATGTGGTGGCAAGAGAAAAGAGGATAGAACAGGTCAGGTTTTTAAAGAAACAGAAAGAAAAAACAAGAGATTACAAAGCACTTCAAGTCAAAAGAAGAAAAAAAGAGGTGAAAAAAGATTTTTTTAAAAGGAAGAGGTTTGCATTTGAATATGAAATGGAGAAAAACCTTGGAATTACCCCTGTAAATTGAATAGAAACTTTCAAACAGAGAAGGAAAATGGCTATCACCGGCTTCTGAATGAAAATTAACTCTCCAGATTTAAGAGACTGAAAAACCTAACAGTTAAAAAAGAAAAAGAGAAGAAATTATAGGGTTCTCTTTAGAGCCCATAAGAAGAAAGAAAAAGTTAAGAAAGGTAGAAATAAAGGAAGTTCGTAAACACAGTACTGTAATGTATCTTTGTCAGCATCAGTGTTATAAATAAAAGAAATTACTGGCTTCATGATAATCTGATATTATTGCTGTGTCTCCTTGAACACTGTAGAAGTTCTTTATTGTTTATTCACCTTCATTTCTCTCCACAACTCTCCATAATGTAGACCTAAAATTTCAGATTAAATATGGTGCCAGACAAGAACATCAAATGAGAGATCTGAGGGAAGGTGCATTACTGAAAAGGATGACAAGGTTTTAGCTGAAATCAGCAGAAAGGTCTGGATGGGTAGAATGCCAGCAGGAAATTATCAACAGACATACAGAGACCTTCAAGAGAAAAGAACAGATTCAGGGAAATGATGGAGACACTGATAAAAGATAGATGCCATATCAACTGCACAATTAATGCTGGCCCATGGGGGAGAGCAGTGAGAAGAAAGCTTCCAGCAACATCATGCTTGAGAGGGCTGCAGTAAGAGGAATGGGCACTGTCAGGGTACCAGGCACATGAAGATGAGGAAGGTTCCCATAAAATGAAATAATCTCCCCCGGTGGTGTACATCCTCTAACAAGTATTTACAGAAATAATAGCTATGGAAGGAGTGGCTATCAAAGGACATTTTTAGTACAGCCCATCTTGTACACCAAGAAATATAAGGCAGGTTGATTGTCGTAAAACAAAGAGCAAGAAAGTGGAAAACTGGATGAAAGGGAACAGAATGGATGTTTCTATCTGCCAGTCAGTAAGAGTACAAAGGACAATTTGTATTATCTTGCATTACACTGTAGTCTTGGAAGATTTTCAGTATCAGCCATGAGCTAACTAAAACATACAGCAAGATAAACTCAAAAAACCCACTCAGCTGGCAGATTTCTGTATCTCACTACATGGAACACTTTAATTCTCCTTTATCCTCATGCCTGTCCAGAAACCTCCTCTCTCCTCATACATGATCTTTCTTTTCACTTCAGGGGAGATTAGCTATCTCCATACTCCATGAACTAATCTGCTTTAATAGCCACAGCTCTGAACTTTCATCTCCTCCTTCCCATCAAAAGAATTGCTGAATTTCTTTTTATGTGGATGGTTAATTTAATTAATGACCGTATCTGTTAAGTTAGCCAAATGGACTAATCAATCAGAATTAGAAAGTTTCTCGTACATACAGCACCAATTTTCAGAGCATCTACTCAGTGGAAGGAAAAAACAGCTGAGAAAAACAGAGATGGTTCTTGTCTACACAAAGTGAAGTTTCACTCCATTTGAAGAATATTCAAAATATTCTTACCGTACTTTTCTAGCCTTGGTGCAGCTAATATGAAAGGGACAATGGAGTAAGAAATTTCTTAATTTTTCCACTCCTACTAACTATTTAAGGCTTTTTTCAAAAGAAATTAGGGACTTAAGAATTGGTTAAGTTCTCAAAGGATTATACACAAATGCTGAGTAGTCCCCACTCTAAGTCCTTTCCTGGAGCTTAATTTCACGTTTCACAAAATTACATAACTTGAATCTCTGATGATGTTTCCCTCAAATACTAACATTTGCTCACATTTTTCCTCTCCAGGACTTCTCACTTAGATCCCTAGTGCCATCTCACTTGAAAATGCACTTAGTCCTTTATCCCTTAACAGCTACTTTGCCTGCAGGACAGGAAGGATAGTAACAGCCCTGCACCCTAGTGCAGACAGCAAACTGCAGAGCAACTCTGCAGCCCTGAGCAGGGCCTCCACCTCTGGCTTTAGAGAAGAATTCTCACAGTTCTGGCTTACAAACAACATGTGTTTCATTTCTGAACTGGCTTCGTTTCTTGATGGGAAGAGGTTTAAGCAGGTTGAAGACATTCTTGCTTAGTTTCACCAAATTTCTATTACACACCTGGCTCCTATTACTACCATAAAAAAGCAGAGAGTACATTACAATAGCTGCAAGGAAAACCTGTGAAGCAGCAGCAGTAGTTGGAAGGCTCAGGCTGGAATGACCATATCCTGCTGGACATGCCTTGTGCATGTGAACTGCACCTGAAATATACCTAGTGCCATGGTGTCACTCTCCATCTGTAGTTACCACACCATGGACTTTTTTGCCTGTCCTCAACAATCCCTGCAATTCAGTTTGAACTCCTCTATCTAAATGACAATATGGGCAATTTTATGAGATTGTAATGGTGAACAGATACTGCTTGCATTTTCCAGGGCAAAAAACTTGGAAGCTTGTATTTAATTTCTGCAGCTAGGAAGAAACATACTTACAAACTAACATTTACTCACATCACTACAAGTTTCTTACCACTATGTTTTAAGAAAATCTGAACAATGCTCCCTACCCCAACAAACTAGTAGCAAAACATAGACAAAGTAGTTCTGAAATCATAATTTCAGGTTCTATTTTTATGGAAACTTAAATATTAACAATATTTTTATTATATTTCTTGCATCAATATTAATATTTCCTAATACAAATACTGAAATTGGCAAATGGCATCTGCTGTGATATATGTGATATTATGAACAGGGTTTTTTTAAATAAGGCATTTTAAAATATTACGTGGCACCAGCACTGCAAAGGGCACAAATTCAATATAGCAGTTGATTCATGCTGCTGGTGATGGAGGGATGGTGATTACAGTCTTCTCTTTCAGACAACAGAGAGATTTAATCTAGTGTCCTAACAAGGAAGCTGCACACGCACACACACACATACACAGTCTTCCCAGTATCCACGGGAAGACACTGCTACCCAAGATACCATAGTGCCAAACTAGAGACTTTAACAAGCAGAAAGAGCAGACAGCAGGTGTTTGCAAGATTCTTGTCATGCAGAAAGGTGAAATGGGATTTTTCTAGCTCTAAACTTCTGTGTTCACAGGCAGAATTGAAAGCAGGCTTGGCAAGGCTCACTTAACTACTTATTCAGGAGCTTTCCTGACAGTAATGATGGCAATGAAAGTGTCAATAAAACCTCACTCTTTTTTTGTTGATGAATAATTTACACCAGTATTTTTTCAAGCAATTACATCTTTCTTTCTTACAGAAATTTCAGAAATCCTATTAAAATTAGTATTTTTAGACCATGGTCATATCCTTACTACAAAGCAGTTTCCTCAATGCAATTCTGCTCATACAATTGTTACCTAAAAGTCAGGATAAAAACAGTTAATTTTAGTATTTGAGAGGATGATAAATTAATGAAAAAGGGAAGAAGAATGCACAGGAGAAACACAGGCTACACATTTCCCTGCACAAAAGTACTAGTGTGGTCTAATCCTGGTTTTAAATATGCCCATTCATATAGTCCAGCTGTTTTATGCTACATGGAAAACCATTTCCCAAGTAAACTCACTTGTGATTTCAACTGCATTTCAATCCAGTTCTCTGTGTATTGTCCATAAATGCTGTCTTGAAAGAGAAAAACTGAAAAATTGAATGCATAAGTGTTATATACAACCCCGGCATTACTTCATGCTATTAAAAAGAAGTGCACACATTTTGTACAGGACACCTCATCATTTAGTGAATGGACTTTATTAAAAATTTTTATTTGGTAGCTTACTTCAAGATTTGCCCTCAAATACTGTATACATGGCCTTGCCCTGGAGCAAATATACAAATTATTACTGCACTCCTGAACATTTCCATGATGCTCTCTCAAAGTGCTCACACAACGCAAATACTAAATCTTCCACATATTGCTCCTCAGCAGAGTTAGCACTTCCCTCAATACTAACGTATCTGTTTGGTTTGGGTGCCCAGTCCAAAATTTGACAGACACACAATGTGGAAATACAGTGTCTTTTTCATCTTAACATATTTCAGATGTGTCCTGCTCTGTGTTGCAGTCTGGACAATTCTGGAGCTCTTGAAGCTCTTCAGAGCTGATCCCAAGTGACCTCCTCACGGTACCTGAAGAACAGGGAACTGTCACTACAGCCAAGGGTGAAGGGTTCAGTCTCGGGGTATTTGTTCAGAGCCATGCAGCAAACTCCCATCAAAGCAACCAGGCATCACCACTTGCTTTGCACATACACAATTTACAACCCAGTAACAGGCAAACCAGGGCTGTCCAGCAAGCCACCTCACTGCCAGCACAGCCTTGCTTCACTCCCAGACTACTTTACATTGCCAACAGTCTATAATTACAGAAATAAAATAAAAAAATTAAGGCACAGAAAATAGGAAAACAAAGGGGCCAAATGATGCTCTGCCTCAGCTTCTGCCTTTCATCACCTTCTTCCAAACACCCCCTCACCGTCCCTACCTCCGTCTCCCTGGTCACATTCCTACACCTCCTTTACTCCCCAGCCCATCACCCCTTCTTACCAACCAGCATTTCCATGCCACTGCTTCCTATGTCTGCATGATGCCAAGGAAGACCAGAAATGGAGTCAGTATCTCTTCAAGAGAGATCAGTTTGGCACTAAGATTGAACATACCCATCTTAAAATGTGCACCCTTAATGACAGCCAAGCTTTCCCCTGCTGTGCTGTCATTTCTTTTACAAGCACTTAGGACGACAACCCCCCTGACACTCATGGTTACCCACTGCTTGGACTTTCCATTTTATCCTGGATATTGGAAAGATTGCATGCCCCAATAATCTTTTATGTAGTAGTCACCAAAAATCATTTCTTTTAAACAGTGTGGTTTTTCTCTATGGAGTATTCACACAAATAGATCGAAAAATTATAGAGAGTTTTTGGCTAATCTAGTGATTGCATCAACTGTTGAAGTACCTGCAATGTTTCAGTGAAAAAAAAAGACCAGAAAAAAAAGTTACCACTGCTTTTATCTTTATCTAAAAGATGTTAACTATAGAAAAGGGTATACCTGAAAATAGTTTCAATTTAAAATATTGCAAACCTTAAATCTACGCATTACATTAGTTTCCAGAAACTATTCTGAAGAAGAAACTATTTTAGAATTTCAAAAGGACAGAAATGGGCTTGAAACTCTAAGATACTGAAAAAGCCTCTTCTTGGTAGAGGGGCTAATCAAAAATGACTCATGACATGAAGAACATCTTCAGTGACAGGCAATTTAAAGAGCAAGAAGCTGAAATTACTTCCTGTACCACTAATGTCTCTATTTTGATAAAGAAGGTCAATTTTAATAGCCTGGATCATTGTGTGGATCAGAAGTCAAAGGTCTCACAGTTCAGTTGTGGATGAACCAGGATTTTAGCCTGTAACTAAGCAAAAAAATTCAATCACACAGTTAAGAGAGACAAGGAAAGAAGTCTCTTGAAGAAGGAGGCTGCATTACTGGGAAAATATCTCAAAATATCTACATGTGACAAATTACACAAAAGCTTGTGAAATAAAATTCATGGCACATCTTAAAAATGAATGAAGAGTGGGAAGACAAGAGTCCCTTAACCACCGAATCCTCAGGAGCCAGATTCTGAGACAACACTAATCACTTAACCCAGTCCAAGAAATTATCACAGCTCCCTCAAACTTACAATCATCAATCTTCATTTAGCACATACAACTACAAGAGTACAGCTAGCTTCAGAGAGGCAAAAAAATCCATTTCCTAATGCTGTTCCAAGTCAAATTTGTCTGGCTTGCCAGATGGCTCGGGCATTGCTGATGACCCAGCAGGTTGCTTTGCCTCCCTGTGGGTTACCTACCAGTAAATCATCCTCTCTGAACACAAAAGGCTCTTCAGTTTGAAGAGAGGATGGGGTGAGGATGGGGGAATAAGATAGAGGTTTACAATATCATGTGAGTCATAGACAGAATTAATGCAAAACTGTTATTCTCCTAATTCCACATTAGTAAAATAGGGCAGTACTTGAAGAAATTAGAAGACCAATTTAAAACAGATCCAAGAAAGCACAATGTCACACAACAAGTTGTAAATCTCTGCACCACATTGCCACAAGAGGCTGCACAGGCAAACAGTATCAGAAGGTATCTCTGAAAGGGACTGAAGTCATAGACAATGCGTCCATAAACAGGTACTTCATAAAAGGCACACAGAGGGTTGTACCTTCTGGCATCTGCAATCAGTCATGGATGTTATGGGGCTGAGTGGAATGGAACCTGAAAGTGGCCCAGCACGTGCTCTTTCACAGCATTTCCCATTCTCAATGCCAGGACAGATGGACCACTGGTATGATGCAGTTTTATTTCTTATGTGTTTAGTCACTGTCACTGTTTCTTAGGGTGAAATGGATACAGTAATTTTGTATTTTAAATTTACTTCTCTTTCCAGAGTCATTTTCTGAAACTGAGAGAAAATACATTTGTGCTTACAGGATGCAAACTGTTTTTCCACCTATTAGCACAGGATTGCTTTTAAATACATGGTTCATATGCACGTCATGTAGCCTACAATAGGTTTACAGAGCAACAGAGGCCAGCATCACCCTGCTGGCTGCATCCATTGCAGAGGCTGCTCCACATCTGTAACTGGAGATCCATTTCTGTAAACGCAGCTATGACAGTTCTCCATCTGCTGCTTCATGGATGGACTGTGATTCACTTCATACTGACAATCCTACAGCAAAACTCCTGCAGGTTCAAACAACTCTCCCTTTTCTTATCATAGGTCTCACATCCTTCATACCCTAAGACAAGCTTTGTTCCTCTATATACAAAACTCCCCATATTCACATCCCTCAAGACAAAAAAAAATCTGTATTAAGACCAGTTATGCTGGTAGATGGCAAAACTTGGCTGGTTTCTTAGCAGTAAGAAAGGGAACAGGATGAAATCCTTGGCATTGTAGTGGTGATCATATATCCACCTAAATTGGTGCATTGATTGGTAAAAAAGGTGAAAAATAAAATTCTAGAAATTGTAGCTGGTTCAGTCACACAGCACTGGTAGAAGTTCTCATTTGACTGATGCTCTGCTGCTACCATCCATTTCTTCTACACACACATGCATGTAGGTATATATATATATCCGATTATATATACACACACAGAGCTCCTCTATATGCTAGATGTCCATATAAATTTATATAGGATCGAGTTTACATCCCTAGGAGGCATCTGTCAACAATACACTATGCATGAGACATCCAATTTGCTTATTTGTTTTTTCTTGCTCCTTCATCACATCCTTTTCCTATCCCTTTATTCTCATCTTTCATGTCATCCTCTCTTAAATCAGGACCAGTCCATAGTCTTGCTTGCAGAACTGTCTGTTGGAGAATTCTATCTCAAAATTCTAATTATTAGAAAATAGCAGACTACATGTTCTCTTTGTTGACTCAAACACAAACCAAATTGGTTTATCTTGTATGCCTACCATTGTGTGTAATGTGCTAACAGACATTTTCAGCTTTTGACATGATTATTCAGTCATGCTCAAAAATAAACCACCTCTAACTTCTCATGCTGCCACCTAAGCCACGGTTTAAATTTCAGAATACATATGCCAGGATGTAAAAACTGACAGGGTCAAAGCAGATCCAAGTATATTGAATTCTTCCCACTGAGTTTTAAATCTGAATCACCACCTCCTTACAACTCCAGAATGCTTGCCACAATGAAGCAGGCTTATGATTCCAGCAGATCTTTATGACTATTTTGTCTTTTCCTGTACCCTCTCATCTTCCAGCCATGATATGACTGTAGACAGAAACATTATACACCCATTTATAATGAAAAGAGATTTCCAAGAAATCTTATTTATTATAATCTATTAATCTTATCTATTTTTATCTGAAGTATTCTCTTCAGGATGAAAAGGGATCTTCGCACTTGAGTGTGCCAGTTCCTATCACTCCTTTTCAAAGAAATAAGCTCTTCATTTAGAGGTTACTTACCTATTCCTTTTTCTTTTCCAGGGCTGTCATATTTTCTGTAGGTCAGGCTGTGCACCTGGGCATTCTTTGCAATCTGGCTACTATCTGGCATCAAACAGTTACATTTTGAACATGGCACAGCAAAGCACTACACTGATGGTGCAAAGTGCATCCTGTAGGACAGATGAAGTGTCTAAACAATACCAGCAGATGCCGAAGTGAGAAGGGACATATTCTGCCATTGTGGCATATGTCCTTTTTTCCTTCAAAGGGCTCCAAGTTAATGTCTTTCCAAACAGCTGAATAAAATCAAGATGAAAACTTAAGTCTGTTTAGAAGGAGTTAATTTTCACAAAACAACTGCATAGCCAGCTCCTCCAGTTAAAAAAAAAACCCACACCAAAACAAAACAAAGCAAAACAACAACAACAACAACAACCCCGAAAAATTTAAAGGTGCAGAACAACTTTAGACCCTTTTAAATGCTACACAGCAGTGTGTTAGAAAGCCTTGAAAAAACACAGAACTGCCTGAAGAGCACAGAATATATTCCCCTCAGAGCCCTTGACTCTAATCCTGAATGACTCCTTCCACAGAGCACTTCATCACAAGGCCTCTAACAAACTCCTCAGCAAAGAGACAGGGGATAGAGACCTCAGTGCCACTTCTGAAAGCCACCATTCCTCTTTGCAGTCCTGTCCTTTTGCCCACCCAAGGGTCCACTCACAAATCCAGAAGTGGGATGTGAAGCACAGCTGGCTGATGGGGTCTGCAGCTGGGAGCACACCCGGCATCTGCAGAGCCATCCCCTCAGCCAGGGACATGGTCACATGCAGATGGCTCTAGCTATGATCTATCTGCCCCTGAACATGGAGTTGCCTCTAATTAAAATTTTAATTCAATGAATGACGAGTCTGAATTTGACCAAGCATTTTTACAAGAAACCTACTTTCAAATCTCCTGTCATCTCTGCTTGGCAATCTCAGGGATGTGCTCACACTGTTCTAACAAAAGAACTGCTCCAGCTCCTCGCTTTTCCTCATCCTGAGGTAACCCAGTGTCCTAAAGGAACCTCTGCAGCAGAACAAATACATAGAAGGACTTTTAAAAAGAGATGAGGAAACCATCCTCCCCTTTCTTCACTTGGCTGAGCCATGGGGAAACAGGGCAACCAGCTGGGAGGCTGGTCCCTATGGTACGCCCTACTCCACAGTCAGCAGAGAGAGAGGGAGAGCAGCTGTTCACAAAGGCAAGGCATTACCCTCCCACCAGCCTCCTGCCCTGACCACCCTCGGCAGGAGCCCACGCTCTCACTGCTGGCTACAAATATCCTGGGAGAGTCACTTCCTAATTTAGGCCCCTCTGAAAATCAGGCAGGGGAATACTCTGGAAATACAATCCAGCACCTCAGCATAGAGTTCAAGTGCCTTTCACAACAGTGCTCATCAGTTCTTAGGGAACATCATGTGTGGTTTTGACAATAATTTCAATAAAGGGCACCACAGGTTATACCTACAGCTCACACTGACAAGCACATGTTCAAGACTATATTCTCCTTTTCAGTACAAAAATGTATAAGGATATCCTTATTATCGTCCTTACTACATATTTATAGAATCTTGCTCAGTACTTTAAATTATTTATGTTTCTAAAAATAATTCTCCTAACATGTCATGTGTTCCTTATAATAAAAGCTGGATTTAAGACTCAAGTTCTAGAGTGCAATGAATTTGATAAGCAATCATCAGGGACACTAATGTGACTTGCAGAACAAGAAAAAACCTTCCAAAAGCTCCACATAATACTGCAGAATTTCATTCTGAGCTAAAATATGAATTAGAGCTAACCAACCTCCAAGAATGCTAACGGTTTTTAAGTTAGAAAACATACAGGGTTATATATATTTTTATACACACAGATTTTTTTCCCCCTCAGAACAACAGAACCAGATATATTACAATTCTACTACCAATTAATCAGTTCTGTAATGATTTTTCATGGGGATATTTTCAGTACATCTGGTAACACTGCTAGTACAACTGAAATCTGTAGCACTCTATCTTATTAGTTGGAGATGAGAATTAAACTGCAATTCAGAAAAATAAATATAGCTCTTTCTTAAATCACAAAGACATATGCATTGATGATTATTTTCTTCCAAGCTTACTGACTTTGCATATACCTGTCAGTATTTGGGGAGGGGTGATGTAACTTCAAACATTGACTGCCATAACCAGAAACTTACAAAAAAGATAATTCAGAAGTAAAGTGACTAAATTCAAGAAATGCTTTCACAGGAATAAACACATTTTTCCTTTACATTTGCTTTCCTTATGGACCAGCAATGTGTGAAGGTGGAATCAAATGTGCTGTATAGCAGGTAAAGAATTAGAGTGTAAAGACAGATAGAAGTATGTCTGAGACACCTCAGATGCCCTGAAAACATAGCTTTTAATAAGTGCTGGCCAGGAATTTCCAAAAAAATGGTTTTACACCAAAAAAAGTTCCTCCAACTTTTCCAGAGTGAAACCTTAATCCAAAATGTAACAGTTAAGACAATTTTTTTTTCCAGAAAGTACCTCCATACAGCCCAAGAAGCAACTCTGTACACTCACATTCAAAGCCCTGATTTGCTTGATTCAGATCAAGAAGTATAACTGGAGTATCTCTAAAAAGCTGTGTAACCTTATGATTGCTTTTCAGACTACACTTATAATCAACTCCATCATTTCTACTCTGTGCCATACAAGTGATTCATTGGACCAAAGGAAGCAAAAACAAGCATAACTGGAAAATGTTGGCATGCCTGAGATACAATAGGCTTTGCTTGAAGACTCCTGGACCTACTGTCAGTTCTCTTCCCTCTTTTTGTCCTAATTGTCATTTTCTCTCAAGAACTTACACACGAGATATTTTGAGCTGCTAAGAATTCATCATATCCATTAACAAAGCCCTTTTGAAAACACAGCACTTTTGAAAATCAGTTCATTATCCAAAATAAGCATTGTGCATTTCAGATTGATATTTTGGGCCAAGAAGATATAAGTGTTAAAACACTCGAAATGAGAATACAAATGTGTAAGGGAACCCTAAAGATACACCCAAGTTTAAAGGGAAGTTATTTTGTGGGAAAACATGGTTGAACCACTGGCAGATGGGCGATGCACGGCAGAACAGGCAGATTCCAGCTCTTCCAACATCTGTATCATCACCTTACTGAGTTCAGATTTTACACAACAGTTTTGTATTTTGGCCAGAGAGCAAAGACCTGCTAAACCTTCTGCATTACAAGAGTGCCTGTCATCACTGAAATCTACTGACATTACACTTATGAAATATTTTTAAGGGAGGCAAATCTTAACATAGCAGAACCCTTTTCTTGATACAATAGGCTTTCTCTTCATTGAGGTTCACAGTCTCTGAAGTGTAGACAAATTTCTCATGGAGAACTCCAGCATTTCCACAGCTTATTTCATTTTGGTACACTAGTTGTTTGTAAACCCTACAGCTCTTCATTGTGGAAGACATGAAAAATAACACAAAATCTATCCAAATATATATGGGTTTGGTTTTTGTATTGAACTTGAGTTTAAAGTCTCCTCAAATAAAATTCAATTTAACACCAGAAACACAAGCAAACTCCTGAAATGCAATGATATATTCTCTACTAAGTCTTAAGCCATATATACAAATAGTACAAAATAAACATTATTTAAACAAATTAAAAGTAGAGTAGATGTGTTCTCCCTTAACTTAAACATCCACTTCACTTTTTAACAGCTTTCAGCCTTAAATGCTCTTTGAAGTTCAATAAGACATTTGCAGAATTAATATATAATATCAGCAGGAAGCACACATTAAGGACAAGGTGAAGAGAGAAAATATTTTCATCTTAGAATGAGGTAACTGAGAAGCAGGAGATGAAGTAGTGCTATTCGAGGTATTGCAAGCTGTTTGAGAAATTTTCTTAATACACAGGATGATGATATTGTTCTGAGACATGAAGTTCATCTTTCAGTCCATTTAATCTGAGCATGCACAAGGTGAAGCTGCCCAACTCCCACTCATTTGAGTGGAAGTCAAGGGCACTGAGCCCTGTGAGATGAGGCAACACTCATGGCATCTCAATTTCAGATTACAGTGATTGGCTCTACAAGCATGCTTGGGTATGCCTGCCTGAATCCATGTATGTACTTTAGCTTCATTCACAGAAAATGAAATACAAGGTGACACTTATTCAGAAAATGTAGAATTAGACTTGCTACTCAAAAGCACTGATGTGCAGTAGAGCACAGGAGTTGCTCCCTGCAGCAAGGCAGAACACCAGCCTCACACTCAACAGAAATCACAGTGAAAGAATGACTATTTATACTGTACAGCTATTCTCTATATTTATTCATATTTATATATTTATTACTATATTATTTATACCCCTGTTGTAACATATTAAAGTAGTAGTATTTGTACTATCACACCATCACCTCAGAAAGGTGACGAGACACGGAGAGCTGCAAATAAACTAAAGCGTAAAAGGCAGTTGCTGAGAGCAAACCCATTCAGTGTCCCAGGGGCGACCCCATTCCTGAAGCCCAAGGAAGTCTCCCAAGCTATCTGACCAGCCTTGTCCCTCCCCACTATCTAAATACAGTCCATGCATTTGAAGGCTTTTGCCCACAGTATGTTGATATAGTTCTGTGCAGTATCATAATTTTGTATCCAAAATCCTTTCGCTTCATTTCCCAGTGTATCTTAAAACACAGAAAGTACCATACAGTAAAAGCTCAGAAAGCTCTAGTTTGTATGGACCATAAAGGCACACAAGCTTTACACTTTTATCAGTTTAATCAGGAGTTTCCATTCTCTAGTAATAATTCAACACACCAGACCCACAAATACCAGACCCCTTTGTCTAATGAGAATCTATGAACATGTTTTTCCAAATCAGTTTCCCCCCCCCAAGCAACTCCTTTTTTAATCTTCAAAGATACTTAAATAAGAGAAAAACACCAAAATAGAATCTTATTCATCTTTTCTAAATGAGCAACTTGTTGTAATGAATTGGAAAACAATTCAAAATAAGCAATTATTTTTTTGCTACTTGGCCACTTGAGCCCCAGCAATTTATTCAGGATACAAATACATATTTTAGCAGTACTATTGATAGGGGTTTATAAAAGGACATGGAAAAAGAGCATTAGTTACTATCCCAGACTTGCACAATATCATTTCCAAAAGCACAATAACACTCTTGTCTTAAACTCAATTTTTTCAGAGTTGTACAGCATAGAACCCTACACTATAACTGAAAATAAGTCAATGACTGGGTAACAACAACATACTAAATAGTGAATGAAACACAGAATGCAATATTTCATCCAGGGAGAAAAAAACAAAGCTTGCAGAAATAGAATACAGCCAAAAGAATAAGCAAAAAAGTAAACTAGTTTGTTAAGTCAAGTAGGTGAAACTGTTAAAATGTATATTTTTTGGTGTAAGTCAAGACTTGAAAAGCTACTGCGATATTTTTAAAGAATGTTTTTGTTTGCCTTTCCTCCCACTGTTGCTGTTTCTCACCCATCACAAAGAAAAAGAAACTAGTGCCTAAAAAAAGCCCAAATTCCATTATTGTTGTTGGTTTTGTCAGAAAAATAATAAATTAGGTGGCATTTTGGCAAACATACACATTGTTTTTCTAATAGAAAGTCATCCTCTCTCTACAGCAATTATTTATTTTAGTTTTGATAAGAACACCGATTATCACTGGAAAGCCTACTATAGCATTTCACAGGAGAGTTCACACAACTCCAGAAACTAATTAGACAGAATTTCAATTGAAATTGCTGAGACTTTAAACATTTATCTAACAAATGGAAGACTTCTACCATGACAAGTGACAAGTTCAGAGCTGGCCAGAACAGTGAGTTGGATTTGTACCTCTAAGATCTTCAAGGACCAGAAGGCTCTCCAGAAAAAAAGTATCAACAGTAGGTTTTATTTTAGTCTAAATTAGAAAAATAAACTTTTCAATCCATCTGTCATAAAAAATGGCAATGGGTGACCATCTATGTTTATGCAGAAAGGGTGTGTGAGAGAAATCCCCCCAGCCCAGAGAGTCATTGCAGGGCAGCACCACTGAAGATACCAGAAACAGCACAGGGTGTGAGGTGCCACATAAAATCTCTCCTAGGAGAGTAACTAGGGCTGGGGCACAGGCTCAGGCACAGGGATACGACCATCTACCACATTACCTGTGGTCTTGTTTCACGTATCATGCCCTGAGAGAGAAGCTTCCTGAAATCAGACTCTGCTGCCATGAGGCTGCAAAGTTTTAAAGCCTAGGAAGTGAGATGAGAGTGGAGATAGCCTTCCCAAGGATGCTGCAGATAGTTTTCTTTCTTGAGAACATCTTCAGAGACAAAGACCTCTCCAAGCGTGAAGGCACTCATGTTCTTCTAGCTTTTGTGCATAGTCCTGGGACTGGAGACTGAGGGCAAGGATTTCTCCTCAATGTAAACTTGGACTTTGGTCTAAAGCACCTTTCTAGGTCAGAAAATTATTAAAATATTACAAATAACATACAACCTGGAGACATAGTTCACCTAAACAACTTCTAGTGCCCCACTTGAAGCCAGACAACCTGGAAAAGCCAAAGTGGAATGTCAATGCTTTATATGGGCCACAGAGCAGATGCCACAAGTATAATGGGTGTCACTTCATCTGTAGCAACGAGCTTGAAGAGAGAGAAAGCAACAGTACAAGTCTCTGAAAGAATCCAACATGAGACAAAGAGTGGCAGGAAAAGGGGGAGGAAAAGTAGAGGTTCTGGGAACAGCTGCAGACCAGCTGGGCATCCTAAAATACAGCCAAAGCTGGTTGAGGGGCACAGCAGGGAACACCCTCCAGCTTTTGTGTCTTAGGCCTTCAGTGTGAGGAAAGACAAGAAACACATGCAGCCTGTAAGACTGTAAAAGGTAAAACCCACCTACGACAACTGTTTGAAGTGTGCAGTTGTATATCTGGGTGAATATTCAGAAAAGATACATACATGCAATACTGCAAAAAGAGTACAACATATTTTGCAAGATAGAGTAAAATTGATCCCTTCTCTACAACCTCTACAAAATGTTTTGTAACTGACACATGGATTTTTAACTAGAGCCCTCATTTATTACTGTTACTATGTGAATGAAAGAATATGTTCTCCAACTCTCCACTGAGATTCATCCTGAAACACTTAAGAGTTCTCCCCTTGACAGTAAACCATGAGCCAATAGCCTGGAAAACTACATATACTACACTTTATGCTTAATTTTTCTAAATTAAACAGATACCACAAATTGTCACCCCCGTCAGTGACACAAAAAGGAATTACAAATATTCTTAAAATAATTTGCTGTTCTGGTATAAGGTTGATGATTATTGTTATCTTTTACTTCAATTACTGGACTATGACTAACATACTGGTACTACTTTTATTTCTTTAATATTAATTCATTAGTGTCTTAACAACAGACATTTATTAGTAAGCCTTCTCTATTAAATACAATCAATAGTAAAATCTTATATATACAGATTCTTAGAAATTTAAGGAAGGAGATAAAAAAGAATTCTTACAGTGAAACAGTTCCAAATCACTAACCATTTTACCCAAAATATCTCACAAAGCATTAAAATAATGTATTTGAAAACCAGCATAGAACTGTAATTTTTCAGACAACCAGAGTGCAAATTATTTCCAAATGTACTTGGGGAAAAAAAAGAAGTGCTATCTTTTCACCCACATGAATATTTATTACTGTCTACAAGATAATATAAAAGCATTTGGCAAAAGTGAAAGGGAATAACATTACATGATTGATACTGGAGCCCTAAATACTCTACTTCTCCCTCTTTTCCCCTTAAGATCATTAGAGTTCACTTTTTAGGAAAGAAAGGCAAACAAGGATTACTGGAAACTGACATTTTCCCTTTCCTTCAGTTAGAGGTCTCATTAGCAAAACTAGATGTGGATGACATGAAAAATGCAGCAGACCCAAATCCTCTGGGAACACTCTTAATTTCACAGTCCTGCTCCACCTCTAACTTCACTGCTTGGGCCCCTGCTTGGCAGAGCAGAGCAGCTGCAGCCCTGCAGCTCAACTCCAGCAGCTCTGGGAGGTTACAGGCAGGAGGGACCAAGAGCAGCTGTGCAGTCTCTGCCTCCTGGCAGGGCTCAGGGCAGGCTCCTGACTGCCGAGGTCACAATCTCTGAGCTGCTGGGGTAATTAATCTGGCCAGCGGCTCAAGCCCTGCAACCCCTTTCTTCTCAGAGCCATCGGGGCCAGATAAATTGGTCTGGTGGTGACAATGTTCCCATGGACCACTTTCCCTGGATCCTTCTCCATGGATGCGTGCCAGCTGCAGAAACCAAAGGGTGACCACTGGAAACAGGCTAAAAAAGCCATGTGGCCACAATCACCCCTGCTGGCCATCTTGTCTTTCCTAGGCTTTCCTTTTCCACCGGCAGCCATTGAGTGCCTCAGGTTCATGGATAATACGAGCTGTGGTGGTTTGGCTGCCTGTGCATGGGATAGCCATGGAGCACATGGATCTGCTGTTGCTTGGAAAAAACAAGAGTAGCTGCAGTTGCACGGTTCATCTGAACCATCCAAGCATACTATTCCCAGAGGAAAAGGTTATTGCCTGCACTCCCCCGACATACAAAGGTGCCAAGGTACTTTAACAGCCAGATTGGGTTGTGCTATGTCAAAATATAAGGCCCACAAAGAGATGTACCTCTCTCAGTAGAGGGTTTATTCACTTGTTTTGGCTGGGAAGGCACTTTGCAAATGAAAAATCTCAGTTCAAAGACAGATTTGCTCTAAAAAAAGGAATTTTGCAAAAGACGTCTGGAAACTGAAGAGACAAGTGTGCTCTGTTCCTCTCAGAGACCCTCCTGGAAGCAGTCTGGGTAGGATTTTCTGGGATTTTTTAAGCTCACTCGTGTGGTTTTTTTCCAGTACTATAAGTCTCTATTGTTAACTTATGCATTATTTAAAAGATACTGGGTTTAAAAATAGCTCTAACCCGCCAAGGGAAAATGGAAAAAGCAGTGAGCTGAAAGCCACAGTGTTTCTCTCACCGATTGTTTCAGCAGGCAAGACATCACAGCTTTCTCCCATTTTCATTTCAATTTAGTAGCTGTCTTTGACATATGCCCACCCATTTTCACCATCAAAGTATCAGAGGATAGCTCATTCCTGAGGATGCATATTGCAAGTCTCCGTGCACCACTCAGATAGCAAATTACTAGCACCACATTAAGTCCTGGGATATATACATATATATATGTTAAAGCCTTTGTGTTTGGAAGTTCTGCATTCAACCCCGATGTTTTTGAATCCACCTATTAGGTTACACTCTTTAACATGTTAATGTCCATCATACCTTTTCAAGTTACAGATTGTCTACTGTCCTGCTGGACTGACATGGACCAAGTTAGAGTGGGATGAAGTGATTTCCCAAGACTGTGGGTGAAGCAGTGGTAGATCTGGGGGCTGCCCACCCTCAGGGGTTTTTCTGGCTGCTGGATCACCTTTGCTCTCTCTTCAACTGCAAACAAGCAGTAGACATGCAGGATGGATGGACTACCAAGGTAGCCCAAACACAGAAGAAGCTCTTGCACATGGTAACTGTACACTATGCCAACAAATACCTGGGGCAAGCACCAATCCTTCCTCAGACACTTGAGACAAAAACATAAGTGGAACTAGAACATGAACATCCTGGGGCATCAGGAAGCAATTAGAAGTATCTGAGTCCAATCTAAAATCAACAATGATCCTGACTCTCTATTTCATTTGTAAATTGAAATCTAGAATAATCCAGGCCTGGAAGTACTTAATAATCTTATGTTTATAAAAGTACCAGCAATGAGCTTCACAACAGGAAAAGACCAATCCTCATGTAAAAACTATGTACATGTCAGAACTAGAAGACTGTTCCACACTGCAAGAGAAACATACATATGTTTATTCTAGTCCAAAACATTTCTCTGGAGTTTAGCTGCACACTGATCTTATATACACATTAAATGGTGTTTGTGAATGTTTACTCCCAAAGAAAGGAGAAAAAGGAGAAAAGGAGAGATGGGGGCAGGCAGGAAGGGCAACCCTGTTTAAAATAGAGCAGGTTGTTCACATACCTCAAAATTCATCATGTGATAGGTATTCCTCCTGTGTAAGTAATAGTCGGAAACCTGTATGGGCAATAATCTATATGACAAAGGTTCAAGAAAACAAAGCTATCACTATATAAAAAAGCCAATGGATAACAAGAGTGTTTTAACCATTTGAAACCATATAAAAATAACCCCAAATGAACCCAAGACTTCTGAAGGGAAAAAACCCATCACCATCAAGCTCCTGACACACGTCTTGGGACAATTCAAGAGAGGTGGTGAGGATTAAAGCACTGGGGCTGCTGCTAAGAAAATGACTTGATATTTATGCACTGAGAAGAGTCCTAGAGAGTCCTTTCCTTACACAAGTTTACAAGCATGGAGACTGTTGCCTTGAAGTAATAGGTGATCTGTTTTGTAACTCACCCTTTGTTATAGAGGCAACCCCCCCAAGCCATGAGGGACAGCAGAAGTACTGAGCATGCAGTGAAAACACCATGAGGCTTCTAAACATAACAATAGCTAAGGACAAAACAGACCAGAAAAAAACAATGTTTGTGCATAAATATGTATTGTTACCTTGAAATCTCCCCTTTTTGATCCCAGAAATATGCCCTGCAGTATTTTGGCAGAATTGCTACAGGACTAAGGTCCATACAGAGTGCAGTAGCCCCAAAGTTCAGCAGATAGCACATGGTACCCAAAAATTTAAAAATTAAGAGAACCACATTAAAACTTCAAACAAACATTGTGAGCAAGATGAAAAACTCCTTTGATTAGTTAGATCCTCATGCCTCCAGCATGGAGACAGTTCATTCTTTCCAAGTGCAAACATAATTTGAAATTAACGTGCAATAAAGTTAAGGGACACAAATGTCCTGGATCTGAAGTCCTTAGCAAAAATAACCATATGTGAGAAGAGCATGTGAGCTAAGATGATAGTTAGGCAAAGTCCCAAGGGAAGAGGGAGGAGAGGCATTGCTGAAAAAAAGTCACTTGTGGCACTGCAAAAGCAATGTCATGCTGCTCTTGATGTCAAGCCAAGTAACTGCAGCACTCATACTGAAAGAGTTCAAAGGGGCACTTGATAAATGATATACTTTCCTGCACCAAGTATTCTCACAACAGTTGGAAAGTGTCTAATTCCACAGACCCTTCACATTCAGTATCACAGAGTTGAAGAAAAATTTATCACAAAGAGTGCACCTGTGACACTGAAAATTAATGCTTTTCCAGCTATACAGTTCAAAGTGTTGCACGTGACTGTTGACAAGCAGAAAACAGTGCCTGCGTTAACAAAAAACAGCCAGGCTCAGTGTGACACCAGGAGAGCAATATGTATGCATTGTCTCTCTCTAAAAAAAAAAAATAAAATCATACCAAATGACAAATTCAATCAATGGCAGCAACACAGGTATAGAAAGGATGCAATGGAAAATGCAATAGTGGTGACAGGTGAATGCTTGCACCAAGTTACAGCAAAGACGGAAAAAGCAATCAGACATTTTCTAAACTTTTTGATATGTAGCAATACCAGAGTGAGAAGGTAGATGACAGTATCAACAAGGCAGCATCAGCTGCCTCCTCTGTAGCACAGCCGCACTGATGCTGAAAGAGATCAAAAGCTGTGATACTTTGGCAACCAAGCCTCCTTAAAAGACAATGAAAGAGTCAACTGAAAATGATAAGATTCTGTTCATTCAGGACAGGACACTGGCTGAAAAATAATGATGACATTTTCCAAAGGCTGCTAACCCTCTCCCGGTTTCTTACCAGACATTCACTTTGAGACTTTGGGGATATTGATATTATCTTAATACTGGTTTTTTATATCTGTATTTTGTGTTTAACATCTTTTTATATTTAAAAACAATTAATTGTAGAAAAACTTTTTAAAAATGCATTGCAGTTAAAAATTCCAATAACCCCGAAGACATTAAGTTTGTTCTAAGGGAGAAATTTATCTTTATACAAAGGGGACTAGACAGGACTACTCAATCTTGCACTTCATGCACACCACTAAAGCCAGCCCTGGTATTGTATTGATACAATCTCATTGCCCATTTATTATACAAATTGGGACTAAGACCATTTATTTGCAATTAACAGGGTCACAGTTTGAATAAAAACAATTATTTCAAGGCAGAGCTGTTGTATCAGTAAGGAAAAGCAAAGCAAGAAAACCATAAACATGAACAGGAGTTTATCTGTTCACACCCTCTAATTTAATGCAACTTCTGTTAGTCACTAAAGCAACGAATTCTTGTTCTTCAGGCTGATGTTAACACCAGCTTAATCATTAAACAGCTCCCATAGATTACTGAAGCATTTCTCTATCTCAGTTTAGCATCTATCCAATGTCAATTCTCACACAATAACAGACACCTAAGGAAACAAGATAGCTAGCAGACCTGTTTTAAAAATCCCTACTTAGGCTGATTTGCTGAAAGAAACCTCAAATCAGGTTTTCTCACATCCCAGGCAGACACCCTGAAGACTGGGCAGTTGAAAAGCTTTTGATTTGCTATCCATGCTCAACTGCCATTCTGCAGCCAACAACTCTGGTCCCCCAGTCAGGATGGCAAACTTGGTCCAAGTTCTAAATCAGGCACTGGGAATTTTCCTTCCTATTAATGAAGAAACTTGTAGAAACAGAAAAATATTTCCTACTCCAGCTTCAGTTTACTGACAGCTGTGTCCCCAGTTTAAAAGCAAGCAGGCAATCCCGCTTTACCCATTTAAAACAGCATAAAAATACCATCAGAATCTGCTGGAAAATACCTAACACAGCTTCAGCCTTTTAACTACTCCAGGTGGTTTCTCTGTATATTGATTATTCCTAGCTCTGGCTTAGTCTTTCACTGGCAATTTAAATTCCGTTATCTTATGGCTCCTTTGTAATGAACTGGAAGGTTTTGGTTGCCATATGGTCTAAGTGGAGGGGAAAGGATTCTTGATCTTTAAAATGCTCCTCTGCCAGCTCCATTGCTGACAGCGGTGAGGTGCCTCCCACTGACTGGTCCTCTGCCCCTTCCCCTAAGTAACAACAATAAGCCACAGCAAAGGTTGTCAGCTACATTCAGAAACCCCAGGGAAAACTTGACTGCATGGTTACAATAGAATACCAATAAAAATACAGCTTAAAAATTATATAAACACTTACAGTGTCCCAGTAAGCATTTCTATAGCAGTTTCTACAGACAGCTGGTGTTTAATACCACTGTGCTCTGGTTAGGGTGTTAAGTGTCTGCACAGACTTACAAAATCCTAAATGCTTTGGTAAGGTGGCAGCAGATTTCAGGGCCTGGGATCTCAAAAGTGCTCAAACATTGGCCTCTTATTCCCACACAGTATTCAGCTCCTTCTGTTTGGTTTTCCAAGGTCAAGTGAAAGAGACTTGTTAATAACAGTAATTATAATTATTAATAATAATTCTCATAATTTCTGTACTTTGAAAGCAGGGAGATGCACATTCCTGGAATATGCAATGAACCAAAAGATGTTGTAGGTCTAAAGCAAAGTTCTTTTATTAGGATGCTTGCTTGCAGCTCCTGCTGAAATCAACCAGAACTACTAATGTTCACCCAAAGGCAAAATTTGACATATAGTATTTTATGCTACATACAAGTTGAAATATAGATAATATGAAATGTGTAACTGAAAACCCACTACTAGATTTGGATAAAACAAAACTGAAAGGCAGCAGTTGTTCACATGCAGGAGCATGACTTAGTTTGCCATAGCCCTTGTGTAATTCCATTACCATTCTCTTTTTCTGATGGGTGACACAGGTGAAACAAGAGTATTAAAACATTTTTTGATGTATTTTTGTTTGAATAACACACGGATTTCTGCCTAGAAATATTGAAGGAGTAGTGGGCCAACAGTACAAAGAACAACTCATGATTTGTTCATTCCCCAGCCGTTCCCCCAAGACCCACACTGTCAATTAGACAGCACCATGGTGGTCTTCCTTCTCCCAGCATGTGTAGGAAGGAGCTCATGCTATCAACAACATGGGGTGAAAGGATTATGTCCTCAGTGATCTACACTGACCTGCAAACAATCCTGAGAACAGTTTAAAGATGCTTTCCATATAACAAAAATAGTGAAAATGTCCGCATCTTTTCCTTGTTGAATGTCAGCTTGAATACTTTTCTTACTCATGCTGGCACAGTAAAGCATTAGCATACTCCTGCCTTGATTTGTCCATAACAGAAAGATGTGCAGAGAGAAATAAAAAAAATCTCAAACATATTGTGCTAAACTATCATAATTAAAGGCAAGGGCAAACCCTTTCTTATGATAAGCTTTGCAAGGACCAAGCAATAATAGCCTTGTTTTTCTCACATTCATTTAGTGAGAAACAAGAGTTGCTCTCAGGAATTATCTGCATTATTAGCAAGGTGCAAAAACTGAAACCAAAATAAAAATAGAGTATTTAATATAAAAATTTCTCTTTAGAATTTATCTGCAAAAGTAACAAAAGTTGTAAAGATCCTATTCCTCAGAAATGCTGAAGTGCCTCCTGTTCAGTCTGCTCGTGTGGGGTGGGGAGTGGGACAGAAATGGAAAGCAGAAAATTTGCAAGAATCCCACCAGGAGGTAGGTGTTCAAGTTCATCTCCCACATGAGAAACCAAGTCCAGAATTTGCATTACCTGCCTTGCTCTTCTGTCTGCACACTTGGACAATGTCTAGACAATTCTATTGTAAGCATCAGACCTTCTGTACTGCTATTAGGAACAGGAGACACTCATGAATTACTTAAAGTCTTAAATGCATTCCTACCTGTGGAGAGAGGAAAGGAGGCCAGAAATACCCCTCTGTGTTTATGGGGGCGTGTATATGCACCTGTATGTCTGTGTGTTTGTGTGTGTGTACACATAGATTGGTTAAAAACAAAGCACAGAGGAAGTCACTACAGATACTGATATGTAGCGGTGCGTGATTTGGGTTTTCCAGTGTTTTGTATATTTTGATACATGTTTGTAATGGTTTGTCCCTACCCCCCTATCCCAAACCCCTGATGGTGTTTCCCTTGTGTTTCCCTTGTGTCAATCACCTTGTAAGAGCTAGAAGATTCTGGGAAAAAGCCCTAGGATTTGACCAGGTACCTTGGTGCCACCTTCTTCCATTGTCTTACTGGGTCACACCCCCCCTCCCCTGCCATTGGTTCCAAGTTCTTTTCTGGCCCAGAGACGCTCCCTGTACTTAAAGTGGGGACAGGGGGCTGCCGGTCACTGTCGCACAGGAGTTCAGGCTTTTCGCTTGGCCTCGGGGGGTCTCTGCCTCCCTGCATTGACCATCTGCACATGGGAGGTACCCTGGAGGAATAAAACCATCTGGAACCAAGCAAGAGTCCACTCTTTCTTCCACACTGCTGGCCACGCTTCAGCCTGAGGTTCAGAACCAGCAAGCCTCTCTCTGTAGAAGCCAGGGGGTCGAGCTAGCCGGTTAAGCAGCTCCCCCAGCGAATTTCTACACTGATACAATTCATTGTGCTCTTTGTGAAGAACTGTCAAATAATAGGCACTTCTTTGGACTTTCTGACAGCTTCTACTCATTCCAGCTGAATTATACAATCAGCTAATAGTGGAACTGTACTGGTGTAACCTATGGACACTACACCATGCACCAACACAAAGGCGATCACAATTCCAAGACATATATATACACATATATACACTATCTAAATTTTGCTCTTTTTTCTTTTTTTTCCTTTGATTGAAGATAATTTTCTGTACAAAGTCCAAAACGTCAACAGAAACAGCAAGTGCTCTGCATCGCTGAAATTTAACTCAGAGGCAGCCTAAGGGGACATTCAGTGAAGTTTTCTCCCTTGTTTGTGCTTACATGAAAACCATGTTTTAGTAGATATTTATATATCTACTATTTATCTATTTATATAGATATATCTATATAAATAGATAAATATAGATAAATATAGAT
>VZDJ01000782.1:30384900-30582438 GCA_008694505.1 Cyanoderma ruficeps
AATATAGATAAATATAGATATATATATCTATATATACTACATATCTATTTATATAGATATATATCCACTAAAAGGATAGAGGAAGGAGGAAAAGAAAATAAACGTTTCAAACATTTGCTGTCAGACACTTGTTACTATAGTTCAACAATGAGTTCATCCAGGAATAAGAGTAATTTTGCAAAAAAAAAAAAAATTTAATTTAACAGGCCATTTGGGAAGAAATGCAACAGGATGTCCGTGAAATCTGGATTTAAAGGGCAGAAGTGGCATCAGACAGGAAACTTTAGGCTTGGGCCTAAAGCGCTGCATTTCTGCCTTCCAGACAGAGCAGGACAGGGATTAAGGTAAACTCAGATGAACTTCACAGCTGAAAAGCACTAAAAACACATGCAAGAACCGGATCCTCAAGGGAAAGGCAGAAATTCAGACCAGCTCCTAGTCTCTCAGATTCCCAGCTGCAAAATTGTATCAATCATACTACCCAAATGAGGAAAACAAACACATTCCATAAGAAGTGATGAATTGCATCTCTTGAATTCCCACAGTCTAGCTAAGAGACAGGCAAGGGGAAAGCAAATGATGATTACAGCATAGCTGCCTAATTCAAGTGGCAGTACATTACGTATTTACAGGCCATTGGAATATAATTCTATCTGGCTATTGTAAAAATTCTAGCACACCAGAAATCCATCAGCAGTGATGTTCTGGCAAACCACCAAAGAGAAATACATCCTCTTATAGCAAAAAAGAAATGAAGATCAAAGAATGATTATGGATAAGTAGAGGCTAAAGATCAGTGAGCAAGCTCAAAAAATACATTGTAATGCAAGATTTAACTACTCTTCCAAAAAGAGGAAGACAAAAGAAACTATCTAACTCTGTACCAAAGCAAAGGCTGTGCATATATAAATTAAAAGTTCCAGCCATCGTTTTTCATTAACACTGGAAATGTACTTATATTAATCTCTTTAGCTGGACGGCAGCTTCGTTACAGTATCATATTCAGCTTGATCTTGCTGTTTCTCTACAGCTCCACATTTCGTTATTGCCACTTACTGATGAGCAGCTTTCTGGAGTGAAGTACAATATACCAAATTTATTCCCTGGGTAATTTCTAGGAAGTTTCCTCTGTAATCAAACTGGCCACCTGACATAGGCAGCAATTCATTGATAATCTGATGCCTTTGGATGGATTACCGTCTCTCAAGTCATTGGGAGAATTCTCTTGCTTTTATAATTAAGCAAAAACAGAGGTGATGCTAAAACATATGGCTACAAAACAAAAAGCTTTTTAAGCTTTTTATCCCTTCAGTGATATGCAGAAATAGCCGTCCCTTTAGGAGACAGAGCTGTATCAGACTTTTCTTACTTCCTCGCTCTGAAAACATGTATAATTCTATAATAGAAATATTACATCAAGCCCGTTTTTTTCTCCTTTCCCTCATCAAAATTTCATTGAATACTATCTAAATTTGACAGACCAAATGGAAAGCATGATTCATCACAAGAGCAATAATAAGCAGTGAGGCAATTGTAACTTTACTGTCGCCACCACGGCTGTCCCTATTAAAGGAAGGTTGAATGGCTGCCACATGAAATTACCACATTTACAATCAGAAAGGGCACAGTTCTGCTCTAAATGAAATGTTCTGCAGAGGGAAAATCTTTAAGATGAGGTATTTAGTTATCTGTACCATGATTTAGTCCCAGAACTCACACTATGGTATATCTGACAATATGCAACCAAGAGCCTAAAATCTGTCATGCCCTTTGCACATGAATGCTTTAGTGTCGTTCTTTTGAAGCAAATTTCATATCTTTGCTATTTAGGCCAACCTTTAGTATGTCATCAGGAGGGGTTTTACTTTGGGAGATGGATACAGAATTTGTAATTCTTCCTGTATGTTTTTACCCTCCCCAATAGATTCTTCAGCAAGAACAAGGAGATTTGACATGAAGTAAATAAAACTGGATAAAAATAAATTCAGCTATTAAAAAGCTAGATTTTAAGTGTGTTTTTTTTTCCTCTGGAGAAAGAAGGGAAAAAGATCGAGAGAAAAAAATGTTTTCTTCTTTTCAAATGACCTTTTACATCTCAAAAAAGGGCAGAAGCCCAATTTAGAAGAAATATGTCTTTGTAGGTCATCTTTAATAAAAATACAAGATGATCCTTCTTCATCATCTCACTGTATATCACCCTAGATGACAGCATTTTATTTCCTTTGGGATGCTAGAAATAAAGTAAATGGAACAGAATAAGGACAGAAGATAAATACTCTTTTAATACTGTTTTGTCATTTATTTTTTTTAAAGAAATAGAGCTACTATCATACAACCAGTACTTCAGTCAATTGATAAAGGGATCACTTTTGGCTTACGTGATTTTATTTTTATTTCATAGTAATACAATCAGATTCCATAATCCTTCCAATTAAAACACTTGAAAAGAAAGAGATATCCTAAAATGTATAGGTAAGGTATATCTCACTGATTCATTCATCACTACTATTTTATCATACAACTTGGGCAATAAAGAATTAAAACCAGAATAGGGAGCAAGTAGATATTTAAAGAATTTTAGAGACACAGTGAATTCCGTTCAAATCAGAAGATTATTTAAAAGGAAAATCTGATTATAATAAAATTGAAAAAACAGAGAATTACATGGGCCCTAACAGAAGAATCACAACAACAATGAATCGCAAACTGTCAAGTTCAAAGGCTGCAAAGTATCAAGGGGGATTGAACTGTGAGAGTGTGAGGTTATAGACAAGCAAACCCTCACCTACAGTGCATAAACAGAGTATCTTCTGGTCATACCAAGGAAGTGAGAGGTTTACCAGTAGAATATTTGCCTACCTCAAGCCAGTCTACAATTCCAATGCATCCTCCAGGGTGAAAACCCAGGGACAAAAGGCCATGCCCCTGGCTCAGCCCAGCGAGCTGCTGGGAGCAGTGGTCCCAGTGGGACAGGACACAGCCCCAGTGGATGAGGGGAGTCTCTGTCTTCCTTGGCCACAGCACCTCTGGGAAACAGGGCAATGGGCAGAATCAGTATTTCCTGTCAGATTTGCATTTGATAATTAGTGCTTTGGGATTTGAAAAGCTGATTTTTGTGCATGTTTTGGAAGAGGTAAGGAGTCCACCCACACCAAGGGGTTATTACACTGTGGTTATTACCTCCTGCCTGTCATGCTAGTACAGCCAGGGAGCATTTTGTGTGAAGCCTTTCAAACCAAAGTGCAAAATTTTATTCGTTTGTGGTTTTCTTCAGGGAAACTCTTTCAGCACTAAGGTGACACAATAGTCTGCAAATGCAGTTTTACCCACCAGCAGATCCCAACCAAATGTGAACAATTACATTAAAGACCACACCATACAGAATGTCTGGCAGAAGAAGCCTGTTTCCAGCCACTGAGTGAGGAAACATGAGCACACTCATCTTGAATCTTAGCAAAATACATTAAAAAATGTTATATAAATTTCACACAACCACAGAAAGCAATAGCTGTGGGCTTCAAAGATGTACCTTACATCTGTAATAGATACTGCAAAGAAAGGAAACAAGTCCAATGCTTAGGTACAGCAGAGTTTGTGTGTGCAAGCACACCACTGTTATTTGCTAGCTAAGACGTTCCATATGCTAACAACACATTGTTTTAATACCACCTGTCGACTGAAAACAGGACTAAAAACATATTTAAGAAGTACAACTATCCTGAATAGAAAAGGGCTGAATAACCTATTCCTCATATAATCTTACAGAATTAAAGACCATTAGTTTGTATGCTGATGATTTTTCCAGACATCCATTAGGTCTTCCAATTCCCCATCAGAAACAATTTTCACCATTTTCATTCTTCATGTCTTCATTCCTAGCTCCATGCCTCCCTTGACTCCTTGTCTAGAAAAGTAAATTTCAATTCATTTCACTGCTTAGCTGAGGAAAGTATTTAAGCCCCAAGCTAAAAGTCCCCCAGCACTTCCTCTGCTTCTGTAAGTGCTATTTTTACAGAAGGTTATGAAGCCAAAGGAGTTCTCAAGGAGAAAGTAAAAAACAGAGCAAAGTGGCTGGACAACAGTAGCAGAGGCATATGAAGGAAATTGTATCAGCAGGAAGGATGCTGACTCAGGGAAGATACGCCCTATAAATGATAGTAGAGAAAATACCTGCTATTCACATTCCACTTCATGTACTTTCCTCTCTACTACCATCTTCCTGTGTTTTACTCTGCCTACTCTTTATAAGTGCCAATTCACAGGACCATAGTAGTGTTGTAGCCAAGGTGGTCTGAGAGCCTAAGAGGCAGAAAACAAGTAAGAAAAAATAATTGCTCCTACTAGACCAACTTGAAGGACTGCCACTTGCTTTTGTAAACATGAATCCTATTCCAGTTGTTAAACCATAACCAAATAATGAAATAGTTGGAAAGGTCAGGGATTTGTTTTGTATTTTTTATGGATGTGGCAGTAATCTAAATACAAACCAAACATTCAAATAAAAACTGGTGCTTAAACTGATATTAGCAAATAAAGACATAATTCCCTTTCAGAGGAACAGTAAATTCAGAAATTACACTGACTATCATAGCCCCTTTTACAGGCTAAATCAAAAATATGAATTTTCTTGTAAAATCTCTCACAATGGCTAAAGGTTATTGGACTGTTAAAGTTACAGTCACTTGGAGATACTTGACACTTAGAAGATAAATTCCTAGGTGCTGAAACATTATTTGATTCTTTCCCTAGTTTGAGCCATTTCTCTTAAAACACACTAAATATAGCACTGATATATGATTGATCTGTATGTATGAGGTATCTCTGTATATGTCTGTGTAAAATATATTTCTCCTAAATGACCTGGTAATCTAAGGTATATCATCAAGAAAGAAAAACATTATGCTAATAGAATGATAATATCTCTTCAGGATAATTAATCTTTCTTTTTTCCTACACAAACACACACTCACAAATACACACTAATACATTCTCTGTAATTATTTTGTGTCAGAAAAACACCAACGGTGGAAAGGCAATTTACTTAGTGCTGATGATTCTATATGTTTTAATCACTCTACTCTAAACCAACAAACATTGCTTCCAGTAAATGCAATTGTCCAAACACAGTAAAATACTCTTCATCACATCCACTGAAGGGAAAACAAAGGAACGGCCTTCTCAGAAAAAATTTTAATGGGTCAGGGAAGTATCTTATGAGGGGATGCACAATGACACACTTGGAAATAACAGGTAAATTAAACAAATTACCTTTTGTTCTTATTTTAACCAGGATGCCAACAAAGCACTCACTGGAATTTTACAGACATCACTTAAACTTTTCATATCCAACTGAAATAAGCAGCAAACCTGTGCTGATTTCAATGGTGTTTCCAGTAGCTGGTACTAAACCAACAAATCTATTGACAATAATAGAGAAATAATGCATAACAGAAATTTGCTAACCTAAAACTAAATTATAATATAACAAATGAAATTGAGTTATTAAAAGCAATTCGCCCTTTCAAGTGATGTTTTAAGCCTAATAGAACAGTGTACAAAACAAACTGAAGGAAGGTAATAAACTTACAGATAATTGACATAGGTTTATTGAAAATTCTTCTTGTCCAAATTAGCCAGGTATTCTTTTGCATGGGATTACAAATTCAAAAGTAATAGTGATTATATGATAAGATTAAAGAACGTTGTTCATATTTACTAAATAGTCAACTCTAAAGTAAGAAAAAGGAAGTTTTAAAAAAAAATAGGTCCTGGACAAATTTTGGGAACAATGTAAAGAAGGGTTTCAATAAGAAATGCAAAAGCTGTGCTACCTTTGTACATGACATTGACAAAAGGCAGTAGTGAATGTGCAATTCAGCAAGGATACTGATACACTGAGAAGGTCATCCAAAAGGCAAAGAAATTATTAAAGGTTATAAAAGGCGCCATTTTATCAGAGATCCAGGAGGTCAAACTTATGAATTTAACAAACAGAACTGATATGCTATACATACCGAGGTGGGAGGAAAACCCAGAGCTACCCAGAGCTTTATCAGACTGAAACTACGGCTCAAATGTTTATCAATTAGGTTAATTAGCAATCAAAACAACTTATATTTTGACAAATCCTTAAGTCCCATACTTCTTAAACACAAAAATGAAACAAAACCCAAAAAACATACAAACAAACAAACACAAAGGCAAGAACCCTGAGTGGTGATGCTACAAACAGGTCTAACTGCATAATCCCAGGCAACTTCCCCAGTCTCAGGATGTTTAGTGAGACACTAGTAAAACCCTGAATTTTGCCTTACCCTTCTTTATCTTTCAGCCCAAACAGGATCAGTTGTCAGAAATCTCAGCAGAACCAACATTTTTCATTAAGCATAAAAAAACTCTAAGTCATTCAAGTGCAGTTTGTACAAAATATGTGTTAGCAACAAACAGAATAATTCCCTCCCAGAGAACATTTGAAATTAAGCAACAGTATCAGCAAGAAAGTGTTTCTCAAGTCTGAATAAGTTTTCACTTATGACCATAGTAGCTTTTCCATCACAGACTGGGATGGGGAATGATTTTAAAGGAGGGCTGAGAAAGAACAGCCCTGCTGGGGTCCTGATCACAGAGCACATGATAAACCTTACTTAACAAATAATTCAGAGATAGTGCAGAACACGATTCAGTACATACCTCATTCAGAAGACCTGAAACCAGTCTATATTGTGCTACAAATAAATTGATAATAAATAATACAATTAAACATTCAGAGCACCCTCATATGGTGAAAAGGCCATTATTTTAAGAATCAATTACTAAAATGTGATCATACCCAAATGTGGCTCCACAGCCTGAACACAGCATGAACAAGGAAAGTGAAGAGAGGTTGAATTCCTTTGATCCTGGCAAATTTGAGCCACTAGTGAGAAAAGATGGGACTGTGTGCAGCCAAGACATTCACTAAAGTAACTAATAAGGGAATGAGTTGGACCGTAGGGAGGCCCAAAAGGGCTCAGAGGAAGAGCTGTTCCTCCTCAAGTTTGATCTGATCATCACTTACCAAACACAGTTATCCAAACAGTAACCAGGCATCACTACCAAAGTGACAGGGACCAGAAAGCACAGAGCACTTTTAGAGGAGGAAAGGCGGACAGATTCTCTCACTCCCCTCCTGCGGGTGAGCAGGAGAAGTGCGAGGCTCACAGGGGCAGCACAGGAGAACGACTCACCAAAAACTACAGTAGTTACAAACAGTGTAACCGCATTTTTTAAAACACTTGGGGAAATTAATCCATTTGAATTACACAGAGCCAAATGTTTACAATTTAGAGCAAATTTAGGAATATGTTTTTCATTTACAGCTTACATGACACATTGATATTAGTATTGAAGACCATTTGCCAAGAGAAATTACAGGCAAAGTTTCAGCAGTTTGTCTCATGAAAAAGCTGGCACTTGTCTGTCAAGCTGCCTTTTATTTTGCTTCTCTTTTCAGAATTTTTTGATGAAGTTTATAATCTGATCCTGTAAGGTTTGCAAAACTCTAGCTAAAAGACATTCCTAATAAACATTCCCCACAAGGCATAAGGAATGTCTGTATCCTTCTCAGCAGTAGCTGCAAAAAACATTCAGAGACAAAGCAAAACAATTCAATTCCTGGGGTGCCAGGAACATTCCAATATCACTAACCAGAAATAATCTAAATTAAGATTGACATATACAAAAAATCTATCAATATTTTCTGAATAAGCTTTTTTGGTTTTGCCTACCTTTTAATAAATTAAGAGAAAATGGTGTTTATTTTCCACATAGAGAATAGAATTATTGAAAAGTTTTTTAAAATTGCCTCATATGTAATCTTTCAGCCTTCTGAAAGTAGTTGATCGTGACAACAATCAATTTCTACAGTGTGCCAATCCTCGTTCAGGACATGGCCAGGTGCTCAGTTGGAATAGATGATGTGGGAGCTTCCTGAAATGGCAGAGTTCTGATCACATCTCACCCAGCCTACTACTTCTGTATAGATTAACTTCCACTAAAACACGGACCAAAGGAACTAAATTTGTGTTGCAGGAAGAGAAAGCAGCTGATGGTTTTGCTCCATCGTAGTGACAGTCAGTCACTGAAGGACACTGAAGGACAGTGCAGCCCTGAAGCACTGAATATAAGATTGAAATCCTTACTTATGCTTGTGACCCTTCAGAGCACTTCCCCATCACCATAAACCTGAAGATCCCAGGGTGACAGTGTGTTCACTCTCACAAAAAAAAAGACATGACATGGGAGGGTTCTTCTTGTTATAACATGAGAAGCCAAGGCACACACAGGTGGTCAGATGCTTCAGGGAGGTGTCTGAAGGCCAAGGAACTCTCATGTCACAGCCTGTCCACCCCCCAGACAAGCACAAACACTACAGTTTTTCCAACTACCCATGCAGCAGCACACTCCTTCCAAACCCAGCCCATGACCACAGCTGTCTCTGGGCCATCATGACATCAGGTCTCAGCTGCTTCGCCCATGAACAAACATGCCCTGGCTCTAAGACAGACAGACAGGAGCAAAAAGGATTCAAACAGGCTTTTGGAAACACGTCCCATGCCCTGATGAGCTCTGCTGTTTAATCACATACTTACAACACAAGATGAGAGTGTAAAGATGGTTGTGTGACTACATTTAAGAAGAAATATTCTGCATGAGAAAAGAAACAGCCATTTGCTGAGCCACAGATTCTACCACAGCATTAAAAACTTTAAGTGGAAGGGATCAAAATAAGGAAATGAGGAAGCACACTGTGTGACTCTTGCACAGATCTGGGTCAATGGCCAGAGCTGGACACCTGTGGAGGGTAGGAAGGCTGGAGCAGCACCTGCCTGTGCTGCTGGCCAGCCCTGCCTCTGCCATTGCTGGGGACAGCACTAATCAGGATGGCCAGAGAAAACAGCTCCCTCAGACGCAGCCCTTAACACATAAAAATACCGAGGCAACAGACTCATAAACACACCGAAGCCACTAATGCATCTCTAACCTCTGCCTAAGGGATTGAACCTTTCAAAAATTTGGCTGATTCGACCTGAAAGCTCCTTTGTAAATGCTACAGACAGTTGAACAGGGAAG
This sequence comes from Cyanoderma ruficeps, assembly GCA_008694505.1. Taxonomy (NCBI): domain Eukaryota; kingdom Metazoa; phylum Chordata; class Aves; order Passeriformes; family Timaliidae; genus Cyanoderma; species Cyanoderma ruficeps. The sequence continues at coordinate 30,394,012 of VZDJ01000782.1, forward strand.
AAAAGTTAAAAAGAAACACTGTATCTTAGAAAAAAAGCTCATTGTAGAAACACTATGGCAACTCTGGGGAAAAAAGGAGGGAGAAAGAATGGTGATGTATCTGGAGAAAATAACCACCATCGCTAGGGAAAGAAAAAAAAAGGAAAGCACACTGTAATTTTAACAGCTTATTATTACTTTTTATTATCATTACAGGTTATACTTCAGCATATTTTACATCTGCATTTAATGTGAACAAATACACATTCACAACCAGCTGACATCCAAAATAAGCAATAAGAAAGTACACAGATTTCAGTGTTAAATTAAACTGCCACACTTTAATGCCAATTGGAAATTTTTTCATTTCCTTCCTCTCACTTGCAGCCAGGACTTGCAGAATGCTCCTGTCCTGGGCCTCAGTTTTCCTGGTGTGGGAAATGTCGGTGTAAGGTCCACTCCTTTATTTTCCTGCCCTGTTCTGTGTCCTCGCTGCTTGTTTCACTGCAGGAATCAGGGAGCCTTTGGCTGCAGGCCACTGTTGTGGAGGTGGCAGAAGAGGGGAAAGTTGCTTCAACAAACACTCCAAATCAATAGTAGCGCATGAAGTGAAGAGGTAAAACAGAAAGTATCAGGCAATGGGGTAAGAGAGAAAAGTACACCGTGAGCATTTCTGCCAGCCTCAAGTGAGAGTGTCAACAAAAAGTTGACAAGGAAACGGGTAAAGAAAAAAAAAATTTGTGCAGTGCCTATGGTGGCGGCTGAGTGGACAGCTATTCCTGATGGAAAAAGACAACAAAGATATGTGTGACTTTAGAGAACTGAGTAAGAGCAGAGATGGAAAATACACAAACACAAGAGAATCTAAAATAAAATAGGGTACGCAAGAGGAGTATGTATAAAACAGTGCAGCCAAATGCAGCAGAAGGAACAGAGAATCTGACAGATAAAAATATGGATTTGAAAAGAATAGAGAAAATAGCACCGACATGTAAAGCAGCAAAAGAAGAAAAAATATTTGCAGACAAACATCTGGAGTCAGGAGCATATTTTAATTTCTGATTATTTTTTTAAGCTATCTGTTTGCTACTCTTATTTTCATTTTTAACTTTTTTTCCTCCATAAATTGGGGAACCATATGGGAGAATGAATACTTTCACTGTGGCAGACCACCACTGATACTGTAACTACAGATGATGCTCAGATATATTCAGGTACACTAAGCTTTAACCAACATGAAGATTGCAAGAAAGGAGACTGACATAGGCAAGGAGTGTCTCTCCTCTCTGATAACCTATGTATTTTAAATTATTTCTCCCCCTGTGTCCCCTACACCTCCTTTAACATTTCTCAAATGTGTATTACACCTAAGAGCTAATTTTACCACAGGGGCCTGTTTCAGCATGCTTTATACATTAGCAGAGGTTCAGTTATGAATACTAAACTGATATTTTTTCCAGAGGATAACTAAAATCTTGAACCTTGCTGCTTACAAGAATTTAACTGCTTTTCAACTATAGAGCTACTATGGTCTAAATACACACACAGAATATAATATGGAGAGTAAGAACTGTAAAAGAAAAAATATTTATAACCTTCTGAATGAAATATTTTTTCACAGGAATGATACTTAAAAATACATTTGAAATGTTGTTCTGGTAAACCTGGTCCTCTTTTGATTTGATGATCTTCAAATGATATTTCAGAGGTAGTTTAAAAGTTGATTTAAATGTAATAGAAGCCAAACTCCTTGATTTCCTTGCAGCGTCCTTCTCTTCATTTTGCACAATTTGTGATAGAATTTCTTTCATATTATAAAAAGTGTAGCTCTTCAAGAAAACTTAATATTAAGTTGGATTCCAGCACTCTTAAGAACAATAAGAAAGCGTTTTGACAGTCTTGCCATACACATACTTGTGCAATATCATCCAAGATAATAAAGGAATGACATAAAAATGGGACTCAGCTCAAAACAAATAAAACGTTAAACATATGTTTGTGTGTCTATGTGCATAGGTGCATAAACAAAAAATTCTACCTACAAGTTTCCTAATACATATAAAGCTGTACCTCATAAAATCAAAGCCTTAACTTTTCTTTTAATGGACCATTAGTAAATGTGTTTACTTTTTTTTAAGATGACTTGAAATTTATACTGTAAGGACAATACTGACCTTCTAGAAACTAAGTGTGATGACAGCATTAACCTGACAAATTAAAACAGGTTTGTGCAGTCTACTCTCAGTAAGGTATAATTACGCATACAAAATTTCTGCTTCCAAGAAACATTTCAGTGTCAAGGATTTGGTGCTTTTCAACAGGAAATTTTTCCTCTATAACTGTTTTAAAATACAGTTCTTATAAAATCATGCTTCTAAAGCAGCCTCTTGCCTTCTCCTTCCAGCCACTGTCTGTAGCCAGCAGAGATTCACGTGTCCTTTTTAACTAATATCAGTGCATGTAAAGAAATTGCCACTGTTTCAAGTATATTTGCAAGTGAAAAAACAAACCTGAACTTGAATGGGCATCATTGCAACCTGAACAGTTCATCTTTACAGCAGAATAACTTGCAGCAGTTACATGCAAACTCTTATACCAAACCACAAAATGTTGTGTTCAATTATTAGGAACTGAATTACTTAGCAAAACACTTCTATTTATTCTATTATTTCTTCTCTTTTCACTTCAGGACAGAAAAGCAAAGCAACTCCTATTTTAAAACAGCTGTGCTAAAAGACTACTTCAAAAACTCATTAGTGAAAGCCACACACCAGATTTCACCGTAAGTTTACTATTATTCAATCTTTCCTCATGGACTGATTGACAGTGCTACTGCCTTATAACACCTCTCTATTCCAAAAGGCTGTAAACACATCTGGAGAAACTTCATTCCCCAGTACTCACTGTTTTTTGAGAATTAGCTGGTATGCAACTAATGTATCTTCAGTATTTTATGCTTGGTTATTAAAATGCTCAGAGCTACCAGTTCTCCAGGGAGGCTCTGTGTGAAGTTCATGCCTTTATGGTAAACTGGCCGAAGCAAGGCCATACCAGCAGTGCTGTGTCCAGCTCTGGGCTCCTGAGAACAAGAGAGACGTGGAGCTCCTGAAGCAAATCCAGCAGAAGGCAACAAAGACGATTAAAGGACAGGAGGATCCCTCTTAGGAGAAAAGGCTGGGGGAGCTGGGCCAGTTCAGCCTTAAGAAGAGACAACTGAGAGGGGACCTCACCAGTGTCTTCAAGTATCTGAAGGGAGGGTGCCCAGAGGATGGACCAGGCTCTTCTTGGTGCTGCCAAGCAATAGGACAAGAGGCAAAGGGCAGAAACTGATGCACAGGAAGTTCCACCTCAACACAAGGAAGAACTTCTTTACTGTGCAGTGACCAAGCACTGGAACAGATTGTCCAGAGAGGTTGTGGAGTCTCCATCACTGGAGATATTCAACAACCATCTGGACACAATCCTGTGCCATGTGCTCTAGGATGGCCTTGGAGGGAGGTTGAACCAGATGACCCACTGTGGTCCCTTTCAACCTGAACCATTCTGTGATTCTGTGAAGTGAAATTATACTACTAAAATATTAGTTATACTGGAATAGCTACCAAGGAGTAACAATGAGAACACCAAAGCCCACAATGCTACTCAAGAAAGACACAGAAGAACATAAAATAAACCACTACAAATTAACTCAATACCTAAAATAGTATTTTTACTATAATACAGCCTCTAAAAACTCCACTGGAAAATTCCATTTCACCGGCACCAGGTCTTGGATAAATGTAGTATAAGATACAGTCATTACTTACTGGTTTAGTGTCACATCTAAGATGAAAGATGATCCAAAAGCATCAACCTGGAAGCTGGCTCGAGCAATGTGAGTAGACTGCAATATGGAAAAGACTGGAATTATTATTTAGTCATGGCAAAGCCTTTTGTACTGGTTTGAGAATGCAGAAACAAAATATATACAATAAGTAAAAAAATGTCATTAACCAAGTAAAATTGAATTGAAACGCACAAAGTAGTCTATGATAATTAATAAAAGATCAGTTTTCTGAATCTATGAGACTTATTCAAGAAATCCCAACAACACAGTTTGTGACTCAGAGTAACTCCCCATCTTAACCCATCTACACCATAGGAAAAGGTTCTCCAAAATCCCATCCTGGGCAAAACAGAGCAAAGGGAAGTGAGACCTCCCCTGGCTCACATGTTCCTTGCACTGACTCTGGACACAGACCAGGGAGAACAACTGAGGCATTACTGGCTTGGTCAGACAACTGTACTCTCACAAATCTCACCAACACTGCCTGAAAGAAACTGTTCATTCAGACAGACTGTCATAGAGTGAGGGGATAGCAATGGGATAAAATATAATTAGATGCTTTGTCTGTAAAGCTCTGACTCACAACCCTCTAAAAGGTTCCCAAAACTCAAAACTCTTGAGCAGCTACTAAAATCAAAGAAAAATGGGTGGTAGAGAAACAGCTTGCTTGCTTGCTTCCTTTCTTTTCTTCCTTCCTTTTCTTCCTTTCTTTACCATATTCTCCCCAAACTAGTTCTTTGAATTCAGTCCTATAGTAGGCAAACATGAGAACACTTCATAACTCCCAACTGCCAGAAAACAGTTTTATTCTGGTAGTACTGGAATACTCAGCTATCCAATAGAAATGGAACCCTTGTTTCTAGACCTGAAAACGCCCAAGAAACAAAACAGTCATGTTATTTAACTAATTAATAAGAAAAGCTACTTGGAGACATTTTGGAACAGTATCAATTTTGTTCCTATTTTGTTTCCATTGAAATGTGCACATTAAGATTTGAAGCATGAAGACAAAGGACCTAAGAGGAAATGCTGAAAAACCGCTTAAGACTCTAAACTACACTTCTCCAAATAAATCTAATACAGGATAGTACAACTGTAACAAATTATTTATTGAAAACTCTGAGAAACACAGGACAGGATGGGATAATGCGAATCATCAAATTCACCCTTTCTAAAACTACTGGCAGGCTTTCAATAGGCATTAAATCCAGAAGAGCTTGAGAATACCAGCTTCCTTGGAAAAGAACAGCAGCAATGAAAATTCATTGATGGAATCATGACTTTTTTGTTTATTACATCTTTTAGTTGCCCTACAGCAAAATTTTATCATTATGTCTACATATATAAGCACTAGTATTAATAAATAGAAAAGACAACAACCATGAATAGATATCCACAAACAGATGAATTCTTTAAAAAACCCAGAAGTCAGGACAGTTTGTCAGGATGCTCAGGCTGAGGGTTCTCACAGCCTAGCTGTGTCACTACTGTGTTTCTTATCATGCACACAAAATTGCATGATAAGAAACTGTACACATTCACAGTACGCTTCAGAAGGATGCAGTAAAACTGGAAAGCTCCCTAGAAGGCTTCTCAATAGATACAATTCAGTGTCAGATATCCTTTTGTCTATCCCCACTACATCTAAACTGCTTTGTTACACAGGCCACCAGGTCTTTGCTAAGTGGTTCTTGTAATTTCTGGATAATTTATCATCTTTTTTGAACAAATGCATCATTTTTGATGAAATGAATATATATATTACATACAGTTTACCTTTCCTGGGTAAATAATAAGTAGTTAATTACCATCAATATTAAAAGCCTACTATCTATCAAAAAAAGCATTAAAAAATTAAAAAGCAAATAAACAAACAACAAAAATACACATCCCGCTGGCATCTGTGATGACAGACACCCACAGAATGTACAGACACCTACAGCACATATGGCACCCACATGCAGGACCATCATTTAGCTGCTTCTGGCCTGCAGCAGCTAGTGCAACCACAAATACAGCAAAAACAACCATCAACAAATTATCACATTACCATTGTTGTTTCTTTTCCACCTCTCAGGCAGCAGAGTCTGCTTTGAATGATTTTAAAATTTTATCTTCTCTTGCTACATGTGAATTTTCAGGCTGCTGTTCACAAACAGGATGTGACAGGCCAAGAATCAAGTAAGGTACAAGGGACCAATGGCAGTTCTGTCATTCCCTTATTTCACTGCAGCCCATTTGCTAACCTTAGCTAACCTTCATTCAGCCACCTGCACTGCAACAACCACTCTCTGATCAAAGGAGTAATGACAGCCCAGTTTTTTGATTCTCATAATTACATTATTAACTGCAAAGAACATTCTACAGCATTTTATTATTCCTGCTTGTTAACAACATAGCTACATATGCCATCATTTAGATCTCTAGACAGGGTATAACCAAGTTTTCTGTATGACCATATGCTGGTACCAGAAGAGAATTAATGAGAAAGAAAGAAAGAATATAAAAAGCCTAATTTGGATTTCTAAATGTACATACATTAAATGTAACATTTGTCATTAAAATACATCCACTTCATAGATCATAAGAGCAAAAATTACTCTATTGTTTCATTTCGGTTTGGCTTTTAACTGCTAGGTATATTGCACCATATCGATTTGGTCTGGGAGATTTCCTCTCTTGAACATATCTCTAAGATAAACAACTACAAGCTAATGTATTTCTAAGGTGACTCTGGACCACAGTTATTCCCTGACAATGTGGATTTAAGGGAGAAAATATGTATGAATAAATTAATATGAAAAACATTACACATGACGCAAAACCAGAAACTTACCATTAAGTTTAAACTCAAGTGCAATCAAGTGTATCTCAAGGGTATTTCAAACCTACGAAGACACCAAGACATTCTGGAGAGCATGACAAACTCATCCCTTTCCAGAAATTGCATCCCCTCCTGATATGCGTTTGTAAAGCGCCATCACACTTCACACTGTGGGCTGCTGCCGAAAACAAACAGCTCCGCCCCATCATGGCCATGTGTTCCCACCTACTCTCCCTTGTCAGCTCATGTGGCCAGCCTGAAAGTCAGACTCAGACCAGCAGCAGAAAATTAATCACCACTTGAAGTGGGCCTGGCTTTTGTCAGACAAAGAAACTGATCTAAATAAACCACAAGGTAGATGCAACAGAAATGAGTCAGAGGGGACACCCAAGAGAGAATGAAGAGGAAGACAGATTCCCCCTTTCAGCTAAAAATGTCATCCACAGTGACAAAAATCTGCACCTTAAGAATTCCAGACTATGCATTTTTTAGGGTAACAGTTCTTCTAAATATCTGGTTAAGAACCACAAAATAAAGAAATGGATTTTGAAAGTCTTGGCTCTACATTATCTGTAAGCACATCTACCTGCCTGCTCAGTGAATAGGTAAATGGCCAGCTGCAAAGGAGCTCACATTCATAGACCTATGTCAATAAAAGAACCCAAATAGAGGAAATAAGTACTTTTCCATCTACACCACCTCAGTCAAGCAGAAGTAACAAGAAAGATACCTGAAAAGGCTTCTCTAAACCACTGAAGGCAATCCATTATGTCTTTCAGTTCCCAAACCCAAGAACTCTCTCAGAGAATTTGAGGCTTTTGCAACAACCATCAGCTTGGCACACCAGTAGCTGACAACTGAGTCATAAAAGGAGAGTTCCTGGAGACCAGAAGATGTACTCAATGCAGAACATGAACAAGAGCCAGGAAAGGAGGATCGAACAACTTAATGGAAGAGTGCAATGCAATGCCTCTGACACAATCAAAAAGTCCTGAAATTTTTATGTCATGCAACTGAAGAGGAAAAATACCAATAACAGCTATGCAAGTAGCTGCAGTACTTCAGGTGCAATTTCTAGTGGTGCATAAATTGCATTGACCTGCAAGGCCCGCTACAGAAAATACCAAGCATCCCATGCACCTCATGCAACTATGCAGAGCTAACTTCTGTTAAAGATTGAGAAGTTTAAGCATCTCAGTGAATGTCTGAAAGGAATCAAGAGTAAATGGAGTGAAAGAGATTATTTCAAATCACTAAGCACTAAGACATTTTACCTAAAGCAAAGATCAAAAGCTTGAATTCTACAAAAACAAAAGTGGTATGCAAACCTTCCTGCCAAACCAAGAGCAATGTGATTCCAGTTATTTTAAATCACCTGCTCCATGCCTCAGGGATCACTGCAGTAATAGAGGAGATGGACAATCAGTACCAAATACGACTATTTATTACTACAAAGAAACACAACGGAATAATGATGTCCCTTCAGTACTCCTGCTGGGGATCAGCTTTCTCCAGAAACTGGCCCCAAAGAATGAGCACCTGCAAAGGGAACAAACACACATCACTGCTGATCAACATCAGTGCACTGCTCCGGAGGTAACCTAAAATATATTTCAAAGATTTTCATTTCAAATAGGGCAAATATCTTAACCACCAGTGAAACATTCACAAGCTATGCACTTTCTTGAATAATCAAACTAACAAGAATTTTAAATGGAAAAACGTAGATGTTTCCTCACATTGTATATAATTAGCTGAGTATTGAAAGCAGCACAATAACATGCTAATATTTTTTCTCAAAAAATAAGGAAAAATAATTAAAAACATGTTGTGACACAATGTGCCATTCCTCATAAAATGTTTCTTCCTTAAGAAGTACTCTTAATAAAGCACTTAGATAGTTTTAATAAGTTTTGCTGGAAGAAATTACAAAAATTTCTGTCAGAAAAAACAGTCTTGTAAGAAAAATTGAGGAGAAAACCCTATTTATATGTTTCCCCTTTGATGTAAAAAAAAATTCTATTTACTACTATATATAGCATTGTAGTTTCTAATTAAAAGATTCTGATCAAATTTGTAGACTTGAAAGAAAAGCATCAAGAGAATCAAAAGATAAAATAATACAGGATGTTACAGGAAGAAAAAACTTTAAAAGTAGGCTTCAGAGCTTGTAAGAACAATGAGATTTTATAGCAGACATTTGGTGAGTCAGTCCCATTTACAAAATAATAGATTCCTTAGATATTAATTTAATTTCCCACCCCCACCATTTCACAGAACAGAAACCTCAGCTTGTTGACAGTCCCTTAAGTGTGTATGAAATAGGCTATCTTAAGTTCAGTAAGGACACAGATAAGCCAATGGGAAATCAAAATAAATATATTCATGAAATTACATTAAAAATACACTGAAAATTTTATGTGGATTTACCTACATTCGCTGTTTTGAAAATAATTATTACAAATAAATTTATGCTAGAGAAATACAGTGCCAAGTAGCATTCTATAAAACTACACATAAAATGTATACACTCTAAAAAGACATTTTTCAGCCTCAGTTTTGTTGCAATAAATCCTGAGTTATGCAGCATATTGCTGTTTTATGTAAAATAAAAAATCTGTTCAAAAACTTACTTTTTCACATGTACTGGGAAGAAAAAAAAATTTAAACTTTGCTAAGAGAAAAAACTCAGAAATAAGCCTAGGTCTAATATTAAATATATGTATTCCAAGTGAAAGAATCTTCTTTCAAAAATACACAATAAAATATAACTGCAACATTATTTCCTCAGGCCTTCTCCTTTGCCATTTGAAAATACCTAATTTTAATCAAAAGTTCAGTATCACTGAACAGGATCCACACAGCATATTAAACAACTGCAAAATCTCCTTTTTTACTTTCCGTAGCATTCTCATAATATTTATAGGCACTCATTTAGTGTATTAATCGTCATTATTTGACATTCTTCATGCAAGCTCCCTCTTTTTATCCAATGCATAAATCTAAATATCTTTGGTGGAGTGGCGTTTATTTAATGAAAAAACTCCACAATAGGATCATGGTTCGATGAAAACGCTTTTACAACTACCTCTTTGGGACGCACTTAGTAAATCAGTTATTTATTCTGAGGAAAAGCTAGAAGTAAGAAAATATTTTGATAGAAGCGTACATTTTTCAGTCCTGGATCACACATCTGTTTTCCATGCCAAGGGAGGGTGGAGACAGGGAGAGCTAAACTCCATCAGCTAGAGTCTAGTGCCAAGGCCCAGTTCCTTGTGGTCATAAACATGACCTAAAATAGCTTTTCTCCATACAAACATCATAGTATCAATGAACTCAAACTCAGAAGCAAGAACCACTTGTACCTCCAAAATGCCTGCAATTAGTCTTCCCAGAAGGGGAAGGGGAAGNGAAAGGAAAGGAAAGGAAAGGAAAGGAAAGGAAAGGAAAGGAAAGGAAAGGAAAGGAAAGGAAAGGAAAGGAAAGGAAAGGAAAGGAAAGGAAAGGAAAGGAAAGGAAAGGAAAGGAAAGGATCACAACAAACCCCCCTATCTTGTTTCTTTGTGTGTTTGAACACAGAGACTATTCAAATTTACTCAATATATATGGAGGAAGAGCACAAGGCAAAGAAGTCCCAAGTACAAACTGATGCAAGGCATTACACAGGTGTCACTGCTGCAGTCAATGCCTGGGTGGCAGCATGGATCCTTCTGAGGACCCCTGAAAGCTTCTCTTCCTGCTCTCCTTTCTCACCTCCACTTCATCTTTCTCAAAAAAATCACCCAAGTTTAACTGTTAAGTGGAACAATTAAGACAGGAAAACTATTGGGGCGTCACTGCTAGCAAATTTAGCACAAGCTACCATTTGATCTCACACATCTAATAGGACAAATTTGAGCAATTGAGTGGGCAAGATGCTGCTTCCCAAGAGGCAACCTCACACTTGTTTCCAGCACCAGTAAAGCCCTGTGGCACCAGATCTCACACTCATTGTGCTTTTAAGTGTAGAGGATGATGTTAATTTGATTCTGAAATTTTGTTTATAAGTTTTGATTTCCTGTGAGACTAATTACTGCAAGTCTTCAAATCACTGTGAAAGGAAGAACTGCAAGAAATTTTGGGAAATCATATTTATCTTTTTCTGAAAGGAAAGCAGCAAGGATTCATATATAAAAGGTTACATAAAACTATAGTGCCAGAGGTCTTAAATATGTCACTACTGGGGCAAAGCTAGAAAACTGGCTCAATCTCATGTTTTTAAAATGTACTCAAAAGGGTTCTTCATCAAATACAAATGGCTAGGGAAATTATGATCAAATAGGTTGTTGTAAGTGTGATTAATCAAATAGGGGGTTACATATAGAAAACAAAGAAAAGTCATGAATGAAAATTTGAAAAATTCAGAATCTTTTCCTGCCATAATTCATACAAAATTTTGACCACCATTGAAGATCACACTTCTAAAACTAAGACAGAGCAGAGCAAACAAAGACTCACCCTGTGACCCAGAAACACCAGTTTCCATTGCTCCCCACAGTGACTGTAGTTTTCAGAAAGCCAGATCTAGCAGGAAAAGCAATGTACTGGCATGTCTAGGAGTCAGAAAAAATACTACGGCAGCAGTAGTGCAACGTGTTTCACCTGTATCACTCAGCAGCCCAGGACCTGGCTGCAATCAGACGGGGAAACTACTGTTTGTGAAGAAACATGAGATCAGAGGGAAAGGACTCCAACAAGGACAATCCATCCTCAGTAAAATACCCCTCTCCCTGGCAGTTTCAAGTGGACAGAACCCAAACTAGACTCGTGCACAGCTGAAGCGTGAGAGGCAAACAACCAACACACCACCCATCTGCAGGGGCACAGAAGACAAAACAAGGGCAGCGACACACGTGTGGGCAACCCTTCAGCATGAACCCATCTGCATCCCTGTGTCATCTCTCTGGAGAAAGGACTATTGTCCAAGAACACCATCTAGGCAAGAAGGAAAACTCAATGGATCCAACAGTCGGGAGGAGTGACGGCATTTCCTCTGCTGAAGCAGATGGTGCCTTGAGGTCATTTTTAGCTACATGTTTTCCAAGCTCTGAAAGGCATCAATAACATTTAAAGGCCCACTTTTCAGCACCTCTTGTAGTCTTCAGAAATGAAGGAAAATAGTTCCACTATGAGAGAAATTTACGAAAACCCTCCATTAAGCTACCTTTACATTACAAATAAAGCATTCAAATGTAGTAAAAAGAGTCCACACTAACTTTGGTCCTTCATACCAGTATCAGTGACCAAACCTTTTTCAGCAACACAGTGACATATTCCAAACATTTTCAATTGGTTTTACATTTAGTTTACATACAAATGAAAGCTGACTACCAAAATATTAGCTCTGCCCACTGGAAGCAACAAGCACTCTTTGACACCTAAAGCCTACCAACATGGTTAACTTCTCCCAGGAATGGACCCTGGGCACCAACAGAAAGTTTACCAACATCATGTTAGCATTAGAGGTTAACGAAAGCTTGACAAAACTTGCAGACTCTTAGGCACGTCAATACATTGCTCAATCAATTCCACAGATAATGCTTTTTTAATATGACTCGCCCTCTACATTCAAGTATCAAAGTCCTACTTCAAGTTGAAAAGTGCAAGAAAAGCAAATTCCAAAACTCCTTTTCCCCTTGATACAGCCTAGGAGATCAAAATGAATCAACATTTTCACTGTATATGTTTTCTGAAACAACCGATGGATAGATTTTTTTCATTCCCACAGAATTTCAGGAGTTGAAATACTCTAAGGAGACATTTCTGGAACAGAGTGTATTCCTACATACTGCTATTCTTCTGGGCTATTTTTGAGCTGTAAGTCAGGGCTCTAGCCTCCACATTTCTATGTATCACACTTTCATTAGAAGGCATTTACCCACACAAATTTTTCTGAACTCTGTATTAATACAACATTCTGGAATAACGCTTTTCCTAAAGCACATCCCTTGCTACAGTTTTCTCATCTGGTAACACCCATTTCACTTAAAAACAAGGAAGAAAGAGAGACTTAAGAGTGAATTTAGCATAGGCAGACAAACCTGAGCTGGTCAAATTACCAGATGAATCACCAAATTTCATTGTCTGAGGGCAAATGCACAGCAAATGCCAAAGTTAACCTACTTTAACTGAACCAAATTTTCAAGCTGGACTCCTAGTGACTCAACAGTTAAAACAGCTCTACGTCATTTGCCACTTTCTGTGATTTCTTCATAATTCTTTAATTTCAGGTGACACTGACTTTCCACTTGGATTTACCCAGCCAGCCAAGCTCCATCACGGCAGTGCATGCCACAGCCTGGCAGAACACACCCTGACCATGTGTACATGCCCTTTAGCTACCTTTGCTGTTCAATGCTTAACAATAAAGTCACGGGGAAAAAAACAAAAGCCTTCCCTCACACAGTCCTCCCAACAAAATATTAAAAGCTTGCACAGATGTAATCTTCAGTGTCCAAAGCTCTCATCTGCACTGAACATGGTTCCATCTGAGGAGAGTGATGCTGCTCCCCATCCTTGCTTGGCTGTGGCTCAGCACAGCTGCTGCTGCACAATTCACCCCTGCAGCAATGATTTCTCCTCTGCAGATTAATGCAACTATTGCAGTGGCTTCAGAAGAGCACTATCAGGGAGCATCTGCACTAAATTTCATGCGACAGATCTCTGCAATCCTGTATGTGCTCCAAAAGACATCCCCACAGAACAGCATATCCATACACTATCTAGGAGACCACTGGCAAGCCAAAGGAAAGAAGGTAACTAGAGGGGCATTGAAGGCTTTCTTGTCTGAAAGTTTTCCACAATCACAGCAAATTTGGCATTGTTTAAAATAAATTACATAAGTCAAAACTAGAGAAAAGGTAGACAGGAGGGGGAGTCACAGTAAGTTTTGGGGATGTTGAATATAGCTGTTTTGGTTAACATGCAAGAAACAGACAATTACACTATTTCTAGAAGAAACAATATTGAGAAAATATTATCTAGTGATGAAAACACTGAACCATATCAGTAGATGAAGAGAAAGGTAGATTGCATAGGAAGACCCCAAAATCCTGTGTCCAGTCTTGATCCGCTGGCAGCATTGAACTTCACCCTCTACATCCACAGTTATCCAGACTGAGAGAATATACATGGGGCTGGGCTGGCAACCAAATCATCTGACATGTGAGCTACTTCCCATGAAGCAGAAGAGCAGTCTGCTTGGGAGGAGAGGCAGCCTTGGTCCAAACCCATGAGAGTGTAAGACAAGGATCTTTGTCTTCCGTCCTCTCCAGGGGAAAAACCCAGCAGGAGGCAGCAACAAGTGGAAGGATCACAAACCTCAGCAGAACTAACTGAAGAGGGAAAAGCACTGAGCCAGTTATGAGCCACTGAGCTAGCTAGATGGACCCACAATTTACAGACCTGAACCTTATCAGGTATTTGAAGGTTTTATACAGTTTGATTGACCTTTAAGCAGTGTTTGGCAGGATAACTGTGATAATGTTTTCACAGGCAGAGCCCTAAGAAAGTTGTTAGTTTTGAGTCACTTAAAGACTGGTATGATTATTGGGAAAACTACAAAAGGGACCTGGACTACCAGAAGGATAATATATCTACCATGACCTTTTAACACGTATGTCCATAATGCTCTTGTGGCAAACATTTCAGAGTGAATCTTAACCTCACATGTAATTCCTCCAGAATATGTCTAAATCTCATCAAAGTTTATCATAACACTGCTCAGGATGCAACACACTTCTACATCATTCATGTGTTATATAGCTGATATAGCTGACTAGCTATATCAGGAGTCTCAAAACAGGTACACAGTGAAACTGTGGCAGAAAGAATATTCAGTGTGATCCTGCACTCAGGGGCACCAACACAGACCAGGAGTGAATACAGATACATTCACCCCTAAAGCTGGAAAGCACCCCTCTGTCAGACTTTGCAGTTACTACACTAATCATGGCAACGAGCAAATTTTGGGAAAATACTTTCTATACAAATTGTTACATCTGAGCCTTTAAGATCCTTTTTGGCTGTATATAAACCTGTTTTATGAGGCTAAGCCTTAGCTTTAGGAATATCTCTCTTTTCCAGTCTGCTATGGCACAAGCATGAGAAGATGACACAAAACAACATGAACTCTTGAAGCAGCAGCTACCACAGATTTTTTGCTGGATGATTTTTTGGACTTATACATTTACAGCTGTAACAAATCTCATTATCAAGCAGGGAAAGACTTATCCTGATATGAGCTTGCAAAGAAGGATAAATTAGGAATTTGAAATATTCTTTGCCTATAAAATACCAAAACACACTTTGAGTACTTTATAAAAAGGTGCACCTGAAAGTGCCTCCTACATCAGAAATCAAAGGACACCCTCAATGCCCTTACATCATTCAACACACAATCTATAGCAAAGTTTAGCTTTCAGCAGTTTTTTCCTCTTCAGGAAGGCAAGACCTGCATCAAGAGTATGAATATTTTAACCATCGTTCACATATTCATAAAATATTGCTATATTGATGAAGTATTTTATCATATTGCAGAACTGCACATACTGAACATACAGTAAAGTATCACACACATTTTGCCTAATGCCTTACAAACCTTAAGAGGCAAAAGGGCAAGAAGAAAACCAAATTCAGCAATAAACCTAATGCATGTTATTACTCACTATAGCCCCTTTCCCAGTTTAACCTCCTTCCCTTTGGTTTTCTGATAGGATGATCAAAAATCATGCCTAAGTTTCTTCAAGAGACAGAAGTCATTTGATTAAGTGGGCAGAAAAGATTTTTTTTTTAAATCAGGCCATATCTCATGACATTTTTCTTTCCAAGAGTCATCATCCACCAGTCCAAAACTCTAGAGATATTTTATAAGCCACTCAATAGTCAGAGCTCTTTAAAAAAAAAAAAAATTACAATTCGTTGGAGCTACCCAACACAGTCACTTACAATACCAACAGAAATTGACAGCATCAGAACAGAAAGCAAGAGTCAGCAATTTCAGAAGCACCTGTAAAGAACAGGGATATCCTGTTTGAAGACTAGAGTGAGACAACAAAAACCAATAGCAAAGACTAGGCAACACTCGAATAACTAATGAAGATTTCAAATCCAAGAGCAAGCAGAGCTATGCAAACTCAGCATGACAGAGCAAAGATTCCCTGAAATTGATTATTAGCAATAAGCAAGCATTTAAGAAATCTGTAAGCCATGATTCCAAATAGGTGTACACAATTGTATCATTTGGTCATAAACAATGCAGGCTGTGAAAGACAAATAAGTCTTTACTGAAAACTACTGACTCACTCACTCTGGACTACAAACACATGCACTTCTGTCTCCAGATGCAGTTTGATCCTGAGGCCCCTTCAGGCCAGGCTCCCTACAACCAGGTCACCCCTTTTACTCTCTTGGGAGGAAACCAGGGTACTTTCATGACAACAGGCAATGAGCAAGTGAAAAACAGCTTGAGATACAGAAATTGCTATATCATGAATGTCCTGCACAGCCAGCAGAGATGAGTGAATCTCTGTCCATAGCAGGTCAGAACCTTGTTCCCACTGAAAATCATAGCAAATCACACAAATTTCCATGTAACGCTTAGATGTATCAAAAATGGATAATGATAATACAGGCAGTGGGGAGGGATGCTTACACGTTCCCACATTTTAGCAAAGGACACACCTGCACTGTACTGACTAAAGGAAAATATTACAAAACTTGTGGTTTCTCATGTGCTTCTTACAATACCAAAATATGGCTTAAGGCATTTTAAGGCCTTCTTTTAAACACAAAAATATTAGATTAGCCTTCACTGAATGTCCCTGACGTAGAGGACTCTTGTTGTCTAATACATTTATTTATGTAACAGTAAATCAGGCGTCCATTGCTAAGATCCTGGATTGCATTAATGACAATATAATATTTTTAGTATTTTTAGCTATATCTTATCCTGAGTATTCTATACACTAAGTGCTGTGCAGCTGCTAACAGGCACCCTTTGAGGAACAGAGAATTGAAATACAGCATACTAGTAGTGACTCTATTCTGCAATGGAATTAAAAGCAGAAACTCAAAGTCACATGAATTCTCCAATGTCCACTATATATTGTACATTAAAACATTAATGACGTGAACATAGCCTACAATATTCGTCCTGTGCTGTGTTCTGAGGTTCAGCAATGTTGGACAACTACAATTGTGAGCACAGTAATCATGTTTTTTAAGCAATTACATTCTGGGTTTCTAAGATGGGTATATAGATTATTTCCTTTACTATTTAATAGTAAAGCATGCATCTAGAGAAGTCACTCAACTCTGATGGCAATAGCCCAAAAACCCCAAAACAAACAAAACAAAGGAAGTTGCTAGAGAAAAACCTCAACAAATGCTGAAAAAAACCCGTAATTTTTTAGAAATCTGCCATCCATCACTTCCCAGTCACTTCTGCCTTCAATTATCTTCTTTCACCTCATTTTCTCATATAACACTCCCCTGGCTCAACTCCATCACGAGCCAGTTTTAAAACTCCTGATCTGCAAAGGCCATGCTCCTCTTCTGCATTCTTCTGCATGATCATCTTCATTTCCCTTTGTGCAGTTCTGAACTCAGGCTTGCATCCTCTTGTTCAACTTCTGCCCTTTCTGCAGCTAAAGCTTTCATCCAGGAATTAAAGGAATCCAATCCGATTTAATGCGACTTCCTTCTCTCCTGCTTATCTCTCACTCTCTCCCCTCCTTTTAGCTTTATCCAATTCAAAACACAACTTGACTGTTTTACATGAATTCAACTACAGCCTTGTTGGCTAGTCCTCTGAATGCACCTTCCCATTCAGGTATCTTTGTTTTTCTAGACAAGTTTGCTAGTCCTTCACCCACCAGGGATTCTTCTTGAATGCTTTTACCTCCTCAAAGAAGCATGCTCCCTTAAATAATCCAGAAAGCCACTAGTTTTGGTTTGAAATCTCTGTTCAAGACCAGCTTTTTTACCGCTCAAATACAGCTATTCAAAAACTGTTAGCAATGGATGTAACATGGAGAGTCAGAGTGTATTTAATCATAATACAAACAAATACATTTGGAAATGTTATTTATGAAGAGGACAGCTCCATTCCCCTACTCTTTATATGCCACTGACTGTTAACTTTTCAGGGCAGGCATAGGTGTTTCTTCATGTACAAGCAGAATCCAGTATCTTTATACTTCCTGTGACATTCACCTGACACCCAAGAGCACCATAGAAGTTAACTCTGTGAAGTTAGTCCGGAACTTTGATAATTACCTTCCTAAATGCAGCTCCTACACAACTTCAGTTAAGCAAAGTCAGCCACGCTGCTGGTCCATTACCGCCAAGCTGACTCAGATCTCTGGGCAAGGGATGCGATATCCTGCAATTAGGATGCAACCATGCTCTGTGCCAGAATCACAGAGAGCCTGTACTGCTTCACTCAGTTCGGCCTGCTTGGCAATTTTTCCTGGCCAGAGCACTGTCAAATACTGTATCCTTCCATGAGTAACAGCTATCAGATGCCATGGAAGAAGCTGGGAATATTTTAAGCAGCAGCGGAGAAACTTCTTGATCAGGAAGAAAAGTTGTAGTAGTTTTCACATTTACATCAGAGTTTTTACACATTAACTTTGATTTACTGTGGAGGCTGTTGTAAAATAAACATATTTAACCCTTTTCAAACCATCCAGGTTTATTTTTTCTGCTTAGACTAATCATACTAACAACTTAACTAGATGAGGATGACTTGAAAATCTTTTGAGCATAACATTTGGTGAATAAAAGCTGAGACACTCAGAAAAACAAAACCCATTAATTAGCAGTTTGCTCTGTAAGACCAGTATTTTAATCCTAATACTAAAGTCAAGTGCAACCATTACTAAGTTTAAAACAGACATGTCACAAAGTAGTTGAACTGGTGACTTTTGGGGGGTCTTCAAAGAATCTTGAAATTCCTAGAGGATTTTCTTTTCTTCTTTGAGCAAAGCATTGTGAACTTTGAGATTATTGCACTGTAAATATGGTCTTCATATCAGAAAAAAATCTTTACGTAGCGTAAGCTATATTCAGACAAAAATACATATGTTACAAGGAGCTTGTTTATTATTTAACTACACAAAGAGAATGCAAGTTGTCAGTTCTTATATTTCACTGATTTTTTTCACCAATTTTGTTTCTTAAACACAGAGTAGTCAATTAGAAAAGGAGGAAACAGAGGCCTGCAACTCATCCTGCATGTCAGCAAATACCTCAAAAGCTCATCTATATGTTTTTCATCTATAACAACATGGACTCAATGTTTTTTTCCTTTAGATGTAATAACCATGTACCATCTCAAACAAAGGGGTCAAGAAGAAAATCACTGTATTTTAACACAAAACGAGGTTGTTAAAAGTTATAGGGATTGGTCTTCATATAACAGAAATATGGTTTTTAACATAAATAGTGCCAGGTTAATGACTGGACTCGATGATCTTAGAGGTCTCTCCCAACCTTAATGATTCTATGATTCCATGGAATTTGAAAATATACCCCGGTTTGGGTAGCAGGCAATATGTACATTAAATCCTGTCTTTAGTTCACATGTTACATTTCAAGCAATTCCCTTCCGATATACAATTTCTATTTTTAAAATCACATCCGAGTCCACAGAACACAAACCCACCCTGCCCACGCTTCAACCAGAAGCCGAAATTAAGCCGCAGCGTTTCAAGCCCCGCTGTCGCAAAGGCACCGCAACTTTCATTTTGGGCGCCCCGGGCGCCGCAGGCAGCGGGCTGTGCCCGCCCGGGCCCCGCTCCCGGCCGGGGGAGGGCATTAACAGCCACGGGGACCATCTTAACTAATTCGGGCGCCCTCGCACAGGACTGGCATTCCCCGCGCTCCTGCGGGAAACCGAGCCGCCCGCCCGGCCGAGCATCGCTTTGCACCGGGCATTATCCTCCGGCGGTGCAGACACCCTCGGCAGAGGATGCGGGGAGGCTCCGCACCGCCGGCCCTGCTGCGCGGGGCGCGGGCCCCTCTCCCCCCGCCCGGCGCTTACCTGTGCCCGCGCCGCCTCGCTCCGCACCCGCGTGCTCAGCACCGGCCACCGCGCCCCGCCGCCGCCCTCGCCGGAGACCAGCCGCAGGGGCCTGATGCTCTCTCGCTCCGCGAAGGGGCTCTGGCCCCGCCGCCCCGCTGCCGCCGTCGCCGGCCCGGCGCCTCCTGCGCAGGGGAGAGGCACTGTCACCCGGCTGCGCCCTCGCCCCCGGCGCGCAGGCTGGAGCGGGCGCTCCGTTTCCATGGGGCTCCGCAGCAGCCTCGGCGCAGCGTCCCCCCCTCTCTCCTCGCCACCCCCGCCCCAAGCGCAGCGGCGCTGCCCCGCCACCGCGACTCACCTGGGGCCGCTGTCAGGGCGCCGAGCGCCAGGCAGAGGAGGCAGGCGGCAGCCCGCATGGCGCTGCCCGCCGCCCCGCTCGCCGCCGAGCGCCGCCGGCTCCGCGCCTGCACGGGCGGGGGGGGCTGCGGGGCCGCGGCTGCCGCGGGGCCGGGGCTGCCGAGCTCCGCCCCGCCGCCGCGCCGAGCCCCCTGCCAGCAAAGGAGATGGCGAGAGCCGGCGAGGCTCCCCGCAGAGCCCGCTTGGAAGAGGGAAGTGCTGGGAAATGTAGTCGTTTGCCTGGGCGTGAGGGAGCCGGGCGAGACCGGAGGGGAAGCCCCGGAGCCCGGGCAGCGCCGCAGGGATTCCGCAGTCGCTCCCGCCCTGTGGGGCCGCCCCGGTACCGCACCGCTCCGGGGCTGAGGGAACCCCCGCCGCAAAACTTGCCCTCTCGCTGACTGCTGCGGGTGAGGGCGGGGGCTCTCTGGGGAGGCAGCCGGGCGTTTTCCCTCCCCCCCTGCCCATACCACCGTCAGCCCCTCTCTTCCTTTACGTGTTCATTTTCTGAGCAAACCTTCATTTCCTCCTCTGTGACATTGTTTTCTTCCTTTCTTAAATTTCTACTCCCTCCCCGCTTTTTCAACAAAGAGAGTAGGAAAGGATTACAACGCAGAATCATTCCTTTCACGTTACAACATGCTCTCCTGGACTGAGCAAAAGGCAGAAGTGTCAAGGAGTCCCCATAATGTCCATTCCCTGAAACGCGAGAATAATTTTCCCTCAGCAGAGGGATGGCTGCATCTGCAACCCAATTCTACACTCCCACCTACCGGGAAGCCGAGAGCAGCAGCGCTGCCTCTCAGCACGGCGCATCTCACCTTTCTTAACTACATTTCTTTATGAAAATGGGACAAGAGTGGCGGTCGCCTGAGGCATCTCTTTCCCCGCCGTTTTCGGAAGGGGCGATAGCACGGACGGCCATGGCACGGCAGCTGAGGTGAGCGGAGAGAGGAGGGATGTCAGGGCAGGGGCAGATGCAGCTCGCTACCGATCCAGGCAAGAGAATACGAACTCTCTACCCACTGCAAGGCTTGTACTAGTTGTAAAGACATAATAAACAGGAGGTGGCATCACAGATAATGTCACTGAAAGCTGTTGCTAGTTGTAATCTCAGAGACTAAAAGAACGAACAAACAAAATATCTTAAAACCATTATGCAGATCAATTTTAATTGCACTGCTTGCACCGGCAACAGCCAGGACACCCAGCACCTCCCCTTCTGCTCTTAGGAGTTTTTCACCCGCCGGGCTGCCTTCCACGGCTCCCCACGGGAAGGACCGTGCTCCGGGCACAGCGGCTCGGCAGTGGCTGCCTGGCTCCCCGGAGCCACCCGCCAGGGAATGCCGGCGCTCCTGGCCCGATTTCTCTGTAGGGCTTACCTTACTTACACATATCATCTTATTAAAGGAACCAGTTAGAAGGTAGATGAAAGGAATTCAGTTTCTCAGTTTGTTTCCGAGAAAACAGACAAAATGACAGTCCAACAAGCTGGAGATAACAGCAGAGTATTGCATTTGGAAATACATAGTGACTTTGAGGAGAAAGTGGCTAGTAAGTTTTATGCTGTCCTGCTTACACTGCTGCCAGGTACTACAGACAAGATGTACTATTACCTCAAAGTATCCATTAAATCCTGAAGCCACTGCTGAAACAGTGCAGAATTAGCTTATAAAACTCTGGTGTGTGGTGTCAAAAAGGCCATGGGTAGGTTGGGTAAAGACAATGAGAAAATGCTATTTACAGCAAAGAAAAAAATCAGTATTATAATATGATGCTTCAATCTTCTCACAAAACTAATAAATCTTTACATTTCAGGCCGCAGCCAACCCCTAGAGTAATTTGAGTTAGACCAAACTTTCCGCACTGGCACACTATTTCACAGCTGCTTCTGTCAGTATTTCTGTGAGAATTCAGGACATTGGGTATACATTACACCGTTCGGCAGCAGATACCCAGTACAGTTATACACTCATTTCCTGGATCAGTACATCATAGATTTCTTTCTTTTGCTCACCAGTGTTCAGATTCAGTGTAGGTGTTACACATGGAAGGTTCACCAACTCAGTGCCAGCCAAAGCTTGGCTGCTTTAAGCTAACAACTATGAAAGCAGAGTTTTATCCAGTCTGTGTGCTCAGTGGATATAGTGACGTATGATACATATGTTTCATAAACGCAGTCCTTTTTTTAATATGCCAACTCTATATTGGTCAAACCCTTCACTAATTTTAAGAATAATATTTATAACTTTTTTTTTTTAGAAATTCAGCCAACTAATACAAAGATAAAGTCATTTTAAAAGTGTGTGGGCTAGAAGCAATTAACCAAAACAGAGCTGAAAAAGGTTCTACATTCATCTCCTTGCAAACCTCTCATTTGTATCTTCTACTCTTTGACTTATTTATTTATCATTTCTGTGGTAAACACTGAGGATTCATTCTAAAGAGACTTAAATTGCAGAAAATATCTATATTATGTTGAAGGATCTAAATCACAAGGAAGTAAACCCTGATCTGTATGTCTGAAGTCCCTTATTATTGTGCACATTGATTAGCAACGGATGATTTGACAGGCTTAATCCTTCAGAGAAATATTTACATTGCATTGATGGTGATTTCACATTCATTCAGGAAATCAAGCAGAAACCATAGAGATTCACGTCCTCATTTTACTTTCCTGAGAGTTCCTCAACATTGCTGAGGACTGTGGCAGACCATCCACCTCTGAGCCATGAGCTCTTTCACATCAGGAGACATACTTTCTTCTTCTAGCAACTCATAGAATATCTCATGTCACAAGAGATCTATAAGAATCATAAAGTCCAACTCCCTTCTCTTTGTGGAACTACCTATAAGTACACCATACAATGGTGTCATCCCATCCTTTAACTCCTCCCTGAGCAGCATGTTATGGTGACCAACCGCCCTCTCAGTGAAGAACCTTGTCCTGGATGTCCAGTCTGAACATTACCAGTTGCAGCTTCCTCCCATTTCCTTGTGTTCTATCTCTAGTCCCTAGAGAGAGGAGACCAGCACCTCCCCCTCCACTACTAAAGGTCACAGAGAAATTCTGGGGTTTGTTGCCAGCTATTCACACACTCAACAAATATTCAACACTGAACCTTGAAGGGACGTCTCCCCTCAACTAAAAAGAAACTCAACTAAAAACAACAAAACAAAAAAACAACCAAACAAAAAAAATTCCACAAAAATGAAGACAAACCCCAAAGAAACAAACAAAAATATTATAGACAGCCACCTGAATCTACAACTTCTTTATCCCAAATGAAATTGGACTACACCCAAATATCTGCTTTCCATCCCAAATCTTTTTATAGTGCTAGATCTGGGATGTTCAGCATTTATTTTGGATATCTGCACTATCTAAAGCAAAGAATCGAAAAGCAACATTTGCAGAATTCATGGTAAAAAACCGCAAATTATTCATCTCATATCACCTTCAGAGATAGGAGCTGGTTTAATGGACTTTAACTTCACCTGCTACAGATTATCAGTGATGATGTTCTGGTATTACCAACAGGATTTACTTTTGTTTTTGTTATTAAGTGCAATCATAAATAATCTCCTCACAGGGTCCAGAGGACTAGTTATGCTAAGAAATAAATTTAGGTATTCATTTTCTAGTCCACCTACATATATTCTGTGTAGGTAAGCTGTAAAATTGCTCTGGATCAATTGGTTGCTAAAATTTCCCCTCATTTGTCTTCCAAGAGTGGTGATTAGATGCATATAGAGGTTACAGCTAAATCTGAGTGGCAGTTAGCACTTGAAAGAAAACAGCTTATTTTCCAGAATAATATTTACATGAGATGAAACATAATAGAAAAAATGAGAGGGATAAAATGGAGTCCATTTCCTGCTGTGATGCAAGTAACATCCAAACCCAAGAAGGATATGAAGGCTTGATCACATTTAATTGTAGTTTTATCTTACACTTCACTAGTTCAGGAATTTCCCATAATTCTTTATACAATCTAATTGTATGTCTTAAAGTTCTCAAATTCTGAGCACCTACAGAATGCAACCAGGGCAAGAAGTGCTTTCCACCTGAGTACTCAGTGTAAGACCAAGGTAGACTGTGATTTGATGCTTCTGTGGTATCAGCTGTCAACATGATCAGAAAGCCCAGCACGATCAGCCTTTATCAGGCCCTGGTGCTTATCAGCCAATGGCCCAGAGGCCACATGGACCACCATAGCTCACAAAGATTCTCCAGCTGGAGAACATGGAAGGATTCACCTTTCTGTCCCACATCCACATGCCCCGCTGTAATTACACCAGTTAGAGCAGCTACCATTTTTTCAACATTCCTTCACTCAGAGGCTGCCACAAGAGCTTCACAGACACCGTCACCAGCCACATTAGCTGAGGGTGACAGAGCTGAGCCTGTTCAGATGCGGGATGAAGGTGCACACACCTTCACAGGTACATCTAAGGAGCCAAAAACGTCATGCTGTAACTAACTTCCCTGCAAAGCTAACGGGAAATCCAGCTCTACAGTCACCTCTTGATTTGTGGCAAGTGTTCTGCAGCTGGATGCGTGGAAGAGCTGCCCAGACAGATGCTGCAGAGCACGGGGCTCACCTGAGTGCAGCGATCTCAGAAGTTAGTGCAGAACTTCCTTACGTGTGAGTGGTGCTTGCATCGCTAATCCCCACAGGAGTGTCTGTATGTACACCCCCATGCACACCATACAGATTGGGAACTGTTTCCTCTCAGCCACACTATAACTTACCTGAATAGACACAACATTTCTGCTCCTCAAAGTCACAGAAAGCAAGAATTCAAAAATGAAGTGCATTAGAAGAAATCCTTATGAAGAAAGAGTTGGAACTGTAATTGATATAGTATCTAATTAGCACAAATACATACAGATAAATAAAGGTTTGCCATTAGAAGTGCAGTCTTAGTGACCAGAGAGGTAGTCTTTGTCTGAACTGTTTGACAATTCTCACAATCACTGCCACATTTTGAAAATACTGAATTTTCATTTCTATGATGAAATCAGAGACAGATGCTCTAGTAACTACCCTTCCATACATGTTTTTTCAAATTGTAACATAGATACATTCAAACTTTTGTAAAAACTGTGGGTAGTTTTTTGGGTTTTTTTAAACAAGCTTAAAAGATAATAAATACATTAAAATAATTAAATATGCTGAGTAAATCCATTTTGGAAATAGTGATACCAACTGAATAGCTTGTGATACCAACTGAACACACAACAGAGGGGACTCTTAACATTTATGAAAGTGACCAGTAAACAAAATCTGCATCATGGCTAGAACCACTTTTTGCAACCAGTAGCAGTGACTCTCCTACCTTGTTCTGGATTACAATGAATAGTCTTCAAGTTTTAATGACTAACCTCAGGGGTATTTTTTTCTTCTTCAAGATTCTAAAGCCAGATTCCAACGTGTTCAAAATTTCTCTGTGTAGTGCCTGTTGAGCTAACATGTCCTAGGACTGCATTTCATCATATGCAAAACATACACACTCTTTATCTGATGAGTACATTTACTAACAGTGACTTCCTCTACTGTTCACCCTTAACATTGCAGCAATCCTCATGTGTATCAATAGCCATGCACACCATCCCACTTGGAGGCCACCAGGGCAGCTTAGGAGTGTGTGTCCCAGGGATGGAAGCAGGGAGGCAGAAGCAAGAGATATTTACTGGCAGATTCTTGCAAGGCTTTAGGGGAAAACACAATTTTTTCTTGATTTTACTTTTAATACTGAACCAAAAGCTTGGAAAACACCCACCCCCAGAGAAACTCCAACCAAAAAAANAACCCAGCCCAACAAAAAAACCTCCAACCAAACAAAATTATCTCAATAGAAGAAAAAACAGTCAAAACACTTGTTCCTAAAATATACTGAACTCACTGAATCAGATAGCAATCATTAAAGTGTAATTCAAAATGAAGAAGAAAGTAATTGCTTCAATCTTCTACTTTTAAGTCCCAGTCCTAGAGTACTATATCCTGGTAATTTACAGGCAAAAAATAAATACAGATATACACATTCAAGATCAACTCCTCTTTAAAATGTTAATTTTGCACATTTATGTACTGGCTTTCTGTATTTTCTGGATGTGAATCCCGATCTGAATTAACTATAAATCAATCCAGAAGTGACCAGTAAGATGGAGAAGCCAAAAGCAGTCCTCACTAGAGTGTACATGCAATTACTTTAACAGAGGAATAAAGTGTATCACCTTTAAAGGTGACAGTACCTCCCTAAGCAGCTACTTTCACCATTAAGCTTCCAATCCATACCCTCTGTAAAGTAAAGTAATTTTCTATCATTTTCCTCACCCATTCCTGCTCTCCAAGCAGCTTTACCTACCCCTCACAGAAAATAGCCTATAAAGGACAGACCATAGCCTGCAACATTAAAGCACTTTAACCATAAGAGAACTAAGTTTGAGAATATTAAATGGGCAAGAGATTAAAATGCAAACAAGTAATTTAGGCAAAAATTAATGGAAGTAATTTCTGTGGTTGAGATCTCTTATATGACCTTAAGGCACTCTACATTTATTAATAACACTTTGCCTCTTGTAATTTCGTAATTTCATACTTGTGCCATCTCATGATTTACAGTACAGAAATTCTGAGAGAAATCAGCTCTGCTAAACATCTGCATTATTAAAAAAAAGTCTTCCCAACTCTCACTTGTGTTGAGGAAACACTCTCACTCTGTTTACACTCTGAGTAAAGCCAATCTGAGGGGCTGACTACTCTGGAAAAAAAACAACAAACCAAACAAATGACGCAAGTCAATCAGAAACCTACCTGTCCTGTTGGTTTCTTGTTTTCTTTTCCCCAATGAAAATACATACATCTGTTTTCTTATTACCTGAAATACACACTAGAGCTAGTTTTAATTTAATAAGAATACATCAGAGTAGTCAAAGAATGCAATACATCTATGTTGCTGTGTTATTAAAGCAGCAGAAGAAACAGAAAAGGGAAGCAACCAAATGCCCATAAAACGTCAGTAATCCGTGAGTAAAGGACTACCTTATTTACAGTGGAACATCCAGTTATTTCTAATGTGGATACTTGAAATGTATCATAGTCAATGATTTTAGAAAATTACTCTATCTAAATGCAGCTGCATCATGCTTTGCCTAGAAATTCATTTAATCCAAATGTGGGGTCAGAGCCTTTTACCAGACACAATAAAGCAGTACCTCTAAGAAAACCCAAAACATATGACCAAAGCCAAACTTCATTTTATTTTTCATATTTATATACAGAAACTTTTGCATTAAAAAACTTGAAAACCAAATAATCTGTACATATAATACAGCAATTTAAGTCTTCATGAATAGAATCTTAAATTTTCAAGTCAATTAAAAAATCGTTATATTAAATAAACCAGTATTAAAATCCAAAAAATGGGGATGAGGATGAAGGGGAAAATAATGACCACATAACATCTGCATTCTGCCCTTCGCATGTATCATTTGCGCTCACTGAACATTTGCTCTCAGTGTAACTTGAAAAATCTCCAAATTCTGAGTTTCTTTCACTTGTCTGAAATAACTCCAACAGGGTCAGCTGCGGTGAGCTACAAGTGCTTCTCTTCTCTTCAGGAACAGACAGTCCATCTGAATTCTTTCCACATAACTCCATATTCTGTTTCCAGGTTTCTCTTTTATTCCTTCTCAAGTTAAGCTTCACTTTTCTGTGCAGCTTTCCAGACGGTGAACTGTGGGCAGTGCTGGCAGCTGATGCATTAAGTCCTTTGTTCACAGCAGTATCAGATACCTCAGCCTTCAGAACGACACTGTGCTGCGTTTGCTGATGATTATCACATAAATCGTGACGTTTCTTGACAAACGTAGGATTGGCATCTGTTTTCTTCAAGCACTTTGCTGGTAGAACTACTGAATTATTTAATTTTCGTTTTTGCTGCAGTAAGTTTTTGTTTTTTTCACTAAAATCTGTAACTTGGGTATGAGAATATAAAGTATCCACTCCTTCCTGAAAACACTGTAGTTTCTTTTCACTCACATCTGGTATCAGTATTTCCTTGCTGAACGGCTCAGAAGCTCGAGACAAGTTCTCTGTGTACGCTTTGTCAGCTTTCTGAAGGGGTGGTTCTATGGAATTTGATGATACAACAGTCTCTCTTAACTTCACAGCACAGGAGCAATCAGTCTTCCTATTTTCATTATTAATTCTGAACTTACTTTTTAGGTCTGAAGGTTGTGACGGGTGACAACAAAGAACTGAAGAGACAGATGCAGAAACAGGGGCAGGTATTGGCACAGAATTTGGTTGTAGCTCTGCAGGCTGGCCATCCAGTTTGAGTACCTGCATTGCAGTATCCTTCCAGGAGTAAGTTTTCAAAGAAATGCGTTGCTTTTTCAGTCGCTCTTTCAGCTCATCTGGTCTGGCTGTCTTTCCAATAATAGGAGAAAAACATCCTGTGCTACATTTTGTCCTACAATGAAATTGTTTAAAAATATTAACGAACATAAAAAAACCCATGCAATGTAACTCCATATGCAATTGATCCTAGAAAAGCAACTGAACTGACAAAGGAGCTTTTGTTTTTACTCCTCAAGGAAAGATATATTTAGGGTAGTAACACACTATTTCTGCAGGAGCAGAGTGCCTTATAGTTTTGATGTTTTCTTACTGATTTTTACAGCTCACACAGTTGTTTTAAAAACACACAACGTAGTCTAGTATTTCAGTAGCTCAATTTACAGTGGTATTATGAACAAAAGAAGTTAATGAATATAATGCAACGACTATAAATACTTACAAATAATTTATGATATATACACACAAAATTAACATGATTTTCTTGACAGGATTTCAAGCCTAACAACTCTGAGTATTTTGAAATCACGAAAGAAATAAAGGCTTGCTTTCGTTAGGCAGTTGTTTGATTCTATTTGCATTTCCTTTGATTTCACTAAGAATATCTTTATTTCTTCATTACTTGCCTCTTTTTTTAATAAACAAACAAGAAAGTTATGCTGTGTCTCTTGACTAATTTCCAAAAAATCAGACCAACCTTGAATAGCGTTACTGCTTCATGCAGCAAAGACCCAGGTGCCTACAGCCCAAGACACCAAACAAGCCCTTCTTGCCCCTTCAAGCTCTTGAGCTCCAAAGAAAGGAACATTTGCTTTCTCTGTCCTGCACAAGCAGCACAGAAGCTGAGAGGTTGAGAGTACAGGTAAGAAGTTTTTCCACAGTTAAGGAGACCAGATTGACTAATTTGCTGTCCTTAGACAACTAAATATGACAGAAAGCATTCAGAGCAAGATGTCCAGACATTGCTGTCTTTCTGTTAGCAGTATTTCAGTACAGTAGATTTTGTGTTACAGGAGCTGAAGGTAAGTAGGACAACCTCTGGCAACTTTCAGTCTTACCTTGATATCATCTGCATTTATGATTTTTTTTTCCTAAGTTCTGCTTTACAGAACTGATTTGCCACATATAACCTCATTGAAAATTTCCATGATTATTTCAGCCTTAAAAACATGAATCTATCCTGGTCTATTCAGATCAAGAATTTCAGAACTATCTTTATGTTCAACGTCCTGACTCACAGAGTCTTTAGAATTTACAACATGTAACTCACCTTTTTATTTTTCCTGTATCATCATCTTTGTATGCAACAAACTCATAAACTAACTTTGAGATTATATCATCAACAACTTTATACTGTGTGCTTTGTGCAAAATTTCGGTGCCGCTCACTTTCAAGGTGCTGCAATAAAGAAAAAACAAGAAATAATATTACTAATATTACAGATATGAATATGCAAGTCAACAGTACAACAAGGAGCAAGTAAATATCATTCATTTACTACCAGCATCTCTAAGACATGAATTACTAGTGCCCTTGGCTATCAGAGACAGGTTTCAAATCTTAATTACTGCTTCTAACATGGGAAAAAAAACTAATTTGCTGGTTATTCAGAAAAATATTTTAAAATAAAAAATTATAGAGAAACGTCTACTACATTAAACGTGATACTACGTTAAAGAGATATGATATCAAAGCATATATTGACATTTCACATACTGTTTGCAGATCTTCATATTTCTTCCCACAACATTCACAATATCCTCTCTTTTTTTTGTCCTTCTGAGGAAGCTGAGCAGGCATTCCACAATCCTTGTCACTGTTTACTTTGTTTCTGTTAAGAGAATATTAATGAGTCTTACACATGGAACTGAGTGCTCAAGTTGTCCCTCACAGTATGTTTATTCTTACTTAAAAAAAAAAAAAAATAAAACCCAAAACTACTTTTATTTCCCCTTAAACTATTTACATTGTTTTAGTCAACACTTAAAAAAACCCAAAGAGTTATGCATAGATTTAAAATCAAACAAATAAAATCCAGAAACATTTACTGCAAGAAGCCAGGCAGACCCAGTGGAATCACATGTAAGCATAGAACATCTCAGTTAGTACAGATGTACTACTATCACTGACTCAGAACAAATAATACAAAATTACTAAAATAAAAACCAAAGGACATTTAGAAGTCTCTGTGCACAGCTGATAAAAACCAAACAAGAAACAGCAAAAAAATGATTTTAACACCCACTGTTGGTTATATATAATTTTGAATATGCTGACAAAATGCCATTTTGTCCTGTTTTTCTATGTAAAGGCTAAGTGGGAATGCAAAAAAATGAACCAAAAGTTCTTCCTGGACATTAAAATATGAAGAAGTTTTCAACAGCTGCTCCATGATCTTCAGAATCCTCATCTGGGAAGAGCTACTGTTTGATGCAATCCACTATTAAACCACTTAAGGTTGATATGCCAGCAGTAAACCAAAATCATCAATCTCTCCTTCCTTTTTTCTTTGAAGGAATAGCTCTATCTCCCCTTTTACCAAGAATTTGCACAGATGTAAGCTCAGGACTTTACATCTAAAAATCTGTCTTGAAAAATCTCTAGCTTACAAAGCATAGCAATGTATTGTTAACACCCTGCCCCAGCATTTCTTGGGTTCTCCAGGACAGGGAACTCCAGTGTGTGCTCTAACTGTTACACCAGCCTTCACACCTTCCCTCTGGAGAACAATACAACTCACAGGGAACCAGAAAAGGGGGGCAGAAGCAATAGAATGGATCATCTGAAGACTGAATAAGTCTGCAGGTCTTGCCCAATGCAGAAGCAAGTAGAACTAAGAACTTTCCTTCAACAAGTTCTTCTCCCAGGTAAAGACAAAACAAGTGAACATTCCCCTCTTTTCTCTCTCCCAAAACTGACATTGGTCACATTCACCTGCTGAGTATGAAACATTTTCCCACCTAAACATCTCTTTGGTATGTGCCCACCTGAAATATTAATTAGGAATATTTATTCAAACATAAATCCTGAAATTTTTAATATATCATATTCCTTAATTCATCTAAACAAAACCTGCCTTTTTGGTTTTTTAGTGCTTTAAGAAGAATGGGTCTTTCTAACATCCTCTGAAGAGATACAATCAGAAATTGCCTTATTAATACAGCAGTAACTCCTGCAATACATATTTTTTGCCTTTTCATACTGCTACCTTACAGTTAAAAAAAAAGGCAAAAAAAAGCACCATGGCTGTAACAGTTGAAACCTCCAGCACTGTATTACAGTCAAGACTGGACAGAACTGTGGAGAAGCCACTTCATGAAGAAAACTGGTATCACACCTAAGTAAGTCTTCAGCCCCAAGGACAGAAAAGCAGCAAAAATACAGAAAGTTCCACATACACAAAAGCTACCCTTCACCTAAATATATTTAGTCTCTCACATGAATCAATTTTAGAAGTCAATAAAAAAGCTAGGTAGAAAAAAAAATTAAAAACCAACCCTGATTCACAAAAAACAGTTGATTATGATTCTTAAATAGTTTCAAATCATAAAATTGATTTGCTGAAGTTCTAGCTGCATCTGTAGTGTTCAAATAGAGCCTGAATGCCAAAATGTATAACACAAACACTTGCTGTAAAGCCAGCTGCAATTCTACTGGGCAGCTGGCATCCACTTTTCATCTTTGAAGAACTGAAGCAATATTGGCTGTCTATCTAAGTTCCATAAATTATCAATGATAGACACTCTATCAACAATGGTTAGGCACTGTGATTGAGTATCACTGCTCTAATAAATTCAACTATTTGTTTCAGCACTATATGCACAAATACAAAAGAAGTCTTAAGAAACCCACTTCTTGTGAAATACTTACTGAACAGCATCCAAGATGAGGACAAAGAAGAAACCAGTGGCAGAAAGGAAAAAAGTATCTTAGGCTGACCCACAGTGAAAGGAGAAGGCCACATTTTTGGATGTATGCATCTGTATGCCCAAGAAAAGGACTAAAGACAGGATAAAGAGGGTACAGCTAGAGAGACAGACGCCAACAGTGCAGTAAATACATCCGATGAGACAGAACTAATAGTATTAAAATAGCACAAAAAATTAGATGAGCTATTATTTTAGAACACAATTAGTCGGGGAGTAACTCAGAGAAGAACACTCTCCTCCACCCACACCTCAATAAAATAAAGTTTTCAACAAACCTTTCCTTAGACTGCTTTTGACCAGAAGGATACTTCTTATCCACCTCAAATGGACTATATGGCTTTGGAACGCAATAGCTCAGGAATGGAAATCTCAGTAACTGCAGATAAAATGGTCGGTACTGGCTGTATTAACAGAAAACAAGTGCATGAGAACCATCAAAAATGGAAAAAGGCCTTCATTACATACATTATTCTAGGTCCAAAATCTTGAAAAAGTGTTTCTCTTTTACATATGACATATACAGAATCCTAAGCAGATAAATATCTTAGAATAAGTCATTCATTCTTTCCTTGAAACTTGCCTTCAATTTCCATAGCTGTCTTACACATTCCTTGGGATATGACTTGTGTGCCTATTAGTTGTTTTGAGTTGGGTAACCAATAAACCCAAGAACAATTTGGACAACAGTGCATTTGTGCTCCTGAGAAGCAGCTACAGCAGTTCCCTTATATTTTATCATTTTCTTTAAAAAAAAAAAAATCAATTCACCATTCAAAATTTAAAACCGGACTTTTTTGTTTTGCAGAAAAAACACCACTGTACTTTCAGAGATACCAGAACTAGCAACCATATCAGTGCTCTGAATAGATTAAGAACTTTTAAAATAGGATGTCAAAAGTTCACATACTGAATGATCAGTTGACTGAAATGCTGATGGCAGAATTCAATCTAAATTTTCCCCTACATTACTATTATAAACTACCTATGCAAAACTACAAGAGCAAGTCTGGAAAACATAATGGCAACAGCAAAGCATCACATTCTGCTTCTAAACTGTTACTTATGCTGCATAAACATTAAAAAACATTGTGTTACATAAATATTTAGAAATGGTTCAAGTGTTTAGTACCTCACTACATTGTGAAATTCACATGTATTTATACATGAATTTCTTATCCTTACAACTCTGATGGTTCAATTCTCCCCACTATCCCATGTCCCTCATACCTATTGCACCAGCTCACAGTGTACAACCAGGTTTAGATCTCCTTTTTTTCAATTCAGGAAAGTGTCAGAGAAATCAGGTCAAAGATTTTAGTGGTTATAAACAACACCATAACCCAGACGTTAGTTAGGAATTTAAAGGTGCATATTATGCTCTGCAGAACCAAACTTTTTTTTATAATTCGTTGTTCTCTCCACTTCTGGATAACCAGCATTTTTTTACACAACGAAGACTGACTGATTACAGGACCAGAAATATGTGACATTTTTCAAGGCTGAAAGTATCAAATCTCATGCTACTGTGGATACTGAAATCAGATTAATAGCTTGCAATTTTTCCTTTTAAAAAGAAATGATTGAACAGGAAATTAAACCTAATTTCAATAAATTATTTTAACTAACAACGTCTCTTTCCATACATCCAAAGGGTCTCAGCGGGAGATGAATGTAATTGAGTTGGAACTACAGGAGTGGAATTCAGTATGCAAAGTTTTATTCATCTTTTGGGCTACAGGACTTGGATCTAAGGAAAGATGTAAAGGTTCAGGACTCCCTTTCATTCCTTGGTAGAGAGTAACCCAAAGAACCCACTCTCATGATCTACAAACTGGAGTCACCAGTTAACTTGTCACTTCCATCACCCACTGCAAATATTCCCTATTGTACTACTACTTGCTCAATCTCATTTGGTGGCTAAAGACATTTGTATGTCATTTTAAGAGGGCAGTACACCTGACATCTGAAGTAAGGGAATTGAAAGGAATTGAGATTTAAGAACACACTTCCTCAAGTAATTCTGAATTACTCAGTTCGAGAATCACATTACTAAATGCATGAAGGGAACACTCACCGACTCCTATCTTCCACCCTGATAAATGGACTTTTCAGTTTACCTGCTCAAAGGGGGAGAAAAGGAAATCAATAGAGAATTACTTTTCATCATTTATCAGTTACCCCAGTAACTTAATAAATAAGCAGACGTTATTTTAGAACTCATTATGTACAGGTTTTGACAAACTCTTGATTTCCACAAAATTTCTCTACATGCTTCTCTTGGACATAGAAACTGGCAAGTGACACCACACATGACCACAGGAGAAATGTAGCACATTTTTAAGCTTTCAGAAAACAAGTCAAGCCAGAAACCTCTACAATTATTGAAGTACTTACTTTTCGACTTTGGAGCAGTAACGTCTTTTCCCTATTGAAAAAAGACAGATAGTGTAAAATCCCTGTATTATTCTGCACTGTACTTACAGACTTGGCTGTAGCTCATTTCAGTTATGAGAGTCTCCCTGCGTTAATCATGACATCATATGAAGTTCATGATGAATTTTTCAGGAAATTAAGCTCACTAGTACTTTGAAACAAGGTAACATGTTTCCCAAAGAAATATTTCTCTCTATACAAAAAAAAAAGTGCCCTCCTTCAGATGCCTCAATTTATTCTTTCTAAAAGCAAATCTAAACAAAGAATCCCAGAAAGGTAAATTTATACACTTAGCCTCTCCACCCTGAAAATACCTTGCCAGAGTTCAAAGTTCAGTCTTTACTACAGATAATGTTTTTACAATACTTTGTAAATCCTAATTAACCGCAAGCTGCAAAATGCCACCAAAACCTGCAGAACAGCAAGTATCTCCAGTTAAAACAATTCTTTTCATTTTGAATGGATTTACACAGGCTGCATCTTTCACTATTTTTAGCAATGGAGACTAAAATTTAGAGGAATATTTTGTCTTCAGAAAAAAAGTGAAGTCTACATTCAAGCATCAGCTGTTAAATGTAATTGATTCTGGTAAAAGTATAAACTCATTTCACACTATCTGCCAAAAAACCTCACGCATTATCCACCAACACAGTGATGACTTGGCAGAGGATTTTATGTGGCCTCAAGAACAACCCAATATTACATTCCAAAACAACATAACTCACGCTGGGTAGTTTGGTTCTGTTTATTTATCAGGCCCCATGTCTAAACTAGACAACTGTGCAAATTACTAAGCAACTGCAGATGGAGCACACAAGACCTACAAGCTTTAATGCCCCACTACATCATAGACTAAAAACCTGAGAAAAGGGGATTTTTACTCGCCAACTCCACATACTTGGCAAAATAGCTTCAAGATGCTTTATGCTTGTTCTCTATGAAGGAAGAGTTGCAGATTCCTTATAGAGACAGCTTTTCCAGGAAACATAACAATGATTTTTCAAAATGGCCCATCAAAAGGAAAGAATTTCTAATCACTGTGTCACAGGGAAAATTATACAAGGCAATGTAGCCTCCATCTACATCATACTAAAACAACAATACACTTTATTAGTTACTTTTGAAGCAAGCACAATAGAAGTTTTAGACAGTTTAGCACTTCTGACACTTAGATATGCTTTGCAAGAGCACAGCTCTACACACTGTGGAATCAATGTTACTATTAAAGTTATTTTTAAATAATATTGAAATATACAGCAAATGCTTCGTATTTTCAAAGCTGGTTTTTAAATCAATTCACAAGACATACTAGTCTGTGATAAACTGAAAATGAGCAATACCTTCATTAAAATAAAATCGACAAGCTTCACTGTAGGGAGTTCTTAGTACTTTAGCACTTAGTGTTTTCTTAGTTAATGAACCAAATGACACTTTTATAAATGGTAGAGAGGCACTTACCACATCTTTAGAAGAACTGCCTGCTCTTTTGATTAGATAGAGCTCCCTTTTCTTTTGTTCAATGCAATTCTTAACATCTGGCAAAAAGTGGAGAATTATATTCAGTTGACTCAATTTTTGCATGTTTGACATAACTTTTAATATTTCCAATTCAACAAAAGACTAGTTAAATGAATGTTACACATTCAAGTCAGGCTTGATCTAATAAAAACATTTACCATCAATATGAAGTATCTTCACTCCCCAGCTCAAAGCATTGGATAGAATACTACCAGAAGGGATTAAGTCCTGCAAGCAATAAATTATATTAATAATCTTAAACAATACATAGTAATTACTTAAAATAATTAAAAATATAACATGTAATATGAAAGCTAAGATTAAAATGCAGATGCTTTGCTTCAAGCCAAAAGAATACTCTCCTAGACTCCTGTCTGTCTCTGTACTACAGCACCTCACCACCAAAAGAATACATTTAACCTTCAGAAAGCCTAAACTGTTCTTTATGGTTACATTTTATAGTAAGATTTGAAGACAGTGAATTTATACACTTCATGAGCACCTCTCAAATGCTAGTTATATTAGCAATCCTGACAAATCTTACTTGTCCTAAGATTCCAAAGATTTTCAATTCTTCACGAAGTACCCAGAAAACATACCTGACACTTCACTAGGGCAATCCCTCAACTTCTGCCTGAGCATTCCGTGACTGACTTCTCTCTAAAACCACTAAGACTACTTTTGCTACTGCTTGCTTTCTACAAAAACAAACCACCAAACCTCTGAAGCAGAAGTTTGTTGATTATTTGGCTTACCTGTTCTTTGATTGCTTTTTCAACCAAGGACTTTCCTCTGCTCATACGTACCTACAGTAAAACAGAAACACATCTGTAGCCGAGAGAGGTAATTTACATTGCTCTTAACAAACACATACATTAGCTACCAGGGTCTCCTTTTGTTCATCCTACTGCTAATTTTTCACTAATGTGCATCTTCTCACAGGATTACAGTTGATACAGTCAAAGGGGAAAAAAACCAAAACCAAAAAATCCCAACAAGTTATCATTTCCAGCCAAAGAAGGCTACAGCAATGTTAGTGCTGGAACAAAACAGATGGTGGGAATAAGCAGCCAGTGACACACACCAAAAGATGAGGTTTCATCAGCTGGGCTTGTGAAAATTACAGTCATGAATATAATCATAGCCTCTGTCTTATCCCCTGCTTTTTTTTCACCAGTGAGTTTCCTTTTCCTACTTTTTGCTGTTTATTCATAATGAGCTGCCTTCACCTATCCAGTCTGTTTGCAAAATGAAGTGACCTCATCTATGCAATACAAAACCAGCCTGCAGCCTGGTCATGTTTCTAAACAAGCACCATATATATAGTACAGCTAATTATTTATAACTATATTTTGAAAGGACACAAGACTTGCCCATATAAGAAACTTCACATAAACCTGCATAAATTCAGATACTGACTGTTACAATTAATGTGATCCCCTAAGAAAGGGCTCAGAAGATCTTAATATTTACAATGCTCAATTTTTATTATTTCCTACTACTATCAGAGAGTGTTTCTGCAGATATCAGCATTAACAACATCAAAACAACCAGATTTTAACAGGCTGTGTTGCTAAAGAGACAGGAATCACTGGATGTCACCACATGGTTGATCCAGCTGTCAAACATGACATTAATGTTGCAAGTCAGACATTACACTAGAACTTATTTTAGTATACTCTGCTTATTTGCAAAAATCGATCGTTTTTAAAATTAGGTTTAAAAAAATCGCTGAATTAGTTTGAGTTAATGTTAAGTTTAACAAGTTAGCCTGAATAAATTAAAAAGAATGTTTGAAAGAAAAACCCTTTTTCACCCAAGGAAACTGCTGCCACCTTTTGGAAACAAAATAGGAGAATCCCATGGATTGTACCTGATTTGCAGTATTATTACTAAGAAACTTACTGTATCTACTATCTTAAATGAACTTCCATCTTGTCGACCTTTCCGGTTGCTAGGATGAGGGGAACCATTTCCTCCACTGGGGCCAGATTCTGGACTAGGAACAGGAGAAATCTGGCCAAGAGTTGGTGCAAATTTTGCCTCCTTTTTATTAGTCACCAGATAGTTGATATCTTTACTAAGAAAACTCTCCACTCTCTAAATATAAAGATAAAAACCAAGTAATTATTTCAGGACAATAGATCAGTAACTTAATTTTACATTGACTATTTTAAAGGAAAGTGATAAAACTTTTCAAACAATTAACTTCAAAAACACTGAGTTAACAATATTTTCTAAATATCTGGATGACAATGACAATTAAGTTGTACTAGCATCTTACCAGTCACAAATTCAAATTTCAATTTCTTAATTTTATAATCATTATCAAAAGCGCTTTGCTTTCTTTTAATTATTACAATTTTTTACTATCTACCCGTAACACTTGCCAATTACAAGAATGCAAACACTGCCTTAAGGAATAACAGACTGATTCAAGGAAAGCAACTCTCTCTAATTTTATATAACAAAATTTACACAGAAGTGTTCAGCTAAACTTAAAGGCAGGTGTTTGCATATGTGATTTACAGTCCGCAAGAAGCTATAAATTTACTGAGCTTATAACCAGCAGAAAAACTAAAATTCAGGATAGCCACCATATTTCACACCTACAGCTTTCATATAACTTCTCAGAAAAGTAAAGTCTTAAGTAGATTCATATTCTCATACTCAGCAATATAAAAATGTGGTCATTCTGCATTTGCTCTCTTCCATTTTGCTCCTTCAGTCTCTTTCATTACCAGCTACAGTGTGATTAACAGCTATCTGCCTTATTATTTCATGTCAGACTGTATAGTTTGAGGTATTTTCCTTTTTTCCACTAATCAGTGTGGAAAGCACAAATCACACAGCTTGAAACTGAGCCTTTCAAGTCTGCTCTGTGTATCTTTACAGAAACAGGATATACAGAGAGAGGCACTTGTAAGTGCACTCCACACAAGTAACAATGGAACACGTGATAACTCATCATGAGGCTGTTGAGCACCTCAGGTAGAGGCGTTTACTCCTCAGAATAAGCCAAAACACCTTCCTTTTCAGTCTCTGAGTCTTGACCTTACTTTTCACATACGAATTCCTAAAGTTCTGGTTTAAAGAGAAATACAAAGCAAAATAAGCATGCACTTATTTGATGTTAAATGTAAAACAATGCACTTTACTCAAAACTGTGTTACTGCTACTCCTTACTGACTATGATTTCAGACAGCACCTTGATTTAGAAGCATCAATTTTATACAGCTGCTCGGTGTCCCTCTGAGGTCAAAGAAGTATTGTCAAAGCAATGTTCAGAACAGTTAGTAAGTTAAGCAGATCTCTTCTGCCTCTGTGCTTAAAAGGTGTTTAATAATACATATAATGCAATTAATATTATTATATCCTGTACTTGCTTGTATCAGAGTTCCTTCCATACAGAAAGGAGAATTAGGAATAAAATTAGTAAGATGCTTATAAAATTATTGTTTAAGTAAGAGTATTCAAAACCACTAAGATTCTCTGTGCAAAAAGCAGTTAGTGAAGTTACTGACTTACAGAAAACATATACAAAACTCTTCCTTTAATCTCTTTCAGGTTCAGCTGAACACTGTTAGTTATAACATGCAAACATGTCAATACAGTCAGAAGCAGCAGAAGAAAAAGCAATGAAACCTAATAATTTTCATAAAATTTTAAGTCAGGTGAAAAATCAACTGGAAACAAAACTTCCTACTAAGAACTTTTGTTCCAATCAGTAAAGCAGCTTCTCTTGAAAACCCACAGAATAATTTGTTGATAAGCTCACTGTTTGTACTAAAGTTTAAGACAAACATAGAAAAATAAGGCCCCCATCTCAGATAACTATAAATTACATTAAAATGCAGTTACAAAGAACACAAAAAAGGCATTCCACATGTGCACATTTCCTTCCAGGTTCATACAAGTCTCTATTATTAACTTACCCCTCCCAGCTCTTTGAGGTCCTTTCCTAACTTTTCAGAGATCACATTAGATGGGATATCAAGGTAAAACACCTTCCCAGTGAGTGGCTTAAATTTGAGTTTCTCTGGTTTTCCTGTGTCTTTTTTCACATTCTTCAGGGAAGATCTTATCTTTTCTGATTTTGCTTGTATTTCATCTGCTGGGGAAAAAAAAAAGGCAATTTAAACAGAACACAGAACTGGAGTTTGGTTTTACTTTTGAAAGGGAAAATTCCTAAATTATGGAAATGGATAGAGCAAGCTTCCATAGAACAGCTTGGGCTGGAAGGGACCTTAGAGATCATCTAGTTTCAACCTCCCTACCATAAGCAAGGGCATCTTTCACAAGACCACACGGCTCAAAGCACAATTCCACATACTGGTTTTACATTGGTTTTTCTTCCTCACTGACTTACTCCTAGTTGCTTCTGTTCAGGAGAAGCTCAAGACAATGAGAGCTGCCACAGGAAGTGAGCAGGCCTCTTCTGGAGACAAAAAGGCAACATGCAAANCCCGTGCCCCCCCCGTTAAGTATTCATCTCTCCCTGAAACAGTCTTAGATAGGAAAGGGAGCAGAACCACTACTCATGCTGCAAAATCCTCTAAGTAAGGTTTATAAGCACACTAAATAACGCAGGAACAGCAGTCAGTTTTGTAGGATCTGGAAGATAAAGAAACCTAGAGAAATATGAAAATGAGGAGACATAAGTTGGTGTAACTGATCCAGAATCTAAACAGAAAAGATGGATGATAAGCAAGTGTGCAAGGAAAGTTCTGTAGATGGTCACGGTTCAAATACGGTGTTATACGCACCACACACATGCCAGGGCCATTCAAATATTAACACTATAAACACTAGAACTAATATTGGAGCACACATATTAAACCTTTCAGGGATAATCACAAGTTTGAAGGGCATTAGCAGGACTGCAATTGCAACGAAGAGTCTCTCTCGCAAAGGGGGTGCGCTCTCACACCCTCGGCCTAAGGCGCCCTCCATATCAATACCAGCGAAGCCCTGCCCGAGGGGAGCAGCTCGCCCAGTAGCGAC
Source organism: Cyanoderma ruficeps (assembly GCA_008694505.1). NCBI lineage: Eukaryota > Metazoa > Chordata > Aves > Passeriformes > Timaliidae > Cyanoderma > Cyanoderma ruficeps. Next base: position 30,435,347 of record VZDJ01000782.1, read on the forward strand.
CCGGCCATTTCCCCCACACCACGGACACGCTTTTACGTTTAACTCCCCAACCCAGGCAAAGGCCCTTGGAGCTGCCCCCTGATCGCAGCGCCAGCCCGAGGGCAGCTCTAGCCCAAACCCGGCCCGGGGCGGGCTGCGGCGCCTCACGGCCCCAGCCGGGATGGCGGCACCGGCTAAGAAAGGCCTCAACGCCGACGGCAGCTCCCCCGCGCTGCCCACAGCCCCCCGCCGCTTACGGGGACGCGCTCCTTTGTCGGCGGCCTCGGCAGCGCTCGGCTTCATCTTCCCGCGGAGTCACATCGTGCTCTGCTCCGCCGACTCCCCGACCGGCTCCCCGATCGGCACAGCCGCTCCGCGCCCGGCTTCCCGCCTCCGCCACAGCGGCTGCGGCACCCCCACCAACGGCCCGCGCGGCCGGGCCCCTCCCGCCGAGGGGCGGGCGGAAGGCGAGGGAGGGAAGGAGGGTAGAGAGGCCTTGGGGACGGAGCTGGGCGGCCTTGGCTCGGGGGGCGGGGTAGGAGTGTCAGTGTTCTTCCCTCCTCGCTACAGCCTAGGCTGTGCTTAGGTGGCGGAGACCTTTGCCCCCGGCCGGCGCGGCCGGGCGCTGCTGATAAATGGGTATGTAGGCAATTCTGGGCAGCGGTCCCGTTCTGAGTGAAAGATACGTGAAAAGTAGACAATGTCCCCACCCACCGTTGCAGCTGTTAGCACCCGAGAGGCCAGAGTTGGTTTGTGCAACTTAATCTTTTTTACCTGACTTGAGGATAGTGAAAATAACAAAACGTTCTTATGGAGCCAAAGAAAAGCTTAGATCAATGTTTCTAATAAAGTTAGGGCTGCACTTAAGCACAGTGGTGCATTTTGAAGGAGACACCTGTATTTGGGGACTTTATTTTCTGAAGTATTTTTATTATCTTCTCCTGTCCCGGCTTGTTGCAGATATTGTGAATGCATTCCTCAGTTGCTGTGACCATGGCTATGCAGCCGTAGAGCAGGATTTGTTCAAGAAATTGACATTTGATGGTAGCATTATTAGTAGTTAGTCCCCGTCGAGGAGCATGCCAGGGTACACAGTCATCACTTGCAGGCTGTGAGTCTTGGATCAGCCAGGAGACCTTTCTGGGTTCCCTCTGGAGAGATGGGAGCAAGAGAAGGTCTGGGTCAATTATTCTGCAGTTTACGGGCCACAGGCTGGGAATTTGTCTTTGTAAGGATTATTTGTATGTTTGTAAACACTTCACTGCAGTTGAAGGTAATACATGTTGAACATTTAACGTGGCTTGCAAGAACATACAAATGTTGTAATTCGTGCAAGAAGGATTTTGAAGATTTACTGTCTTCAGAAAACTTACTCGCAAAATATGGCTCAAATACTTTCATATAATCTCAAAAATTGCTGAGATGCTTGTATGTAAGTAGAAAAGTAATACTGCTGGTTCTACATGACTTGGTAATGAATCACTTAATTATCCCTCAAGTATCCCTTGACATTTTTCTGCAAATTTTGAGCATAGTCTTACAATATGTTTTTCTGTTCCTCAACAGGTTTTTCTTCTCCGGGGGTAAAGCCATGTCTGAAATTAGTAATATCAACGTACAGAAACTAACCATTGTTCAGCAAGCAATAGCCTCTTGTTGTGGGGCTATAATTACATCATTATTTGGTAAGGCAAACTATGAAGCTGGTCACAGAGAGAATCTTGCAGAGTGGTTACTCTTCAGTTTGACTTAACATGATGTCTGCTTATGTATGTTTCCACTAATGCGTTCAACAAAGATATTTTTTGATAGTTTTCTCTTTTTTGTTGTCTTTTAAAAGGATTGGTTAATTGAAATCTTTTGTGACCCTGATAATCTCTATTTCTGAACATAAGAATAATATTTACTAACTTTGAATTTCTGTTTATTTTTTGTTCTATTTGGTGTAATTATTCATTGCTTTCTGCTGAGAAGAAACAAAATCATTAATGAAAATTAATTTCCATATTTCCTGCTGCTTCAAAAATATTTTAGACAAAAGTCTGCTTTACAATACAACACACAAATCCTACAAGGCTGGTCCCAGTGAGGCGTAGTAATAACGTTTGTTCTCTGATGTCTTACCTGTCAAATATTTTTATTGTTGGATTTCGTTGGGTTTTTTTTTTTCTTTTTTTCCCTAAACATTGCTCTTAAGGATACTTTTTTGTTACTCTCTTAAACTTCTGGATCGTAGCTGGAATTCATCTTCTGCTTCACATTCAGTCATGTCACTCAGAACCTCCTCCCCCATGGATACCTAAGGAGGCATCGGTTGGTTACATTCAGCACTTCATGTCTCTTGGAATTCTACAAGCTCATACTTTGTGCTTCTGTTGGTTTTTGTTTTAAGATAGCTTTTAGTTGTGACTGTTTTTAATGTCAATTAAGCTGCAGGGTGCAATTTTCTAAGCATGATTTCCTGCCCCAAAAATCTCCAAATGTTTACAAAATAGGATCTTACCAGGAACATGTCAAATTCATCCTCTTTTTGTTCTGTTTCACTATGTGTCCTGTACATCAGACCTGTGGAATTCCAAAGGTGGATTTCAATTGTGTGTACATAACCCACAATTCTAGTAGAGGGTACGGTGTTGGTGCTCAAGAGAGCTATAGGAAGAGACTGGCTTCTGTCTCAAGTGCCAGCCTGAGATGAGCTAGAATAGCATGAGTGGCTGAATGGCGAATGATGGCGAATTTTAAGCAATTTAGTTGAACCCTAAGAGTCCCATTTTGATCCTTACATTGAGATACTGAAGTGTGAGCCAAATACTCAACCACCTGTTAGTCTACTGAGAGGCAGCACCAGGGAGTTAAGGTGTGACTGCATTGCCTGAGCATAGGAGTGTCTTCAGCGAGACACAGATTAGTGTTTAACTTTAGCTGACACTTGGTTAGTAAGGTTGTAGGTCTTGTGTCATTTCTGTCAGCTCTGTAGGTATTTTGGAGACCTTAGAGGCTCAGATGGGACCAGCCGTTTATATGCAGGCCACTGAATCAAGCCCTCAGCCAGTATAATCAGAGGAAGGTCATCCAGCTGCCCAGTCACTGCAGTGTTCAGAATTTCTCAACCTGTGATAGTTGTAAGGGCTGCAGTGAAAGCAGTGAGATGTTCACTAAACGTTCACTTACTTTTCAAGAATCCCAACGTTTTACATGTTGGCTACATGCAGCAAAAAAGAAAAGTACATAATGAATTTAACTTTTTTTTAAAAGTTGTATTATGGTCAGTTTATTGAAAAAGAGCAAACATATGAAGAGTGCTGTGCTATTTTATATGCCAGAGGCCTGTTGCGGGCCGAAGCCCGCATTCAGGAACACTGAAATGAGCTCATTCCACGGCTGTGAGGGAAAACTCCATTTAATTCAAATCTGACTCCAGTATTTATAGATAATGTACAGAGGTCAAGAGATTGGCTACACAGGTTGCCACCTCTTCAGCCTGGATGGTGGACATCACCATCAATCATTTCTTCTCTCAGAGGACAAGTATGTAAACATTTTAAGAATAGATATTGTTTTCATGAAGCTGCATGAGAAAGTTCTACAGAAAGACAAAAAGACAAAAAGCTCCGGGCAACAAAGGCCAAAATTTGATTTTGTGTGCCTTGCGGTATGCTACTTATAAAAGGTTAGCAGCAGAATGTTATATAACAAGTTTTAGCAATTTCCAACAACATGACACAGTGATTTTTGAATGAGCTTTGTGTGTCTCTAATATTTCATGCCTATGCAACTGTTAGTGAACTAGAAAAGATAGATCTAATGTCTTGTAAACCATACAGGGTGTGTAGTTCTCTTTTGTCTCTGATGACATTGTCTGCTAACATCCTTTTCTCTCTGCCTGATAACATTGTAAAAACTGTTAGGTTCCCTCCCCCCCCCCCCNCCCCCCCCCCAACCTAAAAAAAAGGGTTGTAGAAGTTCCTGATAAGATATCTGTAAACTTCTACATTTTCAGGGCATCCAGGGTGTTTCTAAATGACTTCTGTTTCATTGTAGTAACTCCTCTTGATGTTATCAAAACCCGACTGCAAGCCCAAAGCAATCCATTCCATAAAGGTAAACAAGCAAACATGCAATGTGAGGGGGGACACAGTTTGCTTTTTGCTCTTGTATTTAGCTGATAGTTGTCATAATGCTGTGCTCAGGTGCAGAATGCTTGAATTTGTTTCTCCAGTATAACTGAGGGGGGGAAAGCAACACACCAGTATATACTAAACAGACACAGTAGAAAAAAATCCCATACCTCCATAGCATTTTAAACAGGCTTTTTTTTTCTGTCTTAATATTTTCATTATGGCAGAAGGTACAACTAATACTGAGTTGAGTCAAACAATAAAAAGCTGTTACTAAATTAATAAATGTTTCATCAGAGGGCTTATGTGATCAGGATGTTATATCAAAGTTAATCTCCTCCAGAATTCAGAGATTTTTGCAATGGAGAAGTGTTAACACATCACTTGCCACTTGGGTTCTAAATAGATGAAGATATTGTGCTCTCAAAGATGTGGTAATGATTCCTACTATTTACTTGTACTTAGTAAATGAGATTTAAAAGGAAAGAAGATGACTGGTTTTGCATGTTGAATGTGGAGGTGAGTATTTACAGTCAGACTTGCAAATTAAAATAGGAAAAATACTTGTCCCTTCTATCCTGATTTTGAGTAAATTTTAAATCCCTCAGAAATCTGAAAATGTGAAGCTTAAAGTATTTTTTTGTAATGGCAATAATATTTTATCAAACAGGTTGAAAGTACATGATGTAGAAGAAATGAAAAACAAATGGAGGGGATGATCTAGTATTAATACAGACCAAGAAAATATAATAATAATAATAATAATAATAATAATAATAATAATAATAATAATAATAATAATAATATTGCCTCCACCTGAAGTGGATGATGAGGCTACTTAATAAAAGATTTTAAAGTCTGAAAGATGTTCACAGTTACATAGAACAATGATGTTCAGGTCTTGTGTTAGTTTTACCTTTCAGCAGATGGTACTATAACCTGAACATGTCTCTTAGAGCCATGTGAAGGCAGTTCCATTTAGTTGGGCAGTCTGAGTGGTACATTTGTACCCTCTTTCCTTTGACCCAATTTGTCATTACTGACTTACAAAAATTATTTTGCCCCTCTGTGTCTAACCAGAGATAAATCTGTGCTGCTGTTGTATCCAATTTGAAATTGCTGCTACATAGAAACAATCTTACAAGCATTAACTATATTCTTATCCACCATTTTATTAGGAAAGTGTTTTGTGTACTCCAGTGGCCTTACGGATGATGTATATGTTTGTGAAAATGGGGACAGCAAAGCCTGGTATAAAAAACCTGGGCATTTCAAAGGGACATTGGTAAGAACCTTTTACATGTATATAAAACTGCATTTTTAAGTAGCATACTGTAAAGTTTTCAGGGGGTTCTACTGAAATCTGTTATCATTGGAGAGGGTCTTCATGTGGCTACACTGCTGATTGATGATACTGGTTACACTGCTGATTGATTATGCCTTCTACTGTCTGCAATAAAATGCATATTCCTTCCTTAAGATGAACAAGGAGGCAGCTGCTCAGCTCTCCTCACAGGTTACTGGCCTTATGATTTTATTTTCCCCACATATTGGCAGTAATTGCTGATTGCAGGTAATAATTTTCCCTTTCCTGCTTACAGCCCTTGTTGCCCACACATCTCCCAATATAGTCCTGAGCTGAACTGATGGTGCAGACAGCGTTTAAAGTTAAGTTCATGTGTCAAGTTCTCTATCCATTGAGACTTGTAGGGCTAGCATTTTCCCAGACACTTGAAACAGACTTGCTGGCAGCTACTGTCATACTGGTTCATTAGTCAAAATTTCTTTTGACACTGCCATGAAATTAAACCTATTATCAAGGATTTTTCAGACTTAAAATACTGAGAATGGGATGTTAATGCAAAAGGTGTCTTCAGCAGTTTTATAGGGTTTTTTTTTAATTAACAACTTTAGAAGTGTGATTTTTTTCAATTAGCTCTACTATGTAATTTTAGAAAGTTACTTAGTTTTCTATTTGACAGGAATGTATGCCTGTCTTTGCCATAACCTTAAGAAGGTGATTCTTAAAGAAGAATGACTATCATATAACTTTATCTTCTTTTTTTAAAAAAAGGAGTCCTATCTTTTATCTATACCTTCCTGTTCTGTAAATTTGTTGAAGCTGGGTTACAAACATATTAACTAGCTAGTATAAAAGTGTCTTTTTTGTTAAAGCATGTTAGGGATTCTTGGCTTCCTTTCAAAGCTAGTCAGGTTTGTTGTAATAAACCATTTCTTTTTTTTTTCTCCTTCAGCATTTTACCTCACAGGATTAGTCCATCAAAGCTGTCTGCTCTAAAGCTATTTGCTTTTTTCTTCCTCTAAGTCCTTTCTGTGGTCTGCCAGATTCTCTATCTTTTGAGGCCCTGTGATAATGTCTGGTCTTAGGTGTATTCTAATCCGTTGAATCTCAACCTCTTTCCCCAGATGTTTTAAGAAAATGAGATACCCTGACATTACAAAATTTGTGTTTTGCTTGTGATTTCAGTTGAATGATCTTCAAGGTTTAGTGTGGCTCTGCTGTCAGTTTCCTGGGGATATACAGGACTGCTGTAATAATAATGATAAGCTTGTATATGGTATAGTGTATATACATTGCATGTATGGAGTCATCGTCAAAGCAAGCTAGTGTTGAAGAATCTTTGAGAATTAGTTGCTGGTTTGTGCCTAGAAACTCTGCTACATATTGAAAAAAAATATTTTAGTGGATTTTTTGGGGAAGTTTCCACAAGTTGCTGTAATGCCATATTAGTCCTGAAAATAGTTATTCACAAGGCTGTCAGTCACTGATAAACACTTAGTACTTTGGCTTTTTAAAGATGGAAGGAAATTCTTAATTTCAGTCATATAAATTATTCTGTGCAGCTCAGTGGAACTGTTTGCATGATTAAGTGTGATAGCTTGTGTAAGCAGTTACAAAATTGGGATCTTACCATGATAAGCCATTTTAGAGGCACACTTCTAAAACATAGGGTTTATGTTCTGCCAGCTAAAATATGTTACTAACTACAAAAGTTTGTAGCTAATTATTGCTCTTTGCCTGGTTATATTTTTAGGATGCATTTGTGAAAATTATTCGAATAGAGGGAATTAAGGTGCTGTGGAGTGGGCTTCCCCCAACACTGTAAGTTGAATGGGGGTTTTTTGGTAACATGCTGTAAGTTATTGTTAAAAAATTACTTAATTATTTTTGAAGTTATTCTGCTTATTTCTAAGTTATTTTAAAAGCGTGGTCAATTCTGAAGTTACAGACTAATCTGTTTGCTCAGAAATGTCTATGGACAGTATAATTTTTGCTAGATTTTAGAATTTCCTGATACATTCTCAGTAGTTAAGCAGGATCAATAAACTTCTCATCCTGCTTTTCTGTTGTTGTTGTTATTTTACTGTAACCATTCCTTTGATAGAATCATCAAATCATACGATCAGACCTGGTCACTGGAGAGGGCCTGTCTTCTACACATTCTCATTGTTGTATCTTGTTACTTAATGACTTGCTATCAGCAGCACAGCTGTTTCCAGACACTCTGGTGTTGCACCTCATTACCCTCACTTAATTTTTGTAATCATCTTTTTATTTCAAAGAACTTTGGGGTTTTATTCTATCTGGATTAACAGATAATTCATTTTCTCTCTACAAGAGCAATTTACATATTTAAACATTGCAATCAGATCTCCTTCTGGTTTTCTCTTTAGGCTTAACAGCCCCTAACTGTTTTATCTTTTTATTCATATTAACCTGGTTCAGACAGAAGTTAAGGCCTCTATAATTATGCTGTCCTTCATAAACCAAGAAAGATTTCCAATCCAACTTGTATCTGGTAAGGTGCGAAGTGCCCAGTGGGAAGCACTGGTATGGTTTTGATTTGCAAACAGTGCTCAGTGTATAGGCACAAAAAAAGCAAAGCATGGTGGAGCTCAGCCTTGTTTACCTTCCTATGTGTGGCAATTTCAAAATATCAACCTGAGGACCTGACTGAACTTTTCCAGTTAATACAGTTTTTTACAAAGCATATGTTCTGTTCTCCAGCAGAGGACTAACTTCTTTACTGGAGAAAGTCACACAAGTAGAGCAGATCTAAACTAAGGCATGTTGGTTTTCCAAGCATGACAGTCCTCAGTGTTTTCAGTAATGGTGGTACATGCTGTATTGGCACAGACATAACACAGAAGTGTAATTGCCATTTTATAGTAAAATGTGGTGCTTTACCCCTACTCGGAATGATTATTGACTCTACCTGTTGTTACTATAGTCTGTACTATACTGGTACAGAAAAAGCTTATATTTATGCATATGACATTGTCTCTCAAGTAGTGAGTATCATGGCTATTGATCAAGAGCATAATATCCAATTGTTACATAAATAAAAGTTAAGGTTAGCAGTACTTCTGTAATATTTTGTTTGGGTTCTTCATTTTCAGATCTTTCACTTTCCTTTCTTTATCAAAATAATTCTGGTATGGAATAGATTTTGACTGAGATAATCTACCATCATTTTACTTATGGTATTCCCTAATGAAGTGAAAACCTGGGAAATGTGTGGGTTTGAAACTCTGAACTAGAACCAGTGAATCAAAGCTGTCAGATTAATGGGTTTTTTTAATTAATCCATTACACCCAGCTGGAGATAACTTTTTTTTAATATAAGTAAAATATCCATACAAGACAGTTGACTTTATTTTCCTGCTTTCCTTGTATTAATTCAAATTTTCTCTCTCACATTTTAGAATAATGGCAATTCCTACCACAGCAATCTATTTTACTTGCTATGACCAGCTGTGTGAAGCTTTGAAAAATAGACCAGGAAAGCATGATGAGCACATTCCAGTTATTGCAGGTTCCTTAAGCAGATGTAAGTTGCCCTCTGTTTAAAGAGAAAACTAGAACATAATACCTGTGTGCTGGTTTCTTGGATTTGTTTTGTTGACTTTTATTTAAAGTAAATAGGTTGTGGGTTTAAATTAAAAAGTTAATAGGCTGAGGGATAGGAAGGAATACTGTCATTGCCCAGTATTTCTTGGGCAACCAAACCCTCTAACCTGGAATAATGAGATCTGGTTTTGCTGAAACACTTTAACTACATTTGTAATTTGTTCAAAATTTTATATTTATAGATTTCTACCAAGGACGGTTTAAGTCGGTTCTGCCATCAGTCTAATAATAAACATCATTATTTGCTATAATGGAAGGTACATAGGTAATTATAACAAAGATGAAAATTGGACTTGTACTGGTTTTACTGCTGTATGATGTGGATGGAATTTGTATATTTTCTTACTTTTGTTTATCCTTTTCCTCATCAATTTTTTTAAAATTAAGTCAGATAATATATTTTAGAGCTTTCTTAGAAAGGTCTGATGATGCAGTTCCGTGTTCTACCTGTGACAACCATGGGGGCGCTGGCAGACCAGTGGAAAAAGAACTGCTATTTTATGGTGTTGTAGCACATTGTTCTTATTAGGCTATTCCAGATTTTAAATTCATGTGTAAAACCTTATAACAGCAACAGAAGAAAAATTCTTGCATCTAGTAAAATTTTTAATGTCTGTTAGATGTGTGATGGTAGGTTGTTACTGAATGATGATTCACTGACTGTTGTGCAAGATACAAGAGTTACTTTATCAGCTACAGATTGCTTGCTAATCATTCCCGATGGTTTAAAATAACAGTGGCAACGGTGCTTAGAAATCAATAAAATCTTAAGCCTGTAACCACAATTCTGTCCTTAACACAAAAAAAAAAGCCTTAAGTATCAAGTTCGCTTTCTTCAAATTACAGTTTAAAATGGCAGCTAATGAAAATAATTGAGTGTAAGTACTTGAAATTTTCAGCCTATTTGTGTGTTAAATCTGAAAATGAGGATTCTCAACATGTTATGTTGATTACAACATGCTAGCATTGAAAAAAACCCCTAAACTGGAAATGTAGGTACTGTGAATAGGCATGGTTTTCTTATCTGGAAAGGAAACTTATTTTGGGATCTATTTCAAGGAAAATGGGAGAGTTGAAATGAATCAAATATATAAAGTGAGGTGAGACATGACTTGAATATTCAGGAAATTGTACTATTAAATATTGATTTTTCTAAAAAAGCCATGTTTCCTTTGCAGTTGGTTCTGTTACTGTGGTGAGTCCCCTGGAGCTGATCAAAACTCAAATGCAGTATCGCAGGTTGTCCTACAAGCAGCTGTACCTGTGTATCAGCACCAAAGTGGCTGTAGATGGGTGGGTCTCCCTGTGGGCAGGCTGGACTTCTACTGTTCTGAGAGATGTACCTTTCTCAGGTAAGGTTTATTTTCCATGCATGTTTTTGTTTATGTTTTTATATTATTTTTCTGTGCTTTTAGGTAGTTTTAATGTTTGTCTTTAGGAATGACTGAGATTTACTTTTTCTCTTTTGAGCATTTTTATTTATAAATTCTCTGAAAATGTGACTTTTTTTCCCCCTCATTTTATTTGTGGATACCAGATAGGATTCATTGTTACATTCCCTTTCTCTGTATTTAGACTCTTTCTTCTCATCTTTAGCTTACACAATGACTGCTTTTGAAGAGCTTCAGTTGGAAATTTTCTCTGTGATAGAAATAGTGGCTGTTTTCTGATAAACATGCTGTACCTAAGTGTTCTGTTACATAATTCTGGAAACATGTACAGAGAGTGACATGGTAGTGTCTTCAAGATTTTATATTTTTTTAAATCAAGATTAATTTGTATGACTGCTCAAAAAAACTCTTTAGCAAGACTCCAAAGATGAAAGCCTAGAAGAAAAATCTGATTCAAATCATAACTTGTCCTAGGGCTATTACTTAAGATAACTGGGACAGATGTTACAGGGGAGACTGTTAAAGGACCAGAAAGCCCCTGTGTCCCTTTAAGGCCTGTTTTTGTCAGAGCAGTTTTGGATCATCAGACATCAAATGTCGTTGAAGCAGTTTCTGTCATTGGGGTAATGCCAGGAATAACATCTTTAAACACTTTATGTTGGCCCAGAAAAATTCTTCAAATGTATTTTTAGAAAGATTCTTATTCAAACCTGGTTTTGGAGCCAGAGAACCTTTGAAGTATTTGACCTGTATCTCTGTTCTCCTACTTCATTCTTAAGATGATCTGATATCAAACTTAATTTGTGTTTCCAAACAATCTAGTGGGCCAGTCATTGGTTTGGGCTGTTACAGGATATATGTACCCAGAGTAAATTTTAAATTGGCTGTGAACCGAACTGAGATGTAAGTGGGGTATGATGAGGATATTTACTTAAAAATTGCAGTTGGTAGTTAAGTGAGTTAACTGAACCAACTTATTTCATCTGACTTCTTTTCAGAATTTATAATGCTTTGTTCTCTTTTACTTAGCTACTGGACAGTGTTTGAAAATTATGATTGGAATGTATTTCCCACTTAAAAATCTAGTTCCTTGATGGGACTTAATTTAGTCTTCTGTGATAGAGAAGGGTTTTGAACCTGTGAAAACATGGTTTGACTAAGGCTGAAGACAACTTTCAGAATTCATCTGAATCTTTTGTCCAAAGTGTTTCCTGTTCAATATTTATTTTTAATTTATTTATTTTTCTTCTCTGCCAAATGCAATTTTCTCTTAGGCGGTTCTCTAACCTAGTTTGCAAGGGAACTCTCAAATTCTTCATCTGATTCCTGCTGTCTGACTTCAAGTAGAAACCCTTGTTCTTTTATTGATTTTTTTCTGTAGCAGTGTGGCTGGAGCTAGCGAGCTTCCTTCCCCCTGCTGCTTTTAACAGAGTGGGAAGATCAGAGCACTGTGAGGGAGTGCACAAGGAAGAGGGCACTAAGGTGATGTTCATTCTTCTCAGCCCTTCTCAGATTCTTGTGTCCACACCTGCTGTTCTTCCACTGATCCAAACCAGGCTTGTTGATTTTTACTCAGTTTCCACACTGCTCTGGCATTCCCTGGACAGCCAGTGGGCACTCCCTCATCTGTGCCAAGTACTTTGTGGCCATGATGGGAGAGGCACAAGTTAATCTATAAGGCAGTAGATGTATGTTGAGAACTACTCAACCAATAGTGAACAGGCAAGTCGAAGCATGAGTAAAGGAAAATGTATTAAAATAAAACCCCAGAGCCACAAAACTCTGCTTATACAAAGCCAAGGGCATTTAATACAGCTTAATGCCTTTTCTGACTGTGCTTCCTGATAATTTTTCCTTATAACTGCTCTCTATCTGCTATGATGCGTTCCCTTTGTACCTTCAGCCTGAACTCTTCAGTTTGAATGGTGCCCCAACAGCAGCTGAATCTCTGGTGTTCTCAGTTTGCACCTTTGCTGCAGGGAGTTCAAGCCAGCAATCTCAAGAGTTAAAATCAGTGTAACACTGAGTTGAGAAAGCAGGTCATATTGAAAACTAACAGCACAGCATGATTCAAGAAGCACAGGATAATTAGAATTCCACACTATTCCTAGCCCAGTTCATTACATGTTCCAAGTATGTTCCCTGGGACGCTAGCTAGACTGAACAAAACTTAAGTTATGAATGTTTATAAACATAAAAACTGGTTTAATAATAACATTTGAGTCCTTCTTTAAGCAGTGTCACAGACAATATAAATGTAAATGGTATTCAGGGAAATGAGTCCCCTAGGTGCTTAAGAAAATTTTGGATTTAGATAATTTATATTAAATCAGGGGTTTGTACATTTTAATAGTAGGCTCTCCTCAAATTCTCAAAATATCTTCTGAGATACTGCCTACTTTTACTTTTCCAAAATGTTGGAGGCTAGGCACATGTGCTGGTAGTCTTCATGGTAAGAAAATGATGAGAAATTTTTCTGCTGGCACAACCTCCAGAACTCGGTGCTGAATGAGGCAGTTACCTTTCAGGATATGAAGCTATAATTTGAAGTATTTAGTCAACCAACTGCAAGGAGGAATTACAGTCTAAGTCAGCCCAGTAGTATACAGTTTGAAGTTTTAGTTAGAAACCAGAAAAAGTGCAGTTTAGTTCAGCAGATGGTCACAGAAACAGATGTTGTTCCTCCAAGTTGTTTGCTGACTTTCCTTTGACAATCCCCACAGAGGCTTTCCCCTATTAGTAATTCCAGAGAGCAAAATCATATTTTTTGGTTCTCTCAGAATTAAATTTTATACTGTGCCTCACAAAACTATGTGGCAGTCCTAAGCAAAATTTCATTTTGTATGCAATGTGTTTTTATAGAATAATGAGATCTATGAAATATGCCTGAAAACATGGCGGTTAATTAGAAGCCTACATTTTGATTTATGTTAAATTGAATGTGAGTTTTATAGTGCTTGGGTAAGATTGTATAAAGGTAGGGTCACCTAAGGGAATAACAAAATGATTAGGCTAATTTGTATCATATGAAGAAATTTGGGATATGGAGAACAAGGGGAATACAGCAATCTGTCCATGGGTTATCACACAGGACATTTATGCTTTCAGTTCTTGTTTCTGTTTGCTTCTTTTGCCACAGTAGAATTCTTACATCTGGACTTGATGTAGGTATTTTTGTATTTGACATACAAATCTGTTGTAATGCAAGTTTATTTTTTTGTAATTATAGCAATGTATTGGTATAATTATGAACGTTTCAAGAAGATGATGTGCAAGGAACTTGGTGCAAATGAATCTACATTTTTTGTTTCTTTTACTTCAGGAGCAGCATCTGGCTCTGTAAGTATATAATTTCATTTCTAGTACTATTCTTTATTATTATCACTAATAAGCTATTTAGAAGAGGTATGATTTTAGATGATTCTCTCAGAAATGTGTATTTTGGGGTACTTGTACTTTAAGCACGTGATGTGGCATTCAACCTGACTAAATATATCTGAATAAACTACAGTGTTCTGACATACAAGACTTAAAAATATCATGTGCTTGGAATATCCAATCTAGTTTTAAATATTGTGTGCATTTTAATTTAAAAATTTAGGGTGCAATTTTAATTTTTTTGTGCACTAACATTAACACTGACTTCCTGGTAGATTGCAGCTGTCACAACTCAGCCATTTGATGTAGTAAAAACACATAGGCAGACTCAACTTTGGGATAGTGAGACCTTAAAAAGTAAGTTTCTGGTAAGAATAAAAAAAACTATAGTGTTTCAAAATACAAAAAAATAAAATTCAGTATTTTGGGTTTGGGTATGGTTTTTGGTAGGGATTTTAATATTTGCCACTTTTAAAGTATATGTAAACATTTTATCACTCGTGTATTTTTTCCTCCCAAGTTTTAGTATCTAGATAAGATTTTTTTTTTTATCTCCTAGGAGAATACCATATTTCATTAATGGCATGGAAGAGGGAAAAGGTGTGAGTTCAGTACAATTTAGCTTAAGATGGTATAAAATTGAATCAGAGGAATCCAAAGCTATTACATTTAGGCAGACGAATTGCAAATTTGACATGTCCCTGCTTATTGCAGGGAGTTTGGACTAGATGAGCAGGAAAGGTTCTTTTGAACCCAAACTATTCTATGATTGAAGTAAGTTATTTTTAAATAGGAAAAAACTTAACTTCATAACAAACATTCAGGTGAACAGTGATCTATTCAAAAAGCTTTCAACAAAACATTCACTACTACTTGCTCCTATGTAACAATATTCTTGTGATAAATATTAGACTAGAAAGTATTGTGCTCAGTTGTGTATTTTTTTACCTTCTTTTCATGTGATTTCAAAAAAATTATTTTTGAGGGCATGAATGTCCCAATTAATAAATGTCCCAGCATCTTTAAAGAATGAAAGAGGAAGTTTCTGTTTTGTTTTCATCAGTCCAGCACTGCTCTATTTTATACAAATCGAAGTTGTATATAATACCATTTTTTTCCCATTGCTTGGGATGTGGACCAGTGAAAGACTTTCATTAACGTAAATAAATATTATATCATGGCTTTAAGATTACAGACCATTAAAATGAGTATCCAAATAGTTTCTGCTTAGAAAATAAGGGCTCAGTTTTTGGCATGAGGTTTCATTCTCTCAAGTAAATTTTTTTTGCTAGAGTATTCTTGAAAAAATGTATTATTCTTTGATTGCAGAACAAGTATTAAAAAAGTTTTAAATATAAATAGTTACCATTTTAAATTCTTTTCCTGTACTGATGAATGTAAGAATTCCTTCCTAACACCACTTTGAAACACGTCTGTCATACATTTATTAGGTTAATATTAACCAGATTTATATTTTTAAAGCTCCATTATGGTAATCTTTAATTTGTGCCAGTTTAATTCTTCTCAAATCCAGTTACTGTTAGAGTTTGATACTGACTATACATCTACATTTAGTCTCTCTGTGACTGCAACAATATTTTTCGGCCTCCAAGAGCTGTGGGGTATTCCTGATGAATGTATTCAATGAAACTGCTCTGGCTGTTTTTCAACTGTATCAGCAATCCAGTAAAGACTATAGCAGCTGTTCATGTATCTTACTCCAGGTGTTACTACAGGTCTTTTCCATGTCTTGCTGTTTCAACTTGTGTATTTGCATACTGTATTAATTTAACATACTGTATAAATAAGATGGATAAAATTAACTAAAAAAGGAGTTAAACCTAACAATTACATCTGTGACTGTCTTTGATTTCTAAAATATTACTCTGTGGTATTGTAGGGTTTGCCTAATTCACTGTTGTCTTGTACAATATTGAGTTCCACAGAAGGACGATAAATCAACCTGGGCAGTTATGAGGAAAATTGTCGCTAGAAGTGGGGTTACTGGATTATTTGCTGGTAAATTTCTTCTCTTATCTCTAAAAAAAATTCAGACTAGAGATTTCTTAATTATAGATGTTTACATGCATAAATTATATATGTCCATTTCTGTGAACACTGTCAGTTATGCAATAGTGTGCATATATAAAGCAATAGACATGCAGACTTTGGCCTCTCCTGGGATCTTCTTGGTAGAGTAACCATGGGATAAAACCCTGGAGGGAAGAGAGGCCCAAGAAAGCTGGTTAATATTGAAGAATTACTTCCTCCAAGCTCAGGAACAATGTATCCCAGCGAAGAGAAAGTCAGGTGAAAACTCCAGTAGGCCTGTATGGAGGAAGAAGCAGCTCCTGGACAAACTCAGACACAGTAAGGAAGCCAGCAGAGGGTGGAAGCAAGGACAGGTAATAACCTGTCACAGAGAAATGATCCAAGCAGACAGGGATCAGGTTATGGCCAGGAATGTCAAGGGCAACAAGAAAAGCTTCTATAGGTATGTTGGTGATCAGAGGAAGACGAGGGAAAACATTGGCCCTCTCCTGCATGTCTCTGGCAGCCTGAGGTGGAAATGACAAGATACTGAGATTAAAATGATATTTGAGATAAAATCCTATTGTAGTTCATACTAAAATGACCATCTGCAAGAGATAGTCCAAATCCAGGATACTTACCAGACTTCACCACACTGCACTGGCTCATTGGGGGCCCTTGTGTGAATGGCTGCACAGCTGGTTGAGCCTTGCAAGACTTGTGTTTGCTGGAAGAGGTTAAACTGCTTTACTCGCTGTACAGTGATGGCATAGTTGGGTAACAGGACTTGCATATTTCAGAGCACTGATGCTAACAGAGTGCAAGACACCACAAAGTATCAAATCATTGAGTTCAGTAAATAGATTAAAACACTTAAGTCTTGACACATGGGTAGCAGAGTTAGAGATACTCTCGATCAGCAGCCATCAGTTGGGTTCAGTTGGCCAGACGTAACTGAGATGCCTGGGGTTAGTCTGCCTGGCGCCTTGCTGCTGTTCCAAAGGAACACAAGTTCTCCACAGGTCACGTGTCATCTGGGCTGGCTCTCTGCAGATGTCTTTGCATTTCAAGTGGAAGTAGAGGACTAGCTGTGTGTGGACAAGGGGATTCAGCCTTATTTCCCATCCTCTTAACTGAATCACTTTCTAACCTCCACTGGCAAGATCACAGTTGTCTGTAATGGGAGACATTTAACACTTAAATTCCATCATTTATACATATGACCAGGATTCTTCATTTTAGTAGAGGCCACCTCTTGTGTGCTGTGGGTCCAGGTGCTTCAGTTGCATGGAGTCAGAAGGGGCAGAGACACAATGGACTGGAGGCAGGCAGACCATACAAAATGGCAGAGGTGAGGGCATAAGGTTATTACACTGGTAATATCTACAGCCAGTAAATTCAGTATTTTGAGGCGTGTGAGCAGGTACAATCCCAGCTCTAAACTGATATACTATAGTATTGATATACTGTGATGAACATACTGTACTGCAGCACTTGGATCTGAAAACAAATAATAGTGAATACTTCCCTTTCTCTTCTGGGCAGGTATTACTCCACGGCTGTTTAAAGTTGCTCCTGCTTGTGCCATAATGATCAGCACGTATGAATACGGAAAGTCTTTCTTTTCTCATTTAAATGAAAAAAAGAATCAACATCCTTAAATCTTCTTCATCCAATTGTATGAAGTCAAAGTATATGACAGAAGTTGTGCCAAATTTAAATCTGTGAAGATGTTTTTTAGAATTCCCAGTGAATTTCTACTATTACATTTGGTAACTAAATAAAGCTTTATTTTTAACTTTCACAAGGAATTAATTAACTCCTTTTATTATAACACATCACCCTTAAATTATCATTGAAGATTTTATGACTTCTCTTGCAGCTGCAGAGAAAAAACAAAGGAAGGAAGAACAAAAGAAAAAAAAAGAAGAGAAGAAAAACTGACATAGCAATGAAGAATAATGACTTCCAATGTGTTAAATTTTCAGTCCTGATTAAACGTTTTAGTTTGGTTTTAAAATTATGTTTAAAAATGTTTTGGGTTTCCAATTGGGAGATATATTTATTTCTCAGTAAGATACAGAGTGAATTCAATAAATATTTATTCTTGCTGCTTGTCATGTGTTTCATTCTGCACACATGTATTCATATTTCTTATTTGCAGCTCTGTATTTTCTGTAAGTGCATATTATAAAAGCTACTCAGGTTTATTTTAAATGAAAAAAATCAGTTAAACTGGAAAAACACTTATGCTCATTAGATGCTGAGATAGCATGGTGCATACACTGATAGGGGCAGCAGTGTTTTTTTGTTTAAGAAATTAAAGCACACTCATGCATTGAAGCCAAAGGTCCATCTCTGCAGGAACGCTCCTTTGCCTGTTCCTGGGAGGTGCAAGTTGTCACTGTCACAATGCTCCAAGGCAAGGCCACGCACGCTTTGTGTGGGGTCACCTGCCTTGGAAGGCCAAGGCTGCTGGCATAAGGAGAGGTGATTCCCTGCCAGCCTGGCTCAGTCCTCTGAAGGGAGGAGCATATTCAGGTTGCTGCCACAGGCACAGCCACCCTCTGCCCCAGCGTGCTGCACTCCCGGTAGGAACAGCTGCAGCACTGCACTTGCCAGTAGGCACTCAAATTACCATATCAGAGCTGCCTCGGTATGATTTAAATTATTTTTTAACTACCCTCACTACCCTCCCTTCTTTCATGCATTTTAAGTGCAATGGTTAAATTCTACTTTTTTGTGTATTTTAATGAAGGGGGTGCTGAATCCAAAGCAACTCAGTAGTCAGATCATTAAGAAACTAATACTTGGTATACTTTGCCCAAGAAATGGAGTTCAGTCCATGGTGAAAATTCCTCACACACTGAAAAATGCTCTACTGGTAAAGACATTAGGTACCACATGATGCTGCCAGTGGAAATGGTCAACACTGTTCTTCCACTGTGACTTTTGAAGGTAAATTTACAAAATAAGACCTAAGAGAACCTAGCAGCAGCAGATACTGGATGACACTGAACGGTACAGAGCAAGAAAAAGTCTCCCCCTTGTGCAAGAAAAGTATTTGCTATAAACTCAATAATGCTGTAAATTTACTGAATGGTCTTACTTTATCCTGTGTGATTAAAACAGAGACAACAACTTGTAACTAGTGATGATACAAAATTTTTAATCTACATGCAACATTTATGGAACATCAAGGCAACAAAACATACAGTTTTGGCGGTTTAAAATTCTTTTTAAAAAATGGTTAATGTTTAGAACCGAGAAGATGCACACAACTGATTGCCCATGCACAAAATGACACCCAGAACACGTGTCAGACTACATAAAAGACTTCAGCTAAACGACACATGTAGCTCTAAGAAAAGAGCCATCAGTGAACACACGACTGAAGATCATGATTACTGCCCCCTCCAAAACACTGATGTGGTGTGAGAAGTGTTTAAGAGCAAACAAGACCGATTAAATCACTGCACATTGATGCAGAATGTTAACTTGTGGAATTTGGATTCCCTCATTTTATTTGTAGTAAAAACGCATCTCTAGTTTACAAATTTATATTTAATAATGTTACTCAAGAAACAGGTGCTTAGTATGATAACAAAAAAAAAATCCATGAAGTAATGGACATTCTGAAGGTGTATGAAAGGATTTAACGGTCAGAGTTTATTACAGAGAAATTACCTGTGTGGGTATATGAGGGCTTGAAAGACCTGGTGGTTTTGTTAAACTGCTTTAAAATTCTGTGTTTAAACAGCAGCAGTGGTTGTGTACCCTGCCATGAATGTAGTGACTTCCAGCAGCATGAACTAGAAAGTTGAGGAGATGGATTCTTATCCTCCAGCTAAATCCAACAGTGCCTTGAGTTCCAGAAATGCATAGCCTCATACTTAAAAAGACTAAATATTTCAGTTTAAGTAAGAATGAATTCTCTTTCTCTCAAGCCCACCCTATGATAACCAGTTTAAAGTAGTAGTGCCAACGTATCATCACAAGAGGCAAATCAACTAAACCTGTAAAGAGTGTAGTGACATACTGTAAACATTTACTGTAAGCAATAATTAAAAATCTGTCTTGTATTGCAGCTACTCATGTAAACAATTTATGAAACTTCTTTGGCACAAAAAAGCATTTTCCCTAGCACTTATAAATACAACATACTTACATGCATTTCACTTTTGTTTAAAAAGTTACTAATTATACTGATAAGCATTACCTTGATTAGCAAAATTCATAGATAAAGGATCCATTGTATCTTACAAAGAATTAAGAATATAGTTCGCAATTCAAAAATTATTTTGCAAACTTTGCAACTGTAGGGTAATCTGGAAAGTTAGTTACATTTAAAAAAATGTCTCCCTTTTTTTCTACTATCAGTAATTTAAATTGTTGGCAAGTAATTTGAGAAAACTGACTTAAAGAAGTTCTGTATACAGTTTTGCTGTATTACCTAAGCAAGAAAAGTACCTACTGCACTACTACAGGGATGAGAAAAGTCTTTTAACACACAAATACAGTCATTATTACAGTTTCCCCTTTTCCACTCTCCTTCAGACCTTGCCAATAAACACAGAATCCAAACTTCACAAGATGCTTACCCCCCTCATCCATAGCCCCCATCTTTTCAGCAAGAAGCTTTTTGTATAATGTTAGATTATCTGTAACCCAGGCCACTTAAAAGCATTTAGTGAGTTTGCTCACCATTTACAAATCACTATGTATGCTTGAATTGTATGATCAAGTTACATTTGTTATTCACATGCAATTTCAAGAGTTTGTGTTTCAGTGTGACTGGGACATCTCCTAAGTGCCATGATATTAACAGGAATGCAAAACCTAACACTGAGTCAACTTGAGAAAAGCTGTTGATAGGTTAAATATGCTATTTGAGGCCCTACGCAACATACACGTGTGAAAAGCTGGATTTTTAGGTATTTATTTGCCTACAAAGACTGGTGTTCAGGATTCCCTGTCTGTTCTGCAGGAGTTGATAAATATTTAAAGCACTGCAGAGTACAGTGGCTAGAGCTGGTCCAGGCTAGTGCAAGGAGAAACAGAGCTGATGGCATTTAAGTATGGGTTTGATTTCCAACTGTTTCATTTTAAAAAACAGTCATAAACATCAGATTATACATTCTGTACCTGACCAAGAGATTTAAGTAATTCCAGACTAAAATAGAATATCTGAAAAGTCCTCTGGGGGAAAGAAAGCACAACTGAAAACTGACCAAATTTGTGAATTATAAAGGTATCCATGACAAGAAAAAATAAAGCAGCTTGTTTTTTAACTCAGAACTAGCAAGTCACTGCAAGTCATCTTATGGAACATAAACCAAATGCATACAACAGGAACCTCTTCCTTCTTGTGTGCATCTCAAGATGGTGTTAAGCCTGGACTTGTCATCTCTGTTGTGGGACTTGCAAGGTATTCATTTGATTTCAGACTTGTTAGAGACTTGTAGCTTGCTACTGATGTAAGAGAGCCACAAAGACCAAGCAATGATGGAGTGTCTTCCTTTCCTGTTAAGAAAAATAAGAATTAAGCTAATAATTTTTGCAGCACAAGATTAGTTGACCATTAAAAAACCGAGAGAACAGAAAAAGCCATTTAATCTACACTGCTGTGAATTCCATAGTATGCTTCAGCATGTTTCATAATGCAGTTGGGAAGACAACTTACACCACACCTTCCCTATCCAGGTGGTACAGAGATCCCTACCCAGGCCTTACAGGCTGGGCTGAAATCAGTCTTGAATTAAATGCTTTCAATTGAAAAAAAAATCAAAACTTTTTTTCCTTGATATTTAAAAAAAAAAGTTCTAGCAGTTATGTAGTACTAAGGTTTTGCATTGGAAAATCTATTTAAAGCTTAGAATTGATGAAATACAAAAAGGATTCTTTTATAACAATTTATATTCTAGACTATTTCAAAAATCTTCCATTTCCCTGCTTTTTCAGAATTGCCCACAAGATGGAGCAGCTAAGCTTTGATAAGCATCTAGGTTTGAAAGGGAGTATGTGCATACATTACATTTATATAGACAGTTCATATCATGTTCCTCTCTTTATTTTAATGGGAAACACTGTCAGGCTGCCTCTCCAGTTAAATGCTGAATGCAAGATGTAATGACAGTGGTAGTTGCAAATCCAGTGCATTTACTCATTCTTTTAAAACCAAAAAAAGGAAATATAAGTTTGTTATAGCAGAAAGATGTCAGCAGATCCTCCTTGTAGTGAAGCTGACTGGTTCTGTAATGGAGAAGGAAGAGATGTGCAATATATTTGAAGCTTTGCTTTAAATAAAGAGAAGTGGGGTGGGTATCTTCATAAATCCAAACTTATTTGAAGCAGAGTCCTTAGGGAAGCTGAAACACTTCGCGTAACAATGAAAAATATGTTTTTCAATGTGTATTTTTTTCACACTGAAAATTTGTCTCCCAGGAACTGAAGTTCAGAGCTATGACGAACAACATTAAAGGAAGACATTAGAATGGCTCTGTACCTTCATTTACCAAGTTAATTCCATCTTGTTTCCCATCCTGTGAGTGACCTGGATCCAGAGAGGATTGAGAAAGACTAACATCTGCTGAAAGCTGGTCCAGACTTTGAAAACTTTTCCTGCAAAGCAAGTAATATTTGATAGCAACACATTTAAAGATCTAACTAGGTACCTTCAACTCTCCTTAAAAAAATCTCTAAAAAGACCTATGCAGTTAGTCTTTATTCTCTTAAACACTATTTTTGTTTATTTCCTAAGCCAGTTCTTTCCTAAAGCAGCAATATATTTTTCTGCCCTTTTTATTAAAAATTAATCCAAAAGAAGAAAATCTTTATGGCAAGCAAGAGAAACCGATTTTAGTTACCAGTGATCTTTGTACATTGTAACAAGGGACTCTAATAGGATATGTTCCAAAGTATGCTGAGGGAAAGATGTAATTTTCAGTTTCCCTGTTCCTCCAAGGGGGGTGTCAAAATAAATATGAAACTTACTCATCCCATTGTTGATTGTGCTTTCTATAGAGTAGAGTGTCCAAGGCAACAGCATTGACATCCAGAGCTCCTGGGGAAGGCCACTGATTGGTGAGGTGAGTAGTTAATTCTTGTCTTGATCTCAAGTCATTATTCTTTAGCACAGTTCTGTGAATACCAAAAAAAAAAAAAAAAGTCTATTAAATGCAGTTCCTTAAGATAAAGGAAAACCAGGACACAGATGATCATGGAACCATCATGGTCAGAAGAAACCTTCAAGATGATCCAGTCCAACCATCACCCAGCACTGCCACTGTAACCCCTAACCCACATCACCCAGTGCCAGACCCAAATGTCTCTTAAACACCTCCAAGAATGATGACCCCATCACCTCCCTGAGCAACCTATTCCATCCTGACAACCTGAATAGTAAAAAAAAAAATTCTAATATCTAATCTGAATCTGCCCTCTTAAGTCTCATCTTAAGGCCATTTCCTTGGGTCTTGTCATTGCTGCCACAGCAGAGGAGACTGACCCCCACTCACTACAAACTCCTTTCAGGAACCTGTAGGGAACGATGAGGTCCCTGCTGAGCCTCCACAGGACTCAACACCCTCAGCTCCCCCAGATGTCCCTCACAGGATGTGGTTTCTAGACCCTCAATGAGCTTTGCTGCCCTTCTCTGGTTACACTCCAGCATTTCAATGTCCTTTTTGGAGTGAGGGGACCAAAACTGAATGCAGTACTTGAGGTGCAGCTTCACCAGTGCTGAGTACAGGGCAATCAACACTATTCTTGATTCAGGCCAAGATGCCATTAGCCACCTTGGTCACACTGCTGGCTCATGTTTAGCCACCTGTCAACCAGCACCCCAAGCCCCTTTCTGCCAAACAGCCCTCAAGCCTCTCCTCCCCCAGCCTGTAGCACTGCCGGGGGTTCTTGTGACCTAAGGGCAGGACCTGGTATTCCACCTTCTTGAGCCTCATGCCCATGGACCAAGTCTGCCCAGATCTCTCTGCAGAGCCTTCCTACCCTCCAGCAGATCAACACTCCCACCCAAACTAGTGTCATCTGCAAATTTACTGAGGGTGATCTCAATTTCCACATCCAGATCATCAGAAAAGATGTTAAACAGGACTGACCCCAAAACCGAGCCTAGGGGAACACCACTAGTGACCATCCAGATATTCTACTTCAAGTGACCAACAGACTGCAATTTTCACAAAGCATCTTAAACTGTTCATTTTTCCTAGGGGGAGCAACTTAGAAAAACACTGAGACATATTTAGGAACAAAAAAAAAAAAAAAAGTTGCCATTTGAATCCTACAAAACAATAAAGGAACTGCATTTAAAAGGTTCTTTCTGCCAGCATAATGATAATTAACAGGCCAGCTATTATCCAAGCCCACTATGGGAATGTGATGTGCTTTCCTTGACACCAATATTTTTGCAGTTTTAACACTCTTGCATCCCCACTTTTCTGGAATGAACTAAAAACCAGAATATATCTATAGTAACTATGTCTATAACTGATATAAAAATTGTAAACTGAATACCTTAAATGCTCAAATTAGTTTTGCCTCATAGTCTCAATAAAACAAATCAGTTCTCTAAAATTCTAGCAATGAAGAAGCTAATATCCCAGTATTGGAAATCGCCTGCCAAAAGTCATACTGAAATAAGGAAAATACATAGTTTTTCAGGCTCCAAGACCAGCCTTTTTCCAATAGCACAAGGCAACCTTTGATCTGTCCTTATGCTGCTGTAGAATAACTAGAAATAAAATCAATAGCATTTTGTAATTGGATTTTTTAAGTCCTTCAACCCACAAAATACTAGACAATAGTAAAATGTTGCCCTACGAGGAGTCTGACTATCTCTGGCCTGAAGCAAAAAGCTAATTTACTCATCTCCATACCAAATGTACTCAAAAGTTCAAAGCCAAATGCCATGTTGCTACCCAAAATGCCAAACTGCACAGCAAATTAAATAACTATTCACGGCACACATACATTTACGTGAATTGTCCAATACCATTGTCAACGGGTCTATTTTTACAATACAGTTTTTATTCTGGTGGTATTTGAACTGTTTAGACAGGAACCTCTGTAAGGGCAAATAACACTGCCCAAAGAGCTAAAATTTCCCACAAAACAAAGTAAGACGGTAGTAAGCTCAGTAAGGAACTTTTAGCAGCTGAGTTTGACAGAGGAAACAGATTCAAAGTTTTATTGCACGAGAAGGGGATGAAGTACAACCATGATTAAAACTAGTGTCAAGAAGTTTCTCTCATGATGACTAATTCCCTCAGCGTTCATAAACAATCAGCTTTTTACCCAGGGATCAACACCCTCATCCTCCTCTCTAAGAGGTCTACAGGAATAACCACTTTGCTAAGCCAAACTCTCAATAATTTCAAATACCTTGCATGGTATTCACTTCCCCATGTAATAACCCTAATCCCCTGGGGAACATTGAGCACTACAGGGCTGTCACAGGTTTGTTGATCTGAGGAAACTGAAACAGCGAGATAGCAAGCTCTTACAAGGTTTGCCAGGTACATTACATCACCTCCTTATTCAGAAGGACAATGTGCTTGTTTTCATAGAAGTTTCACAACAGGACACAGTTTATATGAGCAACTATGCCCACAGAGCCTAAATGCAAATTCATACATGTAACATGTACATGCAAATTTCCATTTGGACAACCCCTGTACGCTATCACAGACATATTATCACAGACACACATCTACAGACAAGTTGCTAACAGTGGAAGTTTCACATTTGACATAGGTTTCTATATTGAATATATCTATATTTCTGTATTCCACAAATCCGTATGCCCAACTAACCTGAAATTTCACCTTTTCTGTGTGAACAAAGAAATTCTGAAGCGAAGACTCACCAAACTTTTCCAGGAATTTTAACATAACATTTAAAGATAGTTTCAGTTACATCACTTCTTAAACCATTCCACCATGCTCAGGAAGAAAATCAGGCATCAAGTACGATACAGAACTAAATTTTCTCCTCTTAAAACTTTTATTTTGGATCTTTAAAAATAAGTAAAAATAGATTTGAAATTATAAAATCCATGCAAGCACAGTATCAAACGTATAAAACAGCAGTACAGACAATAGGAAGCTAGACAAAATATTCACACCAGATGCTATTAGTTACCACCTAATTTATCAGCTTTGTACATTAATTAGCTCTTTGCTCTTTTCCAGACATTTTTCAAGTATCACAAGATTCCACTGCAGCAAAGAGCCATTATAAAGGCATTGCCTGCAGACAGCAATTCTCTCAATATGCAAAAATTTGGACTCCTTTTGTTTAACCAGACTTATTTGAAAAGTCAAAGTGTTAAACTGCACAGAAACATAGAATTACTCAGGCCGGAAAAGACCTTTAAGATATTGAGTCCAACCATAAGTTCAACACTAAACCGTGTCCCTAAGTGCCATGTCAACACAGATACAGAATCTTCACACCCTTAATCACTATGAGGAAAGATGATCCTGCTACAGATATTCAAAAACAGGAAAAGAGGTAGATACAAAAGCATTTACTATAGAAGTTAAAAGGCAAGAAAATATGATCAAGTTTTCATAAAAAAGGCAAATACAAATTTCAAAACTCAATGTGAAAAAAAGCTGTGCAAGACTATCTAGTGCTGTCCTGCGCTTGTTCAGACAAAAGATATACTTTCTAGAGGTTAAGAACTCTCAAGGGACAACAACTTATTTTATCCAAGGCATATTGAATTTCTACAGTAGTGCTCTTGTTCCCCAGAATGCAAACACTGTAACCAGGCTGGAGCTGCTGCAGGACTTTTCCTCGCACCAGGACTGCAATGAGTACGTAGTTCTATTTTTAAATAAAATTCAATAAAACATGGCTCTATTGGTTTTATAGCTGTAAGGATTGAAGGATGATGCAAGATAAGGTTTGTAGACACTATGTTAAGCCATTTAATATATGAGTAAAAGCAAGAACACTCCAAAAACAAAGGAGGGTAAGTAAGAGAGGAAGAAGTTAAAAACCAAGGAAATACAATTAAACCTGAAAACAAGCATATGTACCAAGCTGTTAACTCCTTTTCTTCAGTCTGGAAAAGAAGATAAAACCAATAGCTAAAAGTAACAATCTCAGGAAGGTTGTTTGTACATGGAGAACACAGTGGATCTTAGTAAGAGATTGTATGGCTGTTTTTTGAATGAAAGACAGGCAGTGTGTGAGATATGCTGAACAGGATATCCTGGACTAAAACAGTGGGACTGAAGTGTGCAGAAGGTTTTGTGCAGTGTAGGAAGATTATATGTAAGAACTTATTATGAGAGCAGAGGGGTTAAATCTGGTTTTGGTACATTCTCTAATTTAGGCATGAAAAAAATCTTGATTATCTGAGAGCCTGTGAACTCCCCCCCTCTCATCTAACTAACCGGTATCTTCTGTGTCTACAATTACATGTCTTTACAGTCATGTCGGCAAAAGATAGCAAAAGCTGTTTTATAAACTGCAGAAAGGAAACAGTTATACCCATAGCAGTCCTTACCCCAACCAACACTTTTGTAAGATAACTTCATATAGGGTTTCATGTTCTGCAAACATTATAAAATAAATAGTGAAGAGATAGCCAGAGAAAGAACTCTCAACAACAACCAAAACATCTGTTTATTACCAACATTAATCACAAACTGAAAACCAGCACTGTACCAGCTACTAGGAAGAAAATTAACTCTATCCCAGCTGAAGCCAGGGCATTTCTTTTAAAATTGCCAAATACTCCTTGTACTACTTCACAACATAGATTTTTCCATAATGCACATATATATAAAAGGGAAGTATAATATACACTGTCTTGCCATGTTGTCCCAGGGTAACATTTACGACACTTGAATTGTGGTGGGATTTTTTTTTAATATGAAAAAAAGAAAAACTCCACACAGATTAAAAATAGTACTGCAATAGTAATAATTTGTTTGGCAAAACAATGAGCAAAAGAGATGAGAACATCTTACTACTCAAGTACATAATTAAAAACTAACAAATATTTGCCTTACATTTATATTTTTTGTTCTCTATACCAAGAGCTAGTATTAAAATTAGGCTCCTCTTCAATAACAAAAAACCTGTTCAGTAAAAATATCCTGCTAAAGAATTCCTGCCTGTTACAAAAGATTACCAATGAGTCATTAATTAATCAATACTAATATACTCCCAGAGTGGAAATAAGTGTCTGCAGTTACATATGCTCCCCCTAGGCCTGTAAATTTACTTACGTTTACTCAAGAATAAACAGAAGCAGCCAGAGCATTCATCAGGTTTACACAGCTATTCCCAGAAATATCTCTGCATGCTCTTGACTTTCAGTTCTTTAATTGTGTATTTAAGAACCTGGGAAATGTGAGATTAGTGAAGTCTTTCAATAAACATCCTTCTCCTCTACTGTTCACTTGCCTTGTGTTTGTTGAGTACTCGTCAGAATATTTACTTGCAGATTTCCTCAACTTCTGTTATTTTGAGATGTTTATTTAATGATTTATTATTTTGAGAGTATTAAGCACATGCAGGATATATTTTTGTAAGGTACACACAAAAAGAATAAAATGCAATTGACAAATTACTGCCAGTTTCCATCTCTGCCACCTTTCAGCTCTGGCACAATCACCTGAGGGCCCACTGTGTAAATGAAGAATCAAAAATAGCTATTTTAATTTTTTTTTGACTAAGCTTTTTGTTGTTGTTTTGTGTTTATGTTTTAAAAATCTTAATTCCTAAGATAAACCCGCAAACACTTCTGTTTGCACTAGCATTGCATTTTGGCAGCTCAGCTGCCTCTCAAGAGATTAAGAAATTATTGCTTTGAATTAACACATCTAAGACTTCTGCATCTTGAAAATGTGACCTGACTTAATAGTGAGAGAGAGGGATAAAAGACAACCTGTATGTTTGGCTCCTGCATGCACAACAGAAATTATGTGAATATAGCTGGTCACTTACTATATTGTAACTATATTTCCTCTGGGAATTTAAAAATAAATAAGTAAATAAAATTTAATCTCAAGTTTAGCCCAAGCTAATATAGAAAAGCCTTTCCTGCATAACCACATAAAATTTCTGGTCTCATTTCAGCTATACCGGATTTCCAATTTCCCTTGGATCACCTGCAGATTCATTAGAAGCTTATTCTGAAAGTTCCATTTACATAGGTCTTTTTGTTCAATAAAACAAAACCCAGTTTTGTTTCTAATTATACCTATGAAAAACCAGTAATTTCTTACCTGCAAGTTTAATTTCTCCAAATCCAGAAAATGCCAGTCCAGTTGGCAATTTGCCCTCCTACCAGCAGATGAAGACAGGAAATAAACCAAACAGACTAATTCCCTAAGAAAGGGAATTACATCAGATGAGTGTTCCAGTTCAAGAACTACCTGAGTAGTGAAAAGTAAAAGTGAAAATAAAAGCTTAAAAAAACCAAACAAAAACATTTGCATAAGAACAAGCTTTAAAAATCTTTATTTAGGACAGGAAATATGGAATGCAAACTCAAATTGATAGCATACATGAATATAACTAAAATCCATAAAAGCAACTCCAAAATAAAAAGACAACTCCCAAGCTGTCAGTACTGTAGCACAGCAGTGAGCTGTCTGGACTGGTATGTCATTGGACTTTGAGAAATTAGATCAGCAGGTATGAAAACGAGTTACTTACCAGTAGATTTTGCTGCTGCAATATAGAATCTCTCAGATTTGTGCCCTGTATACTGACACACTATTCCCCAAACTAGATGCCAGAGCAGTTACATGCCAGCAGACATTCTAAAGGCAGTTGCTGCAGTGAAAAAAAAAAGCAGGAATGTCCTACTGCAACACGTTTCTTATTTTGTCTGACCAACAGATCTTCATGTGTCACAGCAATGGCACTACTTGTGCCACAAAACAGATACCCTTGACGCTCCCTCAGCATTTTTTTAATCCTCCTTTATTGTCTCTTAGAGAGATCTTGAACTATATCCTAACAAAATTAGTCATCAATTTTATACAGCTTTCTATTTTCTCGACCTTTGGATAACTTGAGGAAGTTTATACTGTCAGAAATATCAGCAGCTGGACTCCAGAGTTCTAGTCTAACTGCAGTGGAGACTTTGTTTCTGAACATAAACATCCAAAATCAATCAAAACATACCATAATATGTTAACTTTGCATATGCTCACTAAAATAGCACTGCAGCATGTGACTGACACTCTTGATGTCCTTGGACAAATAACCAGGCCTGACTCTGCAGGAGAATAACAGGCACAACAACCAGTTTTCCCAGACAGTAGATCTTGACAGAAAACAAGAATGCTGAACTTGATCAGCAACCAAACTACTGAAAAAGTAAAGAGCAGATTTAAAGTCATTTTTCAACTACCAGATCTTCTCTGCTGGGAAATGGAGGACTCTTAGCAAAGAAGCTTTTCTTTGACAGATTGTCTAATTTGCCTTCTGTAAATATCCTCTCAAACTCAGATTGTCATTTAAGGATTCTTCTTCCCTTACGTCAGTGATGTAAATACAACATATCTGTTTATAGCTGAATTCCTTTAAAAAAACCATTTCTACAAGGGTGTGGGGAAAAAAATCAAGATCTTTTTTTCTTAACAGATCAGGAAAACTAGTATTCTCAATGAATTTTTTATCATTTTAACTTGATTGCTTTGAATTGAGTAAAAAAAGAAGAAACAACTGCAAAATAGTTAAGTAACTCTGGGCTGACTGAATGACCACTTTTTCTTTAAAATTCCACTATCATATTAAGCCAGCAGGAGTTTCAGGAGAGGTATCCAACAGTGTAATTAGAAGATTAATCTTCTACACACATAGACAAGTATTTGCCAAAACTAGCATATATAAGCTCTTTCAGACTGCCATGATTTTAATTACAGACAAAAAATTTAAATATTAGCAGCAAGCCTTGAGTAATGTAATCCTTCTTGGCAGTTGAACTGAATTAATAGAGCTGCCAAACTATGCAAACAGTAAGGCAGAGCTTCAAAATCTATCTTAAAAATTGCAGAATAAAAAACGAGGAGGGCAAAAGTCTGATCCAAAGGCAACGGGGTGAAGAAAAAAACCCGAACAAAAATCTATAATCAGAGAGTAATAGTAGAAATGGAGACATGGGAAGGGGTAAATGGAGGCAAAAAAAAAATCTTTGCCAATGTAATTTGAGTTACAATTTGGATAACAACATAATGAAAAATTATAAGGTTAAGTGGTTGCATAAGAACATCTCAATGACCAACGTTAAAAACACCTCTCTATACCTCAACCACTTGCTAGCCAAAACAGGACAGCAGCTAATAAAGGCTTTGTGCTCAGGAATCAGGGAGCACACTGATTGTATTTTCTTGGTTATAATTTCAGGCATTTCACTTTATCTATTTAAAGCCTTTCTGGAACTCATTTACACTGTGCTTTATTTTAACAAAATACTGAAGAAACACAAGACACAGAGTTAAAACTGGAAAAACAAGTTGTAACCTAAATTTACAAATACCATCCATAATTTTAAAAACCTCCAACATTTTTACAATCACGTGTATACACACTGGTCTGTAACTCACCTTTTTTTTGAACAAACTTATTTGTATTTTAGAGAAACTTATAATTTTGTTGTGAAAGTATAAAAAGGGTTTGCTAATCTTTTTTATTGGATATTTATTTAAACCAATAAATCTAGTAAAATAAATCTGAAGTTTAGGATAATTTAAACATATTTTTCTTTTCTCTGATGAATTGTAGATACTCCTTCAGTATACCAATGATAAAGTAATGTCTGCAAATCCAGAACTAGCCTCTCCTCCCCATTCTAACTTGGCACTGTTCTTCCACCCTTAAAAAAATGATGATTTTTTTTACTATTTGTCATTTAAAGTCCATTTAATTTGGTATTGAACTTTATGGAACTTGCATTAAATATATTAGAAAAAATTAAATTCTGCTCAACTTTTCTCATTTATGTATAAGCAATATAAAATACTTCCTTCCCCCATCAGTATCTTCTGGAATACAGAAGCAGATGTACAGTAGATAAGTATGAAGGTTAAGAAATGAAGCACAAAACCCTGTAACTCTTATGGCAAATGGTAATGCAAGGTTATTTATCTAAACAGATAAAGCACAAAAAGATCAAACTCAGGCTCTGTGACTGCAATCCAGCAGTTAATGATTATGCACCATGACTGACTTACCATAATTTTTACCTGTTTTTTTCTAATCCCTTCATTTGCAGCATCAAGTTATTCAAACTCTTCTATGAAAACAAAGCCTCAGGTTCACCTGAGGTTCCAGACACAAGGTAATTGTCTTTGTAGAATTAGAAGAGGAAAACACTGATGTCTGCTGCATTGCTATGCCAAAGCAGGTATTCTTTTTCTGCCACAGTTCAGGCATATTAACAGAGGAAGAAACTCATAATCCACACATTATGCTTTCCTACAGTGAATGCACATCATTTGCAACTGCATTGTACTGAGGCCTTCAGAGACTCAATACGTGTTGTTGTTGTTGTTATTATTATTATTTTGAAAGGCCATACATTTTCCTGTTCTCAATCTTTTAATTCTACATTGGACAAATATTCTGGATTTTGGAATGCATGGTGCTCATGTCCAAGTAACTTATTTAAAGCTTTCTTGCTTGGTACTTCTGTGCAATGCCTTTATCCATAGAACTGAAGCTATGGGAGAAGAAAGAAAAGATGCCACTATAAAGACAGATTTCACACATTAGACTCCTAGAAGGGACACACTGCCATGCTAATGTCACTAAGTATGCAAAATGGTGAAAGAAAAGTCATTATGGGTCTCTTACCCACCAAAGGGATTGCAGGGGAGAAGGGAGCAGAAGGCAGACTCCTTACAAAAATGAGTATTTTTCATTTTGGAGTCAGAAAACATTTTGTTGTAAATATTCCAACACATCCTTGAAGACATGAATAGCTTCAAAAGCTTTACACTTTTTTTAGAATGTTAATGTTTATTTTAAAATAAACCTTTTAACCTCTTTTTTAACAGTTCGGAACAAGATACTAAAATACAAGAGTTTAAAAATAAACACCTCCCTATCTGCTGCATCTTGTAGAGTAAGTCCTTTCCTTCAGGCTGCTATCAACCCAGAAACTCTTGGCTTCCATCTGCACAATGAACCCACGTGGATTCTAAGAATAGAGTAATCATGCTGGAGGCTTAATTGCAAATTGTTAATTGTGCATAGTTCTCTACCTTGCCCTGTATGTTCCCCTCTGAATTGCAGGAGACTCTCTGTCTATGTCCTACGCCCAGCTGAACTTTTCCTAGCTATATTTGCAAAAAAGGAAACACCCATATCTTCTAGGGTTTCCACCTCACTAAAACCAGAACTTTCCTCTTGCTTCTCAACTCACATCCTTGGAAAACAGAATAGGATTACAATACTGCAGCAAACTTGAAAAGAAAAAAATTACACAAAACCAAAATTCAAAACACTGCCTAAACAAGTTTTAACATCTCTCAGAATATATACTATTTTTTCTATGCTGTAAAAAAAAAACCAAACCAAAAAAAAACCCCCAAAAAAACCTACACACACAGACAAGTTGAAAAAAGAAGGACCTGAAAATCAACCAGACTGCAATACTAAGGATTTCAAACTGCTGCTCAAACTTGAGGGAGAAGCAGAGGACAGACAGGAAGCATTACAATAAAAGCATGGCTAATGTGAATTAGGGTTTGATACCAGAATCCATGAAAGCTTTAAAAGGAAAGGATTAGCATTCTCAGTTTTCACATTCTAGGAAAGAAACTTGCTAAGATTAAAGATTAAATTTTCATCTTCAACTTCCTTTCAGTGAGGAAATAAAGCAGCTGCAACAAATTGGATTTACTGTACTTAAGCAGTTGAGGAATTCAGTTTCTTTGAAAAAAGAAAAAGTCTTAAAAATGACTATCTGAAGTGAAGGCAAGAAGGCTAAAAAAATTTCATCCAGCTTTTCTATTTCTCCAGATGATTTGGGTTTTGAGCTAGGATTACAAAGTCAGGCAATCCACAATAAAGTTTTACTCACAAGGAGACACAAAACAGAAGCTAAATTTCAAAGCCTTTGCTCAGACCCTCCTGCTTCCATTTTCTTGGAGAAGCTTTTCTTTGCTTTATTCCTAACAGCACAGCTACAGCCTACATCCTCTACAGCTTTGTGCCTTCCTCTCTGACCCTTTCTTGCCTGCTCACAGGCAGAGTATTGTGCAGCACACTGCAGACTCCAGAGCATTTACAAATAGCATCTTGATAAAGTGAGGACAAGTACAGGTACTGTTTTCATAAGCAAGTTTTTTTTAACCAAATGGGGCATGACCATTCATTGAAAAGAAATCATCCTTGCTACAGAGAACGTAGTGTATCTTCCTTTACATAGTCCATAATAGACCTGCTAGGACATGGTGTGTTTGAAAGAGAGAAGCTAATTTTGCCTGGAGTTAAACGCATCTGAATTTACTCTGCAGGCTGTTCACAGAACTAGCATGCTACGTTCAGCTGCTGCTGAGAATGACCTGATGGACAGTTCTGAAAGGCAAGGAGCATTACCCTGAGCTCCATGCACAGCTAACATAGGGAAAAAACTGGACTCCAGCAGTCAATGCCTGGAAAAGAGGGAAGCGTGGCAGGCTTCACATCTCAGGTGTGAAGGCATACACAGCACATTGGCTGATATTAAAGAGTATCACTGAAAAAAACCCCAGCTTCTCAGAGTTTCAGGTACACTGTCATTTCCTGTCTTTACAAAGATATCTGTATTATTCAGATAGAAAATGCAGTATCACTGGATATCAAAATATTAAGTATATTAATATAATAAAATGTTAAGCTATATTATGACATTAAGAATGGAAGAATAGCACAGTTTGGACCTTGAAGAGGCTAATTCTGAAGAAACAGCCAGACAAATTAAACCTATCTTTATGATTTGACAACACATGAAAAAAAAATTCTTAGTTATACAGTCAAGCTTAATTCAATAGAAGATGTAAGTGTCCCTACAATTTAATTTCATGCTTATCTGTTCTTTAACCAGTAAAAGAATTCCAAACGTGAAAGACTATTTTTCTGCCCCTAACTTTTCTTCCCTCCACAAAATACCATATCAAGATGGAGATCGAGGAAGAAACAGTAGAGGGAGATAAAAAGCAGAGTGGTATAAAATATAGCATAGTCATTTAATTTACAAAATAATTTTCACATAAATGTGATAAACTGATAAAAAAATTACACCAGTTGGGATAAAGGGTCTGTACCATCTTACACCAGGCAGAACAACCTGAGAACCTGAAGAAATTCTTTAGGAGGAAACCTTTGGTGGTAAACATTACACAAATCACTGTTTTCATTTCAGCAAAAATCAAAGCAGAAGAAAAAACTTTTAAAGCATTTTGAGAGTTTTTCTGCTTTGCATACAATGCTTTCCTTTTTTCCTTTTTTCCTTTCACTTTGTTGAAAAAGATGTTCTATGTTAAATTAAAGTGATCAATTTTTGTAACATTGGTGAGATCAATTTTTATAACATCAGTGAATCAATATGCAGGAAATAAGCCAATCAGGAAATTGATGGAATCTCTCTCATAATCATAGATCAATATTTAACATATATAAATATCAATTTCAGATATAGAATGTGAACTTTAAAGTAACAGAAGCAGAGTTTGTGGTAACACAGGAAGTGTGTTAGTCAAAAGAAAGACTAAGAATTACCCAAAGGAGGAAAAAAGCCTGTTTAAGCTGAGCTAAAGAGTTTTAATGCACGGATATTGTGGGCCAGTGGTTCCAGATTTTGCCCAGTCACATCTTTGAGTTAACTAGTCCTTCAAGGCAGTGGTCTCAAAGTGAGATGCAGAAGATAATCCTCTGGGGTAATGGAAAAAATCCCTTTTTGTACTGCTAATAATTTTTTTTAAATGCCACATTTTATTTCATCTTTACCTTATACTCTTCAACTTCTATTTTTGCATGCTTAAGAATGCACATAATATATTAACACAAGAGTATATTTATATAATGTAAAAATAATTATACCTACATTGTGGGGGTGCTTAGAATTTTTTTCCTGATGGGGTGTGCGATCAAATGTCTCTGTGCTTCAAGAGACATTCAACATTTCTTTGCAGAAACACAGAGGAGGAAGGAATGTCTGCCTCTGTACATTTTGAATATTCCAGGATGCAGTTCCTTGATGATTTGGGATCCCACTCCCATCAAATTACAATTCTGTAATTTGAATGTTACAGAATTAGAACTATTTTCTTCACCTAGACATGCCATGGACCATAGGCTTCTCCTGGCTGTCCTCCTGTGAGCTGTTATTTTCAAGCACTTAAGAACTGTTAATTTTACACACTTTAAGGCTTTTAGAACTACCTCAACCTCACTGTAAAAATACACTATTCTTAGAGAAAAGTGGAGCCAAAAGCACTGTTGTGTAGTGCTCAACTACAACAAGTCCTAGGAAAAAACACATCACGGTGATGACATCTGAAGAAACAAATGAAGGCCCTGAGGGCTCATCATTACTGCAACTCACACAATTGAAATGCCTCCTGAACACTGATGGACTGGGGGCATCAACCACCTCTCCAGGAAGCCTATTCCAGTGTTTGACCTCCCTCTGGGTAAAGAAATGTTTCCCAATGTCCAGTCTGAACCTTCTTCTTGATGAGCTGTGTATTAGCTTAAATGTGCTGAACTGATAATCAGGCTGTCTATTGCAGATTCGCTTTTCCAACTTGATTTGCCGTCAGACACCTGCCAACAAAGTAAGAGGTCCAATCCCCAGATGGGTGAGCATACTGCTAAGAAATTCAATTAAGCTGAGAGACACAAAAAAAGTTACTCTTTTATGAATAAATTGATAAATTTTCAGCTTCACCGTTTTCCAGATATTGGTATTTATGAAATCTGTAAAATGGTTTTAAGTAAATTGGAAACTGTGTTGTTCATTGTAGTTTGAATATTCAAGTGTGTGAGACAAAGTTAGGAATACTGAAAGTTGTAGAACATGAAGCATAGCAGCTGTAACATAAAAATTTCAAAGGAATTTGAAATCCTATCATATCTCCTATATCTCCTATCCCCATATTTATTTCATGCTTTGCAGCAAACCCCCTTGGTAAATGTGCAAACAGAAGTTTCTCTGTAAGAAATCTAATTTTTAACCTGAAGGCCTTGTTGATCTCTTGATCCTGGGTTAACTGGTTTCCAAGTCAGCAACAGCCTATACTGTCAACAAAGTCAGATCTTTATTCCTTACCTTATATTTCTTTTTTTGGTGGGGGAAGGCAGAAATATATATATATCTAGACTCACATTCTGTCAAATCCATGACAAGATACATAAAACATTTTTCTTTGCATGCCTGTGAAATACCATTTTGGAAACCTCAACAAAAGTTTGAAGTCATAGACCTTGCTACCTTAAAAACAGCAGCCAGTAGAATAGAAGAGCATCATTAAAAAGAAAGTATAGAATGTTTATTTATAATAGTTTCAATTACACAGCAAACAATCCTAAACCAGATCTTACAAACAGCAATGCAGTATGCCTTGGGTAGAATAGTCCCAAACTTGCTCTTATCTGCTGATGAAGAACTCAGGTCACAGCGTACATTCACTGCTTCAAAATGCAAGTAGAGCAAAGCACTAAGTTTTGGCATTACTTGAACGTCATTCTAAAATGTCTGGACCATAAAAAGCAATTGGCCAAAACTCATGCCTCATTACAGACACATTACTGATACAACATATTCTGTTGCCAGGTGACCTTTGTTTGGAATAAAAAACCCAACACAAATACCAAATATGATTAAATAAGTTAATTGTGACTGATGTTGAGCATTAGAAACCTGCTAGGAATATTTATTCCCCTCCTTCACCTGACAGGCAGGCTACACTCACAGCAATAAAAATGCAAAATTATACTGCTCCAAATATCTAGTGTAGTTCAGACTTCTGACTCCAGTGTCTCAAAAATGATATACAAGAACAATGTCAAGATACAACAAGGTTATTCCACAATTTGAGCCTTTACATAACAAAGCCATCACACAAAATCAAACCTGAAAGACCAAGATCTTCAGAACACTCTGACTGCATATATCTCAGCTAAAATTAAACAGCAGATAAGAACATTCAAAATTTCCAGTATCAGAGTAGGTTTAAATAGTTCACACCTCCCCCCACCTCCCCTAAATAACTGGGGATGCCAAAGCAGTGTAACATGAACCAATAGGCATATCAGTAAGTTCAGAGAAGAACTCAAGAACAGGTATCTCTCAAAAACTTTCAATCAGAGGAAAAGAAAGAAAAACATCTTTTGTTCTTACTCTGATCTGCATTTAGTCTAAATAAAATGCCAATTCTGTATTCCTGAACATTTTCATAAAATTCCTTTCAAGCACTGGCAATAAAATCATCTCTCATGAGAGAAAGAGCAGCAGGAGAAAAAAGTTTTGCTTACAAGCTTGAAGTACTTAACTTCATAGAACAGACCCTTTTGGATGGTGTCTTCATATATTCTCTTTATCATGGATCGTCTCAAAGATCTCAGATGGCTGCCATGTTACTCCAGACATTTACAAATTAATCCAGATTTAAGGCAAAATAACTTGAATAACTTCTGTTCTTATGAACAGAACATTCAACTGCTGCAGGTGCCCCCTAAGGCACTTTCACGCCAACCTATGACCAGACAGTGAGTCTTCCATCTACCTGGGTCTTCAAACACAGATTTACAGAATGGCTTGGCTTGGGAGGGACTCTAAAGATCATCTTGTTCCAACACCCTGCCATGGGCAGGGACACCTTCCACTAGATCAGGCTGCTCAGAGACACATCCAACAAGTGAATATCTCTGCAAAAGGAGAGTACCTCCCCATCCAACAGACAGGGCTGAGAGGACAAATTGTATAATGATCCTGAGACACTCAAATATTTATCATACTAGAAATTACTTATGCTATTAATAAAAAATAAGTCTTTTGCTGTTTTAGCATTTTACCTTGCATTGAAGAAAGGATGATAGTGAACTCTTTTGCCAGTTTGAATAGTTTCAGGACTACCAGGTGAACTTCTACTGTGTCTGAGACATCACAAATAAATTAAAATCTAGCCAAAGAAAATAACTATTTTTTTACTCTCTCTTGCCTAACTTTTAAAAAATTGTCTTCAAAAGGTAGCTGTTTTCAATACTTTTAAGGGTAGCCTTAAAACTGGAAGTAATAAAATATAAAGAACATTTCACAAAAACTTGTAAAAAATTTAAGCAAGTTTACTGTAAGCTATTTCAGATTATTAAAAATTTTAATATTTAATCTCAGAATTATTCTGTTTTACACTACTGCAGTTTCCAGGGAGCCATTCCCAAATCTAAGACTTGTCAGAAAAAAGAAAAAAAAGCTAAAACACATCAATTTCTTTAAGAAGTTGACTCATTTCCATAGGATCAGAAACTCTATATATTGTATAGTTATATAACTTAAATAATTTAAGTAATACTGCTCTAGCAATGCCTCCCCATTATGCTAACTTACAGCTGGTCTTGCAGTTCCACAATGATATATTCCAGCTGCTCCTTCTCCATTTTATGGGCTAGATCCATATCTTCAATTCTTTGCAACAGCAGTTTATTCTGTGAGACAGATTCAGACAGCTGGTTTTCTCTGAGTCGCACCAATTCTTCAAGATAACCCTGAAAATGTAAGTTATAAGAAAACTTTAAAGAACACACTATCAAAAACACTTTCAATTATGCATATTCATATTTTTTGGTTTATGATGTATACAATTTTACTTTGGGGTTATTGTAGGGTTTTTTAATTATTTATTTTTAAACAGACAAGTAAATTGACTTTAGATTAGTTTGAGATTTCCTAATAGGCAACGTTTATATTCTTGCAGAAGAGTAGAAAAACGGATAAAAAAACTAGACAGAAAAGCCACCAGCATGAAACACTAATTCATCTTTCAAAAACAATTGTCACTAGTATGAGAAAAAGATCAGAATTCTGAACAACTGAACAGGTGCAGGACATTAGATAATACACAAGGGTAAGAGTAGAATATTATCTGCGTGGTTCTTTATAGTTAATGAAACGGATCCAGAATTACTATGAATAAAAAATCCAATGTTATTTTAAAGTTTCTTTGAACTTTTGAATCACACATTAAAATGACAAAGAAGGTTCCAGCACATCAGATGTCAGTAACTTCTTAGAAATTGTCAATTAAAACCAGATACAGTAAGTCTACAATACATAAAATTGTGCACATTCCTTGAAACCTGTGCAAAAATGTGCACTTGTTTTATATGTGCCCACATTTTAAAAAAAGGTATTAAAAACAAGGTAGTTTTCAGAGACACAGTCTGTTCTCAACTCCTGTTGAGTTAGGAAAACAGGTTCACATTAGCTGATAACAAAATGCTACTAGTGTAATTCATCTCCACAAAGACTGTTGAGGGTTTGAGACATCCCTAGTATGAGAGGAAACAGAAGGAGCTGGGATTGCTCAGGTCAGGGCTGAAGAGAAGAGGGTAAGGAAAAAGATCTTCTAACAATGTGCATCAGTGTTTAATGGGAGGGTGTATGCATGATGGAATCAGACTCTTCTCAGTGATAGCCAGTGAAAAAAGGCAATGGGCATAACCTGAAATACAAGCATGGAGGAAACTATTTAAATATAGGAGAGCTTTTCTTTCCTCTTTCCTTTTTTTCCTCATTAAATGAACACTGGGACGGGTTGTCCAGACAGGCTGGGGAATGCATATCCCTGAGATATTCACAGCCTGACTGAAAAAGGCCTTGGGAGACCTGCTCTAGTCTACCTTTGTCTGAACAGGGGAATCGAACAATCTCCAGAGATGTGCCATCTGACCACAACTATTCTGTGATCCTATAGTTAAGTATAGTTCCATCCACTGGATACATTTATATTTGACAGGGACTTTTTAGTCTCAGCACAAGTTCCAAGGTATCTCGAGAACTTTTCAATATGCCTAGTTCTGCCTCATCAAATATTACTGTTATCTTGACTAAGATATTCCTTGGAATTCTAAGTAGCACTTCAAAAGTACTAAATGATGCATTACAACATAACAAATTTTCTGCCTCCCAAAAACATAAAAAACCACAAAACAAAAACAAAACAAAACAAACAAAAAACCAAACCATTTTACAGACACATTTCAGACCTGAAGCACCAGTATCAGAAACATAATCCTCTGTACAGTAAATATCTCTATCTATAATGCATCTGCACATTCCACCAGTAAAAGCACATAAAATTTCATTACAAACAGTACACAAATAATTCAGGAGTTTACTATTCAAAAGTGAACAGCTTAAAACATTCCAGAACAGGGAAGGGATAACTTCCACATAAATAACAAATGTGTAAAGTATGACTCATTGATGTGGACAAGAGACAATGTGGAAAAGACAAAGTCCTCATATTTCCAGAGTGGCCTGGGCAGGACAAAAAGGAAGAGACAGTTCCTAACTTTTTTTTTAAAAAAAAGGTAGGCACCATGAAATCAAGCTCATAGGAGCCAGATTCAAAAGACAGGATAGGAGGTTGTTTTTCACACAACAGATGGTAGATTCACAGAATGCTTTGCCAAAAAAAAAAATTGTTTCGATGGTGAAATTTTACATGGAATCGAGAGGATATTTGACAAGTATTTGGAAGACACATCTATCACAGGTTACTACAAAGACAAATCTTTCAGCTTCAGGCAGCCCCTCATAATTCCTGATATACATTGGCCAACAGTGCATTAGAAGAAAAGTGGTGCACAATCATGTGCTTTGTGTTTATTCTTCCCTCCACTTCGGCTTTGGTCAAGTACCCAAGATAGGATAACCAAGAAGTCTTGGCCAAAACCAGCAGAGTACAGCTGATCCAATAAAGCAATGCTAGGATTTAGCTTGCTAAACTAACATCTGACCCTATCCTACCTCTCAAATGGCTCAGAAAAGAGACCTTCATCTTAGCTGCAATCCAATTGCTTGCCACATTGTGACCTGGTGCTATTAATGACTGCAGCACACATGCTTACTTAGGAGGCACAAAAGGAATTTAT
This sequence comes from Cyanoderma ruficeps, assembly GCA_008694505.1. Lineage (NCBI taxonomy): Eukaryota > Metazoa > Chordata > Aves > Passeriformes > Timaliidae > Cyanoderma > Cyanoderma ruficeps. Next base: position 30,477,307 of record VZDJ01000782.1, read on the forward strand.
CACTGTTTGGGCAAAATGAGTGACAACAGAGCACAAGAAGGATCCATCAGACCTACTGTATCAGTCACTAAAGACGTTATTTTCAACTTGGTCTTCTTGTCACAAACCCCCAGTTTTCCAACACACAGAATGTCAGAAAGCCCCTTTGTTCAAATAAAAAATCTCTGATTAACTGGTACCTACTGCACTGAGTGCAACTCAGTCATTGGTGAAACTTATTGCTGTGAAAAAAGGAAGGGAGAGAAACACTTGGGAAAGGAGCTCTATTACATGGTCCATCTTAATGGTCATTTGAGTTGTAATAGAACAGACACAATTTAATTGAAGTCAATTGTATAAAAGTTTGGCAGGCACATCCCAAATGAAAATTAGACAACAGAAATTTTCTGACTGTAGGAAATAAAAATTATTTTGCTGCTGCAATTGCAAGTAGGCATTCCAAAGGAGGACAACCAGGAAAGTGTCAACAGCTGTCAGAGTAGCTACCATTTTGAAAGTTGTTAAGATGCACCAAAATTTCCAAAGATTTATCCTAAAACTGAATTAAATTCACCCCTACATTAGTTACATACACAAGTTAGCAATTCATTAAGAGAATATTACCAGCAATAACTTCCATGGAATGGGAATGGTTCTGGATCTTGGACTCATGAATAAACCAGAATCACCATTTGCTATTACAGCCTTTGACAACTCTTGTGCTTATACAGACATAAAGGCTCCTAGTGATTCTGACTGTGGATGTGGGCTACATGTTTCAGTACTTTTTCTACACACGTATGTCACAATTTTGATGGAGTATCCTTGGAAATTAACCACTTGGATGTGCCAAGAAAAATAAACATCCACCTATTTTGTTCTCTTCAATGCTTCTCCAGAACTGAGAACATTCTCCTCATGGTGGGGGAAAATATGCATTCAAAGTGATCCTGGTAAGGATGGGGATTCCTTCCAGTGGCTCAAGAGAAAGGTTTTCATTTCTATATTTGAAGAAATTCCTTTTGAACAGCATATTTTGCTTTATAAAAGCAGGGAAAATGCTCTCTGTACCAGAGAGGGCTCCAGGAACACAAGATTTTCCATATGGAACATGATACCATACTAGCTGAGAAGATTAGACCAGCAACCTGGATGCAACAGTTCAGGTCATACTTCAAGAACAAGAAGTCTAAGAGACCCAAAATACAAAAGCACGAATTGTTTGCATAATTTAAAAAATTAATATAAATAAATATTAAATATCTATTATCTCCTAGCAAATCTGATTCTTTCACTGTTACTTAGAAAAACTTTAGCTATACTTTTTCAAGTGTATTAAAATAAAGCAATTTTGATTCTACCTATTCTGTATTCACAGAAATAATTACACCTCCAAGCACCCTTGTGTGGTTCCAGCTCTTCATATGGTTTACTCTATTCAGAGGCTCACAAAAAATCAAATTATTATGCAAGGAAAATAGAATACTAAAAATACTAATAGAAGTTATTTCAAAAAATTCAACCAGGTGTATTTCATTTTTTTCCTGACCCCTCCTTTCTTTCTCTGTGCACTACTTCTTTGGTGTGTATGAACAGTCTGTCCTCTTTTCTCTCTGCTAGCTAAAATGCATTGTAATTGTAGATGGAATATGCAGTAATGAAAAACTAACTACTAACAGGTTTGGACATATATTTCACTTTACCTTTAACTTAAGGGTTGGGTGTAGATGGTAGATGGAAAACATACCTTTGCTTTATATAGTTACATTCAACATGCCACCTAAATTAAAATCCAACACAAACACATCCTTTAATATTTTCCTTTCCCATTCTGCTGCAATCAAGCTCTAAAAGTATCTATTTTCTAAAAACCCACCTCAGTATCACTGAGAAGGTAGTTTTGCCTTTCATCTAAATGGATTACTTTGCTGATCCTTTTTGTTTAGTTTAAGTAAAGTTTAACATCACTATCATCATAAAAGCCTTCAACTGTCAGTCTACCTACAACAATAAAAATCTGTGACTTCTAAGGAAGAGAAAATTCACATGAACTTCAAGTTCACAACCTAACAGCATTAGAGATACAGTGCCTGTAACTCCAAGATTGGAAAAAGAAGCCAAAGCTTCTACATGAGATTGTGAAATTTGATCTCTAAATATTTGCTATTCTATTCCCCAACTCATCAAGCCTCTTTTCCCTCAAATCAGTGAGCAAAGATGCTTGGATATTTTGAGGATCATAAAATTTAGGACCACTTACATGAAGCTAAACAATATCTAATAATATATTTTCCTGCCTTTATTTAGATGGATATGTCACCAATTGGCTGGTGATGAGCTTTGGTTCCAGAGCCCCCACACAAAACAAATCTTTTACCTTCTGTTCCAATGCAAGCCGGTACTTCTGTTCTACCCTTTTGCATTTGTTGTACCAACTGTTTTCATCTGTGATGAAAGGAGGACCAATGTTCTCTGGAGTACTGCCTTCACTGCCACTACTGCCCAGCGTTCTTAGCTCTTCTTCATCACTGCTGATACTGTCAGAACTGAAGAACCATATTTATTAGCTAAGTCAAAGGCTGTGCTTATAAAAATGCAAATTCTGGTCGACATTGAAACATTGCATTTCTTAAAAACCTCTGCAAAAAAGAAAAAAAATTGAATATGTTGGGATATGATGAATTACTAAACACAACTTGTATTTCAAGCTTTTGTTTCTATAATCACCTAAAAAAATGGGCAAAAATTTGTTTGTGATCTTTGTCAAGTTAAGACAACTGTCTGCGGGCTACTTTCCTAAATATAAAGGGTAAACACATTACAATATGCTATTTGAGGAAGAGATGACTTAACCTTTTCTTCACAAATTTAGGGTAAAGAGTAGTATCTAAAAATAGATTTTGAGGGGTTTTTTTGCAGAAAAAAAAGCAGAAACCCAAAAAAGTGATCATCATTATGTTAAACCAAGATAAACTTAAATCAGAATTTATATCTATGTTTATAGCAAAGATCCTGTGCCCATTACTTCACAGAATGTATCTCCCTACATAGTAAGTAGACTCATCGTTAAAATATCTTCATATCTTCCAGAATCAATGCATGCTAGAGAATGCAGACATCTGTTTCAAAGACAAGAATTTATTTTAGTCTAGAAAAGACAGAGGGGATGTCATCAATGCATACAAATATCTCAAAGGCAGGTGTCAGGTAGCTGCTGCCAAGCTCTTTCCAGTGGTGCCCAGTGACAGGATGAGGAGCAACGGCTGTAAACTAAAACACAAGAAGTCCCACCTGAACATGAAATAAACTTTATATTGAGGGTGACAGAGCACCGGCACAGTGTCCCTCTCTGGGGACATTCCTGCTCCAAGTGTCGCCTGCTACAGGTGGCCATGTCTTGGCAGGGGCTTGGACTGGGTGATTTCCAAAGGTGCCTTCCAACCCTAACAATTCTGTGATTCTGATTTATCCCAGTACCCATTTGAAAATCTTCCCTTACAACTATATTTCCCCCTACATTAACAGAATTTGCTAGATTTTTTAAAGTAGTGATTTCCATAACCCCATGATCCTGCCATGATACAAACTGAATCACAATTTGTCATTAATATGTAAGCTAGCAAAAACTTCAAGAGAGTAACTAGGATGTTTGGTGTTCAGTTGTACATCTTCAAGACTATTCCTAACTGCTTTTCTCATTTTGGTAAACCTAATAACAGAAAACATAGCATTAATTTCCATGCTTTTTGGTGATGTCAAATTGCTACTTGATTTATTAGATAGTGAGAATTGTTTTTATTATTAATCATAAGGCTGATCAGAGGAGCAAAATGCAGCTAAAAAGTCAGTTTACACAGCCGCTGGTCACAACTTTCTGTTATGTGCTAATGCCTTATATTGTCTACGTAATATATTACACTTATCAGGGTGTATATATAATTTTTATTTACAAAATAACTACTTTTAGTTTTATGGCTACACAGAAAAGGCCTAAGATAAAGGACAGCTCGGTCTGCTGATCATCAAAGCAGATGCAGCATTTGTTTCCCACTGAACTGTTATTCTGAATCAAGGAAACAAAATTAGCATGACTCACATTTCATGAGTCATGTAACAATTCCAACAGCCTGAAAGAGCGAGGTAGCTGAGTGTACAGGTTTGTACTTAGAGAAAAATATCATTTTGCATATGAAATGAAAAATAAAAGGCCCAACAAAAAGTCAAATTTTGCCAATGAAATAAAAGCAGAGTAAAGCTTAAAAGTACCTTTGGGTGAACTTCAAGTATGGTGTATAATCTATAACAGCTGGATAGCTTCCATCCAATCCTTCACCCTTCAGACAAAAACTGATAAAACAGAGCAACAACAACAGGTTTATTACAAGAAAATTAAATGACAGTGGCAGCTGAATATTATCAACTTCGTTTTTTGTAATTTTTTGGTGCTATAAACCCTAATTTTTAAACATTCACTTTTATTATTAATAATACAAAGAGATGGCAAGAGAATACCAGGAAAGCTAACTGAAGCAGCAGAAACAGAAGAATTACAGACAAGTTTGGAATTTTCCCATTCTACGAAGTAAAAAGCAATTTTCTCAAAAATATTTCAGGGTCTTTCTCTTTTCAGACACTTACAGGTGCTGAGGTGCAGAAAGCTGAACATAAATGAACCTAACTTTTGGGAAATGTTCTTAAATGGCTGTAGCTTTATAAACCTTTCATTTATACTGGGTTTTTTTTCTGGAAATAAATGATTGCATTTCAACCATGCTTAATTATCACAGAAGTGACAAAATTATTATGTTTCCACAAGGCTCATATTCCTCACTCTTCCTATCTGTTATTGATAATCAGATAAACAGATTCTACGAAGTGACAGCTTTTGCTAACTGAATTGCAAAGTGAAATTTTTGACAATGCAGTAATTTAAGTGCTATTTGGGAAGTACATCTAAACAATTGTTCTTTTTCACCAAAAAAAAAGAAAAATAAAGAAAGCAAAAAAGCACCCCTCCAAGCTCACAATGACCTAATTCCATATTGCCGTGAAGGAGGAAAAAAAAAAATCAGATTATGTTCTCACACAAGCTTTCTCATCTCCAGACCAATCTCGTACTTACAGTTCCACATAGATAAGCTAGTCAACATTTATAAGAGACACTGAACTGAAAGAAAATCTCACATATAACATGCAAAGAATGGCTACGGCTTCTCAGCCATTCAAATCACAATACCGTGAAGGCTCTGCTCAGTGGTGCCAAGCAACAGGACAAGAGTCAAAGGGCAGAAACTGATGCACAGAAAATTCCACCTGAGTACGAGGAAGAACTTTACTGTGCAGCGGACCATGCACTAGAACAGATTGTCCAGAGAGGTTGTGGAGTCCCCCACTGGAGACAGTGAAGAACCATGTGGACATAATCCTGTATGATGTGCCCTAGGATACCCCTGCCTGAGCAGGAAGGTTGGATCAGACAACCACTGGTCCCTCCCAACCTGAAACATTCTGTGATATGTGGTACAATAAAAACACTCCTGTAATACTAAGCTTCCATTTTGCACAGAAAATTCTTGGACTCTTAAAAGCTGCACTGACAAAATGTAATTGTCTTCAAGAACCAATCAGTACTCTGAATACCATTAACATGTTCCTTTATATTAGAAATCAGAGGACAAAAAAAGAACAAGTAGGGTCATACAACTAAGCGTTCACACCCTAATATGTAGCACCGAGGCCTCTGAGAGACAAACACAGTCAATTGATGTTTATTTATGAGAGGATTTACATAATGCAAACCTAATCTTTCAATGCTTATTCATGTATACCTGCAGCCCTTCCAAGTACAGGGCTAATACAAAAGCAGTTTAATTTCAGATTATGTAAAGCTTAAACTAATAAAATCTGGTTAAGATTTGAATTTTGTTGTACACAAGGCTAGCAGTTTTATCATCCTGCAGCACACTTCTGTTCTCCTAGAACATATGTTGAGGATGTAGTTAAGCCAATCTAATGACACAATGCTGGAAAAAGAAGCTATCCTGTGTTTTCAACCTCTCCCTCCCCATTTTTTCCATTTTTTTTTTTTAATGCAAACATGATATTCCCCTCCTTACAGTGGTATTGGCATTTATCTGACTCCATGATGGTTCAGCAGCCATCAAGACCTGCATTTTTAGGTTGGTTTTTTTTTTTTTCTTTCTCCACCCAGTTGCAGTTCCACAGCCAGCTGAACTAAATGGTCTTTATCATCAGAAAGGGAAAACATTGCTCATTCCTTATTTGTTTCTTTTCTTTACAAAGTATTCTCCCATAATCTCTGCCACTAATAGGATGCTTCTGTGAACCAAACTAGCTAACAACAAAAGAACTATCCGGAACTGGCTCATAGAAGGGTCCAACAAGCCTGGCACAGAGGTAAATAAACAGCAGTGGTCTCCGAGGGGCCTTTTGGCAGTCATCCACTGCCATCCAATCAATGCATCCAGAGAGGCTACTATTCTGTTTTTGGGCACTTTACCTCCCATATTGGTTTGTGACAAGCATTAATGCTACTGCAAGGTAAATATTAGCAGTGAACTGACAGAAGAATGAAGAACAGCATTATCAGTCTCCTTTTCCTTGTGCTGGGTTATGAAACTCTCTGCCAGTAGCTCTGCCTGAGGCTAAATTTGCCCAACCAGGCATATTAATAAGGTCTTGCACCAGCCAGGTTCTATCTTTTTATAGGCACTGTAATCTTTATAAATTGCTGATTTTTTTTTAACACTATATACGACATACCATGTTGTTTTTTTTATTATCTAGGGTGTGCTCGCACCTTTGTTACCTCAGAAACAGAAATAATCGTATAGGAAGGCCCACAAAAACCTGGGTAGAAATTGCAAAGGTCAATTAATGTAAGCAGTTCAGCTGCAGATAATTTTGACAGAAATTGATATTAAATGGCCATTTATAGGTTATGTTTTTCAAATTTAGAAGTGATAAAGTTAAAGATTCCCTTCAACATATGCAGTTACAATGCTGTCTTCAAATACCAGGACATAACCAAGTACTTAATCACACAGTTTTCCTCACAGTTTAAAAATAACTTTAAAAGATGTCACGTCTATAAGCTTCATTTAATAGGTTTCAAATATCTTCTGCAATTATACTTCTGATTCCTTTTGGGATTTTGATACCTGAAAAAGCTACCCCATAATCATGCAGTTATATAAAACCATAACGTAGTTCTTATCTAGAAGAGCCATTCAAGATGTCTCTTGCCCTCTTCTTTGCCTCAGCCTAAGTTTTGTCTGTCAAACTACCACAGAAACGCAAGAATGTTTTCCATTTCCATTAAATTGATTTATAGGTACTTTTCCTCAGCATTTTGTTATAAAGCATGCAATACAGTACCTGAAATCAATTGCATTGAGTCCCAACAGCATACCAGCAAGCATATTTGCTTCTTCACCAAGAACAATTGCTCCATCTTCATAAAACCTCCTTCAATAAAAAAGAAATAATTTCAGCTATTTTTCATATTTAACAGAGAGCTGAAGAAATCCATTTTAAATAAAAATAATTAATGAACCCCAAAGGCATTCATATTTCATTTCAAATAAAGCAAACTAATAGACTGCATAGCACAAAACATCACAATCTTAATGCACAGAAGAATTTAGATATAAGCAAAAAGCATTTTCAGTATTAGTCCTATGAACTAGTAGGACAGAATGAATAAAATGTAAAAAAAAAAATTATGAAGGCATGTTATACTTTACCTCTAAAAGGAAGAATTTGTGTTGTGTTCATAAAGAAATAATGATTCCATCACATGAAAAGAAGTTCTCTCTCACAATTGTATTTAGAGGCTCTTTAAAGTTCAACATTCAATTTTCATTCGTAGTAGCTGTTCTTTTTTTAAAAAATGTTTTCACAAATCAGCTATTTTTCAGGTAGTTTACCTTTTCTTAAAATATTGCATGCTGGGAAGATGCATGCTGGAAGGTCATCACAATTCACCTGAGAATTACATGTGGCAAGAGGGAAACCAAGAGGTGTTCAGTACCAAAGGTGAGACTGAAATGTCACTTAATAAGAACTGAGATGCACAGTTCACCTTCACATTCTAGCAGCAGATGAGTGTAAGAAGGTGCCAGATTACTGAACACAACCTATATTTCAGACAAATACCAGCAATACTGCCCTATCAAAAAGAATTGCAATGAAAGCTTTTGGATGGTTCAGAAAGAGCTCCAGTTAGCTGCATGGTGAACATCCAAAAAACACATGTTTTGAGGCACATCTCCAGAAACTGAATTGTGTTACAATGCATACTGTTTGAAGTCCCACTTTTGCAGCTTTGTAACAGACATCCATTCGCTATAAGGAGATGAGCTGTCCAAGATTTCGGGTGTTCTCAGTAGAAGGAAGAAATCTGTCAGACTTCCTCTCAGAAAACAGAGATTAGAGTCCTGATAGTGAGGCTAGGAAGTACAAACTCATCTCTATACTCTCTGACTTCAGGAAGGGCTCTAGGAGGCTAAGCTGTCTGAGCCAGACCACTGAGCTAGAGGGACTTCACAGTCTGGTTCAGCACAGTGACCCTTATTTGTGAACAAACAGCAGTGCCCCCAGTACAGGCAGATTAACAGCCATTTCATGGGCATTTGTAAAATCACTGCCAGGTACCAATCTGCACTGAGTTCTTGTAAAATACTGCCTAGGAAGATATCACACAAAAAGGACAGGGCACGCCTTCAATGGTGAGATGCAGAAGTGAGCCTGATAGTGCCAGGGTTAAAGACAAGCGGCAGCAATCCAGCCAAACCAAGACTCCCCTTGGAAAACCCACAAATCTTCATTCAGCGCTATACACTTGACATCTCACAACACAACAATCTGCTATAATTTAAGAGTCTGACCAACTCAGAAAAATAACTGTGCCCATGCTTAACCAAACCCCTCCTCTGAGAGTGCTATGCACATCCAACACCAAGAATGTGCTGCTTCATTCAAGTACTAACTCCAGGCACCTAAACACAGCAGTGAGGTTTAAAAAGAGCTATCAACATGATAGATAATCTCGTATTCTACATACACACGTGTAACACAAGAAATTTATACTTTATAGAAATAATTATTAAATATGTAAACAGTAAAATATAAGATTTAAAATGCTAAACAAATGATGCAAATCATCACCCAAAAAATCAGCTCAGTTATTAGGTATCTGAAATCCCACATGGGAAAGAAAACACATCCATTGTTGCTAGTGGCTTTGAAATCCACACAACCAAAACCTGAAAATGTAATTTTTATTTCCATTAGATGTATTTTAAAATATTACTTCAAAAGAAACTTTGCACTTACTATGTTTGGAATGCAAGAGAAGTTGTTTCCAAAAGCTATACCACTGAAAGAACATTTAAATATATTAAACATTAACATGTTCAAATAAATTAATTTGAAACTGCTAATCAAATAAGACCATTGCTATCCACTAACAAACTACACTAGCAAAACAGGAACAAAGAATTTACTACTTAAGTACACAATTTGTGACCCTACTCTTCCTCAGCTCCTCCTGAAAAACCCATGCGACTTCTCAGTTTAAAGCAGCATAAGTAAATCTTTTCCAGATTTTCTTTGTTTCATGTACTTCTTGTCTACTATAAATGCAAGCAAATCTGGGTAAAATGAGACAACAGGTTTTGAAACTGCAGTGAAATAGGATGTTTACTTAGTTGTGTTTCTAAGTCAGCTTAATACTGGCAAAATATATGGAGATGTCTGGACAAATACTATTAAAACAAATAATAGTCTAAATGAACAGGTATCCTTACAGAGAAAATTCTTATTGTTTTAATAGCCCATTCATTATGTCTAAACTTTGAGAGTTCAACATAAAGTACACATTAGAGATCCACTTGTATTCAGATGACTTCATCAAAAATCTGTAAGGCATACTCGTTATGAGATAAAATATCATCTAATAATCACATTATCTAAAACCAAAACTGCCAGTGTATTCTCTACCACAAAGCATATTCTCGTCCCTGTTTTTATCATTAGAAAACAAAAATCTGTTACATGTTTTTCTTATTATATTAAGAATCCTAGCTATACTAGATCACTAATTCTCTTACTCTACAGTTCTTAAGAGGTTCCTGGAATTCTCTTCCTTTTTTCTTTAGGAAAAGTTACTATAATAATTTTTTTTTACTGAGTCCTTAGGTTTTACATAGATTTTGAAAGGAATACTACATCTCTCCTTACTAAACCACAATATTTCAGATTTAGTTCCTACTTTAGAGAGGTTTTCTTTGCTCCTGACTTTTCAAGAATTCCAGGCTTATTTCCACATTTTTTAAATCGTGAAAAGATTTTCAATTTTGCAGATTTACCCATGCTAAAACTAAATCCATACCAACTCTATATCTTTCACTAGGTTACAGGTCTTTCTTTGATGACATCCTTTACTATACAAATCAAGTGCACCATTCACTTCCAAACATAAGTCCCTCACTTAAACAACATTTACTGAAATATTGCAAAAATAAAGTTCTTGTAGACCTGGTTGTTTTGAAGTCTCTCAGAGCTGTGGAAATGTATTCAGACAAATGTTTTTCCATAAGTGCTACTCTTATCCATGCTCGACCCTGCAAGGCAAAACAGGTATTAAATATTTAAGTGTTACAGAAAGAAATAATTTTACAATCTGAATACTAATACTTCTGGTCTACCTGAGTAAATGACTGATTAACAAAACTAGCATTAAACAGAAACAGTTGCTAGGATCTACTTCATCTTAGCAATAATGAAAATAAAGAATGCATTCTTACCAGAACACAAAGTTTATTGTGAAATAAAGTTATCTAAAATTTTAAAGAGAGGGTGGAGGGATTTTTCTTAATTATATGCTCCAACCTTTTAAAAAGGTCATGTATATGAGAGGCAGGAGATCAGGGCAGCTTTATATTTTAAAATCAATAGTATTTGAAGCTTCCAGAGTGAAGTGGCAGAAACTTGTCCTCAAAGTGATTTTTTGTGTTCATTCAAATATTTGAGGGATTTACATAAAAAAATGAGTTGTGCAGTATTTTTTCCCCTCAGTAACAACATTATTATAGAAGGTGCTCATAAAGCACAGACATAAAATCAAATCCAAGAGGCCTAAATCTCGTAGAGTCCAAAAGCAAAACATCATTAGAACAGTTCCATAAACAACAGCAATAACTTTAAAAAATAACCCTTAGCAAAGCACGTAGTGTGGTGTTTGCTAGTCTAGTGCACAAGATTGCAGCTTACAAGAGGGAGACATTCCAGTGGCTGCCACAGTTACAACTGTGTTTTTGAGAACACCAGGAATATTTCTTGCAAACCATATAAATGTACAAACACTTATGTAAGTAGTACGATGTCTTTATGCCTAATAAAGTTGGGGCTTATTGGCATCTAGCTGAACATCACTACAGACATTCTACCAGAACCAGCAGTAGATTATAATCCTACTTCAGGGTGACCTAACTGTGGCCTTCTAGGGAGCCTACAAGAAAGAGGGAGAGACACTTTTTACAAGAGCATGAGGGACAGCACAAGGAGGAGTAGCTTAAGCTAAAAGAGAGTAGGAAAATGTCTCTGCCCACAGCAGGCGAAATGGAACTAGATGGTATTCAAGATCCCTTCCAACCCAAATCATTCCAAGACTCTATGAAATGCTAAATAAAATTGCTTTCATAAATACCAACAGCACAGTAAAAAATATAACTAAGTGCACTGAAAGGAAAAGGACATTTACCTAGATAGCTGCATTTATGCTGCATTTATTTAGAACATGACTGAAACGGTAAAACTGATGATGCTGCTTAGCTAAGGACTAAAGTCTATGCACCTCCAGTGAAAGCAGAGCCAACTAGCACTGGCAAACCCTTGCTGACAGCTTCCAGGCTGAGGAGGACACTTATTTGGACGACCAGTCAAACTGATGCACATGATGGGTATTTGTGTCAACATGCTCTCTGTCTTTCCATATCCAAACATTCAAAATACTCCCCTAAAAAACTGAACATCATTCTCCACACTCACTGCACAAATTAGGTTCTCTGTCTACCATTTGGCATGAAGTATTCCACGGAGTAATAGAAAGTTTTAATTTATTTATAAGAATATTTTAGAAAATAGCCTTGCATCTTATTATCTACTGAATTTAAATATCCATATCTACTAAAAATCTCAGAATTCAGAAAGACCTTTAAAATAAATCTGAAGAGCTGATCACACCTATTCTATCAGTGCATAAATTGTACATGAAGTCAAAGGATTAGAAGGGGAAACAAAAAAATCACCCAATTTCTACAACTTTCGTATTTCTTAGACAAGTCCTCAAGAACTCAATTTCCCTTAAAATACCTTGTTTTCAAAAAATTATGCAAGGTAAAAACAATCTGAGGACAATCATTTTATAATATAACACAATCACTGAAGAGAGACTTTCCTCTACTGAGTAAGAAATCTTAAAGGAAACACATTCCAATTTAAAAGTGTGACATTGTTTTTCACCACAACGACAGACTCTGAGATTTAGAAGGCAGAAAATGACTTCTTTATTTTTGGGATGTGTCTCCTTTTTATACTACTTTGCACAGACCAATCTGATTGGTGAAACAAAGACAAACCTTTTCAATTACATTGGTCAGACCAGAGGGACATGAAGAAGAAGTCCCTCCTAGGAAAAGGAATTAATAACATAGGTAGTTGGAAAAACATTTCTTCTGTTTACAGAAAATTCCCTGAGAAAAGAATTTCAAAAAACCAAAACACTTCAGGCATGGAACCAGGGCTACAAAAGTGGGACTTTTTAAAAGCAAACATTTACTAGGCACATAAAAAAGAATATTTCGAACAAAGAAAAAATGTGTAGAGTAAGCTAAGAGCTATGTTTTTTTTTACAGGCACAGAAATGTCACAGCAATGTAATAAAAAGGTCACTTCAGCCTTTCTCTTCCCTACCTTAGCTCTAGAAGAACCGACGTTCTCCATGTTCTCAATACTGCAGATGCAATTGTGAGAGACTTTCCGGCAAGCTACGCGAATGTAGTCCCAGAAACTACGAGGACTTTCATAGCCGAACCAGGTGATCTGACCTTAAACCAAAATACAAGATACATAAATATTTATGTAGCTCCTTCTCTGCTTATTGGAGATAAATGTAATTAAATACTGCCCGATATGCTGCCTTTACTGAAAGGATTTTATACAAACAAGTCCATGAATTCCTACTGAAAACTGACTCATAGATGTAAAAAAGTTGCATTATGCAGCTCACCCTGGTTTGAAATTGATGCACAAAGAGAAGTTCAGGGCTCTGTATATATATGTGTATTTTCTTGGGGGTTTTTTTGTCGCTATTATGCTAAAATAATACTCGAGTCCTTCACAGAACTCTTCAATCACAATAGAGCAGAAACCTGGGACTTAAAAATATGAGGCAAGAAGCATTTATGCTATTTCTGTAGGTAGTATATACATTTCAATAATACAGTGAGAGAGAGTTTTGTTCTTAAAAAATTATATAAATAAAAATATAAATTACCACTTTGCTGGGGTAGTGTTATCTTTATTTTAGGAGCAGACTGGATTTTTTCAAAATGTACTTTCATTTGAAGAGAAGCTGATGCATAAGCAAAAAAGTTTTGCAGCCACAATTTCTTTTGAGTATACACAGAACATTCCCTCAGAAGCTGAGCAAAAATAACTGAGCAGATCATTACCCCTTCTGGAACTACAACCAAAATCCTTCTTGTTTTTCCAGGTTGCACTGTATTGCACTTCGAAAATGAAATGCAAAACTACATAGCACTTGCAACATCTCCACATAATTTCAGCAGCAGCACAACAGTTCAACCCTGTTTTTCAGAGTGAACAGCGCATTGCTCTCACTTTGGACATACCTGCAAACAGGTATGGAACAAGTGAGGTTAATATTGCCCTCTGGTGACTGCCAGCATTGCTATGTTCAAAACCTTGTCTCCATATAAAATGAGATATTATTTTTAAGCTAATTTTATCTTATTTCAAGTCTTGAATTGCACTTAGGAAGCTTTGCTAATGTATGAGAAAGACTTCTCTTTTTCTGCAGAAAACTAAGACTTCAAGAAAGAATATATTAGAGTGATACTGCAAATCATACCTACTGAAAATAAAATCCAAAATATGCATTTTTATCTGACATGACCAGACTTAGCTTCAAGCATAGCCAAAGTTGTGTAAAAGATCTGTCCCCTGTGAGCTGAAGAAATTCAAGTGGCAGGTTCTTCTTCCCCTAGAGGGTGCATGCCACTTGACTTTGTGGTCCATTTGCTTCCTTCACCACAGATACATTTGTAAAGTTCAAAGCATGATAAAAGGCTTTAAAAAATACAAAAAGTCACAAGCAGGAAGAATTAATATATAATAACCAATATGCTAAGGAAAAAATAGTATTCCAAGGTGCACAGTTTCTGTAGTTTTAGATCTGCTCAGCTCTAAGGACTAAAAGAAAAGAAATTCCACAAGTTAAGCGCTTTTACAATCTCACTGTTCTTGTTGAAATGCCAAGTTTAGTGGACAGCAACAAAAATTCAACAGTATTTTAACAACACAAAAGCCTAAATATATTTTTCATATTCTTCACCAAATCAAAAGCATTTCTGCCCTAGGAATTGTACCTACAAAATTAAATGCAGCTAGGGCGTAAAGATGACTTCATATCATCAATTCCAGTTCCAACTAATAAAGGCAAACATATGATATATTAACTTTTGCGGCTTTCTTCAAACTATCTTAAGGGTAGAACAAATTTAGCAAAAAACAGTTTCACTCCCGTTTTCTGAAGCTGATAATGCAAGGAAACACCTTTTACAATTGAACACCTGAAAAAAGACACAGTCATTTAGAACAAGAAATACCTTAACAACAGAAATCCATACCAGCACACAGCACTTGGTTTACACTGATGAAGAAAGCCAGCTGGCCACAATTTAACATACTCTGACATTACAGTGGGCTCCCACCTCATTCCAGTTCTGTGAGAGGGTGCAGTGGGCTTAAGACTTCAGCAGGAATTTTCTTCACTTGAAAGTCACAGCCAGCTCAGAACCTTTTGTAAATCGTGGTTCACACAAGTTCCACAGTTGCAACAAAGTAATGACTATTAGGGTGCTCCAAGGTACAGACAGGTTTTCTCCAGATTTCCTTCTATTATTTAGTTTGCAGCAAAATTTTCTATCCATTAAAAAGTAAGTTTTTGTACAACTTGTTGCTAATAAACTGGTGTGATCTTTGAGGAATTTCTGAGATACCTACCCTTATTGCAAGCCTATGGGCTCGAAATGAGTCACTAAATACTTAGAGTAGTTAATAAACTCAGTCCTTAAAGACAATTATAATTTCATTTACATTATACATTCATTTAAATAAATTCATTTTATTTTTTCTTCATACAAGAAGAATTAACTAAACCACAAATTATACAGGAGCTCTCTTGCTTCTTCTTAGTAAAAAAACCAAAAAGGGTCACTATGTCTGTATAGACACTAAATCCAGTAATAAAAGCTATTCTGCTAACAACATTATTGCACCAAATAAAGAGCTATCACAGCTGTATGCTTTTTTTTTAATGATAGTAGTGCCTTTAATTCTTATATCCTTAATCTACCTTTTTCACTCCCATTATATCACCATTGCCTTAATTATTTATTTAATCCAGCAGACTTGCTTCTCTCAGCACAAAATGCATAACAAGCTGCATTTTACTTAGTCGAAGAACTCCTAAAATTTAGGAGTTACACAGATTAGATAGATAAAAGCAGCTTCCATGGACAACCCTAGCAGAAGCTTTTGACATGTTTATAGTGCCTCCTAAATGTACAGGAAAATAGGCACACAAAGTTGTCAAAGTGTCAAAAAAATAGCACAGTACAGAATATTTTTTCATGGCGGCAAATGCAAGTAAGTGTACAGAAATCAAGTGTGCTCATAGTAACCACGATATGCAAAAATTATACAAGTCACAAGCAAGATGCACTAGATGCATTTACATACTGACACCTGACACTATTTCTAAACACACATACTGGCTAGCAGTTTGGATATCAAACATTTTTGTTGCACAAAGGATATTACTCTGAAAACATGGTAAGCAAATACATCCAGGAGACTAGTTTTCAAAGATATGTTTAAGATGATGGCCATAGAAATCTACAACAGTTATTCATGTTTTTCTAACTCACTTAACTCATGTTTACTAACTCACTTAACACTAACTTAAAGTGATAGGAAAAGGCAGAAAATATTACAATCTAGTTATATAGTAAAGACAAAGTACATATGACTTTGAAATTACCTCAGGTTTTAAATCAGCTTGGATATATCTGAGATCAAATCCCAAGTACTGTTGCTGAACACTTTTGATGTCCTACATTTCTGCACTACCCGTACATACTTAGCTGGTCTGAAAGAAAAGACACTTACAGGAAATATACCTGAAAAATCTGTGGGCAGAAATGAAAAGAAGAAACCACACAAATGACTACAAGATACTGCATCATCTCCACAGTACAGAATGGTCAAGAATGGAAAAAATTCCAAACAACTATATGAGAAAAAAAACGGCTCCTGAAATGATTCACCTTGCTTTAAAGATTATCAAACACACATACATTTGTACACAAACTTGTGAAATCCCTTTCAGGACTATATGTCTAATTTGGACCTTCAAACAGAGTGTCCCTGTATCCCCCGAGAGTAACACTTAATTTCTGCTATATTGTAAAACCATGCAAAAAGCTTACTCCTAAGAAGAAATAAGAGTAATTAATCACTAATCTTTCTTCCTATTACTTCTTCTCTCCTCCCTTTTCAAGATTTTCAACTGCCCTATTCAGTAGTATCGTATCTTGCCAGCAGGGATGCTGCACAGTTTACTGGAATGACAAGAAGGATACATGCCTTATATCCTCCTCATTATGCTCTTTGGCCTACTCCACATTCTCAATACATCCAGCACTTGTAGGAAGTACCATGTATACTGCCCACGTAGTGTTACACAGTACAGGGAAACAGCTCTCCACTTTCTAGAGCTTAAGGCAGTCCCTTAAAAATCAGCTAACACAGCTTGCTCAAACTCTCTCGTCCTCAGGGCAATTCAGTTTGCTTTTACTGTCAACAGTGGCCTATTCCTGACTGATATTTATTGGCAGTACATGTAGCTGTAAGGTAGTGCCACAGCATATCATGTTACCTTTCTTGGAACTATTTTGGTGCCATATGTGCCATGTCTTCTGTATCACATGAACAGATATATATATACAACGGGCATTTACAGACCTCTGTTGTGTGAGGTGGTCTGTTTCTGCCAATCTTATTTTACTACTAAGCAAATAACCATATGCAAAATATTCTTAAGGATATGAGCAGCTGGGCTAAAAAAGTGCATTCATGGGGAAAGCCATCGGTTTTCTGCCTGTTTGATTTCTTGGTCTAGCTCGCTACAGGACCCCATGAAGACTGCAGGCAGGAAAAGTAAGCACAAAGTCAAAGTTGGGCAGTAGGGGAGAACAAAATCTGTAGCAAACTGCACCGAGTTTAAGAAACATCATGGAGATTTTCATTACAACTGGACAATGTCATGAGTAATCTGTGACAGCCCTACTTTGAGCAAAAGGTTGGATGGCATGTAAAAATTTTCCAAAACTTTATTCTTCAACGAGAGTGAATGCAAAAAACCAAATCAACAAAACCACTCATGGGGTGGTTAAAGAAAAAATGCTATTTCATTACCCTTTTGCTACCAGGAGCATCAGATGAGGTACCTATCAAAAATCTATTTTACATGGTGCTTGCATTTCTACAATGACCATTTTTTCCAGAATACCTAGGACAACATAAGGCTTGGACAACTACTACAGAATTTTTAATTGCAATGGTTTTAGAAAAAGTGTAAAATTCTAATCTCTGTAACTGAACTCTCTTCCCTTTAAAATAACCATTCTCCTTCCTGACATTTTGGGTTTGGGATTTTTTTTTGGTCTGGATCCCAATTAAGCATGAAACCAATAAACAGAAACAGTTACAATATTCCATCAAGACTATGCTTTGCTCCTTAAAAATACACTAAATTTAATGTCAGAAGAGTTACCAGTGAAAGTTTTCTAATAAAGTAAACTTTATAACATAAAGTAAATACATTTTTAATTCTTCCTTCCTCACCCAATACTTCCAAAGAAAGCTAAAGATTAAGAACTGCTGTTTGTCATCGCCTTAAGAAAGTAAAATTCTATATACTTAAACTCCCAAATCTGGATCATCCGTTTTGCTACACTTCCGTGAGATTATCCTGATAACTTTGATGCAATGAAGCTATTTATCTTACCATAGACAAACAGATCAAATATGTTCTGCCAGTTTCAAAACACTTTACACAACCCACAGCAATCACCAGTCTGCTTTAATCTATTCCTACCAACACCAAGTATGCATTCAGAATATACCCGTCTATTCCATCAATAAAATACTATTTCTTTCAAGCCCTGAGTTGTAGACTACATACCCTCTCAAAATTTAAAGTGTCATGGTATATTTCTTATGTCAATTTCTGTTTTATTATCTAAATTTTTTCAAAAATTGCATGCAGTTAACTAGCTTATTACCAAAACATTCTCCAGTTTGCAACACAATCCACACATTCCTGCCTTTTTCTGTAATTTTAACTCTGCAAACTTAGAAAACCAAACTAGCAATTACAAGGGGAAGAGTGAGACAAAAATTTAAGTACTTGAATTTCTCCATTTCTTACTTGAAATTATTTTTTACTTGCAAATTCCATTTGCCAGCCTGTCAAGGCTTCTTCTCTGTACTGCCTGTCCTGAACAAAAGACTGTGAAGCGAAAGAATGTTGACGAATAAAATTTACAATGACTTTTGCACAAATATTGCTGAAGCTGGAGGAGGAGGAGAAAAGAGAACAATTTCCCTGCAGAGTCAAGCTGCTAAGTACCCATAATCACTCCAAAAATCTTTGTCACAATGTGACAAACCCTATGTTTCTACCATACTGTGCACCATTTTTTTCCTCCTCTGACAGAACCACAGCAGGTAGTAATTGCTACTCAAATGTCAGCCTACACACAGTTTTGTTCACAAAGCTTGGTTATGAATATTAAAAAGTATGAAAATGAGTAGATTGTCATATTACACATCTATATTTAGATGATTATGATGTTCTTCATAATCCTTAAATTGTTTCAGAAACTGTACACAGGTCTGAGAAATGAGAAGATGCTTCCAAGGTCCTTTTCTAGTGACTGCTATGACTGTTACTGTTAAAGGACACTGTTCTTTGAGCAAAGCAGCTTCCTCTAGAACAATTGGAAAATGCAAACAGACATCTGGAATTAGAACATCTGACTTGATACAAGAAAATCAACAACCGACCTTTCTCAAAAGCAATCTAATCCAGGACATTCCAGCAGAAAAAACAGCTTCACTAAAGGTGTGGAGCAATAGAATGAAAGGACCTAAAAACAGCATCTAGAAAAGAAGGCAACAAAAGCAAGGAACGGAGAAAGAAATGGGAGCAGCACCAGATACGCTCTGTAGCTCCTACTGAAGCAGATAACATAATTGTCTTTTAGACTCTTAGGACACAGTCTTATCATAAAGCAGAAAAGCAGACAGAGCTCAGCACCATGGCAACATTCACTAGCTTAATTACCAGCCCAGAAGGCTTCCAACAAGATCATTTGAAATATGTTCCACAGAAATAGTTGTTTTCACTTTTCCATAGTAATACAGAAAACCAGGAAGGTAACAGCAATAGGACAGACACACAAAGAAAGCCAATGCTTTCATTCAGCATCAAGGAGTTTGCACAGATGCACATTTGTTTTGTATAAACAAATTCTCATGGCAAAATCATCACCAGTAAGAAAGTTAACATACCTTTCAGTCTATGACTTAGAATCTGTTCCAGAATAGCTGCAAAATTATTAAATTCAGGGGAAGTATCATCGATAGTTTCGAAACAGGAACGGTCAATCAGAGTCTTGACTGAAAACCTAGAGCAAAAACACGGGACAATCATAAATTATATGAATAATTAGTGGTCCTCTACAGCAGGGCAGTAGTTTGCATAAACCAAAAGAGCATGGAACCAGAATCCACCTCGATGATTTCAAGCTCAGTCAGAGCAACAGGAACACACAAAATGTTCAGATATAGCATAGACGTGCAATCGTCATTGTTGGTCTCAGGCATAAAGCCTTAAAAACTGAAAGAAAACAAAAATCCCCACCCTTTGCACATAGAAATGAGATAGTTATTTTTCTCTTCTCTAAACTACTTTATTGAAGTTGTAGAAAAACAAGGACTCAAAAGCATCCAACACCAGTTTTTCTTTGTAATCCTAAACATAACCATTTTTTGCTTGACATTTTGTCAGTGCTTTTATTCCCAAAAATCCATGTCCAGTAATCAGAAATACAAACTTTATCCTATTATGAGAACATTCTAATTTCATCCTAATGCAAAAATAATCTTATTTTAGACATATTATAAAACAATGAATCTTTATGCATTGTTAACTCTGCACTCACTTAGGCTGGTTTGCCTGTGAATGGGTATAATCCTTATTCAGCACTACATTACTTCATTCTTATGCTAGAAAAGGTTTCAACTTCAATGATCTAACACTTAAAATTGGAAAGGCTGAATCAAGTCATTGTAAAAAGCAGACAAGATGTAACTAGTCAGCTGGCCATTTTGCTGTGTTTAGTTACACCTACACATTTATATATTCAGAGGATAGTTTAAACTTCAACAAATGTGACAAAAATTGTTTTTCTTTTGCCTTAGTAATTTTAATCATCATCCATTTTTATTTTCCTTTCTGTAACTTGTTCTTCCAGTTTTCATTTTCACATGTTCTCAAACTTAAAAGTATTAAATCTGAAGCATTTATTACGTTTTTTTGCAGCAATCTTATTTGTATTAATAGCAATTTGTACAGCCTGAGGAGGTAGTTTTCACAACACCCAAATGTCAACAGTACCAACTCAGGATCTTGTCACTCTGCCTGCTCCTCCCAGATCCCACACCTGAGCGAGCACCAGCTTCCTCAGTTTTGCCAGTTCTCCTTTTCATGGCGCTCACTATGAACTGTTCTAGATTTTCAGTACTGGAAAGGAGGGGAGAATTGACTCTTAAATATAGATACATTCATAAAAAATATCCTCCACAGCATCTCAACACAAGCACCTCTACAGCACAGCTGCAGAAGCAGCACAGGATTGTAAGCATGGGCAGGAATGAAGCTCCTTACACTGGTACTATTTTGAAATGCTCTGTACTACAGAAGTAACTGCCTCCTTAGTGGAGTCAGCACAGCCTTCTGATGCACAAAACTAATATGCTTAAACTAAATTGACACAGCTCAAGAGTTTCCACTCAATTTTGTTTTACTCAGTAAACTTCTGAATAAAGACTCCCTATCTTACCTTTCCTGCAGGCTTCAATTGTTGTAGTGTTTTTTGCAGAACAGGAATTAGGAGTGAATTAGGGTGGAGGAGGAAGCTTCTCCTGCAGTGCCAAATTATGACTCAGTTTTGAACTCCTCCACATTTTTTAACCAATTTTGAGTAAGTGAGAGACATGCATGCCCACCAGTTAACTGCTATTGACTCCTCTAATGGCAGAACTTATTGCTTCCTCAAAGCTATATCAGAGCTGAGAAGTTTTTGATGAAAAAAAAACTTTAAAAAATTTCATTGTGAAAAACAAATGCCTATAGCAATGCCATGACTAAGCTAATATTAACTGTAACAAGATGAGTCCTCCACACCACACAGGTCTGAAAAAGAGATGGTGCAGGACATCACTCAGAGATCCATACATGAGATAGACAGTGAGTTAGCAGAGTGATGTACTCCTCTGTATACAGGAATATCATCTTAAAACTAAGAGATATGATCATCCATAAACTGCAAAATCAAGTAGAGTACAATATAAAGCTATGTCTATTTATCTTGTATTCAATGTCATACTTGAAAGTTCACTAATTAATAAATATGGAATACCTATTCTGAAATGGAGATATATTCAAGAAGAAACACTTAAGAGCTATTTCACAAACACTTCTAAAAATCAGATATAAGCTTTTTTTTAAAAATTTCAAAGCATTCTGCAACTCAATTGAAGAAAAAAAATAGTATTTAAGGAATCAAAAAAATTTTATATACCTAGGGTCCGATTATAAAAGACAGTCTAAGAGCTCATCATCAAAATTAAGCGCTCATATTACTGCCATAACATCAGAAACGATAATTTTCATCTGTCCACTCCACCCTTTCACCAAAAACCTAAACCTTTATAGTCAAGTTCGGTTAAATTTGCTTTTAGGAGAACTTACAGGGAGTGCAAGCATGTACTTACTTCCATAGACGAGGAAGATAACAGCACTACCAAGCAAAATTTGATTCACTACAAATATTTTTTTGAGATTTTAAAAAACCTCTTAGGTAAATACTTGTGTGTTATCTTTTTTCCTTCAAATACTAGAAAGAGGCAAACATATATTTAAGCACAAGTTAAAAGTCATGAGCACGTTTTGCATATTAGATATTCACACTTCACCATGTTTTCCATGTATATTGGAGAAAGGATTAAGGGTATATAGAAGTTATGCCTTCAGAAAATGTTACACTGTAAGCAGTAAGTAAGCAATTCTCCTCAGTCACTGAAATTGTTTCCAGTGTATAGGCCCCAGACCAGAAAGTCCATGCTCTTGCAGAGTTATGTGGAGCCACACGGAAACTGAAAGTCAAGAAACAAAAGGTCAGGTCTAAAGTATGCAAGAGCTATGAAGAAGAACCGTCCCAATAGCTAGAGCTATTGGAGCTGTTTCCTTGGTTTCCTGTACTGCTCCCATCTTCACAGAACCTCAAAGGTTGGAAAAGAATTATTATCATGGAGTCCAACCTTAACAGTGCCAAGTCCACCACTAAACTATGTCCCCAAGTGCCATATCCACATTTTCTTGGAACACTTCCAGGAATGGTGTTCCTACCACTTCCCTGGGCATTCTGTTCCAATGCCAGACCCCCACTTCTGCAAAGAAACTTCTCTGAATAGCCAATCTAAACCTTCCTGGTACAATTTGAAGCTTTTTCCTCTCATCACTTGCTGCCAAGGAAAAGAGCCCAAGCACCACCACACTCCATCTTTTCTCCACTGGGCTGCCACTCCAGAGCAACAGTCTGCTTACACATCAGAAGTTAACTTCTAAGTGGACTGTAAGAGCAGATGAGCAATGTCGCTTCTGTTGCTATAATACCTGTTGCTTCAAGACTTTTTTAAAAGAAGTCTTCTATCCATGACTTCTCATTATGTTACTGCAAGAACATTTACTCCCTGACTTTCCTTGGGTTTGTTTTTTTTAATACAGTAACTGCCATTGGAGAGACTTCAATATCAGTGTTTCTAAATGACCTTCATGAACTCTGATGTTTTTGGATTATTACATATTTTTCTCTGTCACAAATCTACTCTTGCTTCAGCCAAAAAAAAGATGTAGAAAAAGTAGCATTCTCCAACCTTAGAAAGACCTTCTGAATTGCGTAAGATTGAGATATTCTTGAATAAGAAAGACTTAAACCAATCTTTTTAGGGTAGGTTCTTCCACTGTCTTGCAAGATGCGCAAGAAGGTCTCCCAAGTTTCTTGAAAAACTCCAAAGCAAAGCCAAACCTTTTGTGGATACATCCCACATCCACAGGTTTATTTCCAAAACAGCAACAAGCCTCTAACCAAAAAGCAAAAAAAGCGGGAAATTAGACTGCTGCGTGAATTTGTTCCCTTTCCTTGTCTGATTCTATACCTCCTTTTAGGTTTTCAAATGAATGAAAGGATTTTGTCATGATTATTTGCTTGCAATTTGGAAAGTGTCATTAAAATACCATTTTAAAGTATTCAAACTATTACTATAGAATAATCCTCAAGATTACAAAACAATATGCCTTATGCTAAACATGGCTCGGTCATGAAACCTGACAGTTCAGCTAAAGGCCAATGTCAATGCAACAGGTCTTACATGTATTATCAAAATCACTGTTGTAAAAACATATTTCCTAATAGTTATTCAATTCTGTGTTAATATTCTGCATTTAAGCTATGACTATCACTTCTGAGACCCATCTCAGTTGTTCTGTACCTATATGTATCTTTGATCTATGAATCCCATTGAAGACTAGATTAAAACAAATTGAACAATCTCTAACTAGTAAAAGATCTCAGTACCACTTACTGGAAAATTAAAGGGACCAAACTTCAGGGAAAACAGGTAGGAGAGAGACAAAGCTTAGAACATGCATTACGTACTCAAAGAAAAAAGTTCTGAGAATTATCCCAATTTAAATCATGGCTGTGCAGTTACAATAACATAGCCGTGCATTTTCACATGCAATTGCTTTATGGAACTTAAGTATCCATGTCACTTTCCACGGCTAAAGTGACACTCAACATTTCAGTGGTAAAAAACTGTTCTTTCCAAAAAACTGTAAATATGAGAAACTATCCATATCTGCAGAAGGAGTTAGATATCATCACTGTAAGAAAAGATGAAAAGCCTAAAGTCTGGTATAACTATTAAGTAAAAATATGCTAGATTGAAGCTTTGACAAAAATAATTCATTAAATTACCAGAGACTGTTAACAGATGGTAACTCAGAAAAGTATCATCCTTGTGATCTTTCTCCTTCACTGGGTAGCATGCCATACCATCCAAATTTAATTGAATCAACTGACTGGAGCTATTTTTTTCTCCAAACAATTTCTTTATTTTCATAGAATTCTGATTGGAAACAACTACTATTTTACTCTTTTCAATACTAACGTGGCTATTCCTAACAAGTTACGCTTTTCTATAATAGGAAATGTGTAATAACTACAGTAAAGCACAGAAATATTTAAAACATTTACACTTACACTGGCAAAATAAAAATATAAATAAATGTATACACATCGTAAGAATGCAAATCCTTTTTCCTCAACATCCTTTCCAAATTTTAATGTGTATTCACAAACTGAGAACTTCAGGTTTTGTGAAGATAAAGCAAAATTAAGTCACTTTACTGAAAATAATAAAAATATGCCAATCTCAAACAGTTTCTGCAGTAGCTCTTTGTTTTATATGTGTTTAACTGAATTTCCTCAGATTGCTAAGCATTTTTAAATACATTACACCATCATTTCAACTTCAGGACAAGGATACCAAATAAACCAATAAAACAATGTAATAGCACAGAGTACAGAAGAGTTCTTCTCAAGCGGGAGGGGCAAAAAAACAAGTTCTGCAGAATAAAATATATTCCTTTAAAAGGAACTGGTTATATCCTGTACAATTGTGTCATTACTTGATAAAACTGGTGTTTTTCTGAGCACGCAGATTGGAAATATCTGCATTTCTGTAATAACAGTGAAACTGAAAACTTTTATTTCTATTATTTAAGATGCTTCAGCAGGTTTGATAAAAAAACTTTTTTAATTTTGTTGTTGTTGTGTATCTTTTTCACAGGTAGGAGCAGAGATAAGCTTACAGGCCTGGGAAAAGACCGAATAGCAGTGACGCTGCTCAAGCACAGATACTATGACTTGAAGGAATACTGAAGCAAATTAATGAGATGAATGATACAATCACACTTTGTAAAACCTGCTAACAGTATACCATAAAAGGAAAAAAAAAGTGGAAAAGATGAGGTTCTATGAATTTTCAAAAAATCCTGCTGCAGCATTAAGTGATGACAGTACAAAATTATCTAGCAGTTGTCCTGGCATTTTAATAAGATTTACGAGAGCTAAAATTGCACCATAACCCTCACGAATCTGTTGAAAACCTTTCCCAGATAATACTGAAATTACTTAAATAACTTTAAAATTAAGCAATTGAAACAAATGACCGAATAGAGCCATCGCTACTAGCATATCCACGTATTCAAAAGTTTGCCATGACGTTACAGGTCACTGCTGCACGCCTGGAAATGCTGCATGAATTCCACAGTGACAGCAGTGGAAACGCTGAAATGGAACGTCATAAAAACTGATATTAATCTTGCATAAGATGCTTTAAAAAAAAAAGAAAGAAAGACATTTGAATACAGTAGCTCTAGTACTGCAGATCTCCTGTTCTAGATTTCGTAGATAAAAATATCCCGGAGCGCAGCCTCTTCGGGATGCTCCTGCGGCACCGGCGCGCTCGCAGGAGCACACGGTGAGCGGCCTCCGCGGCGGCTCGAACCTCTTCCCCCCGCATACATCCCATTGACTCTAAACCTCATCTCATTAACTCCGAACCTGACGCGCGGCCGGACCGCGTCAATTGAAGGGCAGCTACACCAGCTGTGCCCGCTCGAGTCCAGCGCTGCCAAGCGCTCATCCTGCCCTACCTTGCTCCCGCACCGCCTTTCGCCCGAGAACGCAAGCATGGTGCCGAGAACAAACCCCTCATTCCCCCGCTTCAAAAGGGGCCATTCGACGCCCCGCAGCAGCGGCACTGCCTGGTGAGCCCCTGCCCCTCGCCGGCCGCCCGGACACCCTCCCGCGAACGCTCCCGCAGGAGCTGAGTCAGGATGGATGGAGGAGGCTGCCCTACCTCCGCGGGGCCGGCACCGGCCCCCCTCCCTCGGACAGGGCTGCGGCGGGGCCGCCACTCGCGCTCCTGCCCCCGACCCACCCCCGCGGCAGCGAGGGGGGACGGTCCCCTCGGGGGGAGCAGGGCCCTGGACCGGGGCTCACCTGCACACCGTGATCAAGTTCCTCCTCTCCACCGCGGCGTTGCGGGACGGGACGCTCTTCCTCCGCGTGGAGACGTTAAGCCCCCCTAAGCCGAGGGACGCCATCTCCGCTGGGCAGGGCAGGTGGAGCCGCTGGGGCTGGTGCCGAGCCTTTGTTCCCGGCCTCCCGCTCTCCAGGATGCTGCGCCTGCCGCCGCCGCCGCACGCGGACGAGAAGGAAGCGGATGAGGAGGCCCCCGTGCTTTCCCCGCTCCTCCTCCCGCTGCCCGGCCCGGAGCGCCCGAGGCAGCGGCGGGTCGGGCGGGGATGCGCGGGGACCCCGCGGCGGGGGCGGCTCGGCCCCCCCCCCTCCCCGCTCCCGGCAGCCGGGCGGCCACAGCGCCGCAGAGCGCCGGCGCCGCCAGCCAATCAGCGCGCGGAGAGCGCGACGCCGGCGCCTCCTGGCGGCGCTCCCGAGGGGCGGGGGCGCTCCCCAGAGGCGCGCGCTCGGCGGAGTCGGGCGGGGGACGCCGCACCTGAGGCGGCCGTGGGGGGCGGCGGGGGCGGCACCTGAGGCGGCCGTGGGGGGCGACGTGCGGTCGGAGTCCCGAGGGAGGCCTGCGGCTCTCCAAGCCTCTGTAAAGTTGTGGTCTTCCGCTCATTGTTATCAATTCTTTCCCTCTTAGAATGTGAGAACCTCGCTGGTTGTGGCTTTTAGAGTTTGAAATGCTGTCAGTAGTTAATTAGAATAATAGAATCACAGAATCATTAAGGTTGGAGAAACCTCTGAGATCATCGAGTCCAACCTTTGGCTGAATAGCACCATGTCAGCTAGATGCCACTAAGTGCCACATCGGTTCTTGAACTCCTCCAGGACACGACTCCATCACCTGCCTGGGCAGTCTGTTGCAGTGGACAGTGCTTTATGAAATATGTAAGCGCTACAGGCCATGCTTGTGTGAATACAGGAATGAAGTGGGAACACCCTTTGCCACCAAACTACAGCTGGCCCAGCTCTGA
Source organism: Cyanoderma ruficeps (assembly GCA_008694505.1). Lineage (NCBI taxonomy): Eukaryota > Metazoa > Chordata > Aves > Passeriformes > Timaliidae > Cyanoderma > Cyanoderma ruficeps. The sequence goes on from VZDJ01000782.1 coordinate 30,505,091, forward strand.
ACTAAGGCATGCCTGGAAGAGCTCTGGCTATAGGCCTTTGCCTTGGCATCAAGGTGCAGAATTGCATGAAGTCCATGTCCCTGGAAGACAGGAAGATAAAACATTTCAGAATAAAGCCTAGCAGTAAACTAATGCGGTTTGTGGTTGTGAAGGAGTAGATTTGGCTGAATCATTGGGGAGGTGTGAAACTGTATGGATTAATTTGATTTGCTTCCTTTGTGGGAGGAAGTTCCCTTTCAGCCTAAGAAAATAATTTTGTTTGTTTTACAAACTATTTGTTTGCAATGAGGGTAAACGGTGAAATAAATTTTGGCACAACTCTTCATTCTATTGAGTTACATACATAGTGCTCTTAAATGTGTCTGCTAAATTCCAACCTACCCCTTCCTATTAATGAAACATAAAAATTTCTGTTTACTGACATGAAAATCCCCACTATATTATGGTTTCTTTGGAGAATATCCCTTGCAGACATGAAGCTATTTCTGACAGTTCCTGTCAAACAAGAACTGTGTCCAGCACAATTGTGTTTCAGGAAGAGGAATGATGTTGATATAAATTTGAAAAGTAGTTTACCATATAGATGGCTATTTTTCAAAATGCAGTAGCATATAAACTTTTTTTCATCAGAAGACATCTCATAAATTGATTCAAGTATTACTACTTACCAAAACTTCCAAGATCATTGTATATACTTGATATGCTGTATTCTCACCTCACTCAACATTTAACTGAATAAATTTGACCTTTATCATCATTGAACTTGATATGAAATGGTAAATAAACTATTCTGCCTTCTCTAAAGTAAAGCTTCGTCATTGCTTGAGTGGATTTTTTCCCAAGCATATTACCATTCAAATTCACTATAAAGTAGTTCATAATTTTGTTTCTGCCTCTCTTCCTCCCTGCTCCAGAAACATCATAAAGAAGTGGAGGCACAGGTGAATCTGAAGGAGGATATCCTTTCTACATTGGAATCAAGAATAATACTTTTTTATTAATTTTAAATAGCTCTACTTGTACACGATTGAAGCAAGCTGTTGTTCTTTACTTTTTCTTTCAGATTATCAAAGGGAAATGTTGCATGTGTTAGTTGTTGCCTCTCAGGAATTAAATGCCTGTCTTCAGGTTTCTTTCTGCTTCTTAGAGGCCTTTTTAAGGCCCATTGTTTCTGTAGCTTCTGTTAAGAAATTTGTGCAGATTGAGTAAACTTTCAATTAATTTCAAGCTAAGGCTAAAGTAAATTTAGTCTCTGCAGATGAGCAATTTCAGCTCCAAGGTTTGTTGTTCTTGAACTGATGATAAACATACTGGATAATTACTAATATTTACAAAAAAAAAAAAAAAGCAGAGAGAGAAATGACCAACAAAAACCAGGAGAACTTTTCTACATATCTTAAAACCAGAAGTATCTTCTCATTCTTCTCCTCTATGTTTTTCCCAGAAACAAGGGTTTTTTTTAATTCTTGAAAGAGATTTAAGATTAAATCAGACTTACCAGCTGGACCAAGTCTTATGTTTCAATATTAATAGATTTTAGTCCTCAAGTAAATGGATTTCCTTAAAAATTGTTGCTTTCTTTCAAATATAGTTTATCTTCCACTAAGGTCTTATCAAAGCAGAAAATGTAAAAAGGTTCTAGAAGACTTCAAAAGACTAAAAAATAATAATTTGAATATCATCAGCTGCTTTGGAAAGCTCAATACATTTATCAGAAAATTTACTCTGATAAGCCTTGAATTTTTAAAGCCTCTCTGTAAGAAAAATAGACTAAGGGAAAATCTTACTGCCTTCAACTAGCCAATGGGAGAATAGAGGAAGAAGCTTTTCTGAGGAGTGCAGAGCAAATGGACAAGGGGCAATTGCCAGAAGCTGCAACAAAGGACAGATATTGGGAAAAAAATCTTGATGCAAAGATGTTTCAGCACTGGGGATGTGCAAGAAGCTGTTATGGAGGACACCCAGGACAACTGATTCCAGTTGATAAAAGGGTTATTCCATACTTTATGGCATTGTGTCCAGTGGTAAAAACTCAGGGAGAGAAGGAAGAAGCAGGGACATTTGAGTTTCACTATTAGTCTTGCCAAGTAACTGTTCCCCGCTTTCCTGGAAATGGCTAAAGCTATGCTTGTTGATGGGAAGCAGTAAATGTTTCCTTATTTTGCTTTGCTTGCATATACTGCTTGACTTATTAAACCGTCTTTAACTCAGCCCACAGTTTTTGTTCCTTTTCCAGTACAATTCTCTCTCCCATCCCACTGAGCAGAAGTGAATAGTTGGCTGTGTGGGCCTTAGTTGCTGACCAGGATTAACCCACAAGTTGGCACTGTATTGTCATTTATAGTAGGAAAAAATGAAGTTGATCTCAAGCTATCACCTAAGACTCCTGCAGTTAGGAGCAAAACACAAATTGGTGTGAAATGTGATATATTTTACTATTGCACTTTAGGGTAATTTTGAGTATACTGATAGTACGGAACGCTTCTCATGGATTCCAGTCAGTTGCCTAGCTTTGTATCTGAAGCATAAGTAAACCAAAAGGACTTTCACCTCAACATAAGGAAGAACCTTCTCTATGCTGAGGGTGGCAGGGCACTGCCACAGGCTGCCCAGGGAGGTCAAGTAGTGTCCCTCTCCAAAGGCATTCAAAACTCAACTGGTTGTGTTCCTGTGTCTCTTGCTCCAGGTGACCTTGTCTCATCAGGGGTTTGGACAAGATGATCTCCAGAGGCCCTTTCCAACCCTGACGATTCTGTGATTCTGTGTATGTAGGAGGCATGCATGCTTGCTCTTTTTAATTTTGTGGTTTGAAATCATTTGGGCTTATCTTTTGCTTTGTTGGGCTTTTTTTTTTCTTTATTGGCAGCATATCTGAGTATCTATGAATATCTGATTTACCAACATCTTTGTACAGAAACATGCTAGGAAGTTGTGGTTGCACTTTTCCAAATTACTCTTCCCTACAAGAATTCTAAGAATGGATCCAGTTTTCAGATTATTTGTAGATCTTACACTTAGGCATTATTGCTTATCCTTATGTCTTAGAAAACCTGTACAGAAGCCCTTAAAAGAAAGGTTTGAGGGCATGACAGAGGATGGAATTCCACCCATCTTCTTTTTTTGGCATGCTGCTGGTACTTAGTTCTGTGGAAGGACTGAAAGGAATTAAGGAAAGCAGAGTACCATATGCTTTTTTTAGAGCATACTTGGGTGACAGTCATGAACAGAAGGAGAATAAGAACAAAATCTGAATTTTACAAAATTATATCATCATAGTAGAGTTGGCCAAGAAAAAGTAATACAAAATACTGAAATATGAAGCATGTTTATGACTTAGAATTGGAAAGATGTAAATTTCAATCTATGAGCTTTAAAACATGTTGCAAGTTGGTTTAAGGTTCCTTGCCTGAAATGAGTAAGAAAGCAATATTTGAAGACATCATGATTTTAGCACTGTAGCTTTTGAAAGTTATGCTTGCGAGATTGCTTGCGAGATAAATGAAATTACTGCTTTATGCCATGGCACATAAAATTTGATCTGTGTTCATTTCTCTTGATTATTCTTTTTTCTTACTCTTAAGTTATGTTATTAAAAGTTATTACATTTTTCCTTCGTGACTTAAAATATTTACATTGCCACTTGGTGGCCTCATTTGATCAGTAATAGAAGATAAAAAATTGAGTTAAGATCCTTTTTCTTCACAGGTGTGCAATTCAAACCTTGACATGATTCTCCTACACATCCAGGAGCAATATATCCCTTTTTGCAATGAATATGTGGATGCTGTGGTGATTGCTGCTGTATTTCTCAAGGGTCTGAATCACTTGTGTTGGTGTGGTCAGATTTAAGAGCTCTTCAGTAAGGGTAGAACTAAGGTGAGTTATTTTTATCCCCGTTCTTCCTCTCCCATCATTGAAATTTTAATGTTCAACACCCCTTCTCAATTAAAACAATCAGATCTTGTCTGCTACCAATAATATAACTTCTCTCTTTTTTTAGGACTAGAATTTGTTCTGATTTTGTTGGGCTTCTTTCCTGCTTGTTCTGCATCCTTAGTTCTTATTTTTCAGATTTTATTACTTGAAAATGTTTTTCTCTATCTCTTTTGTGAAACTATACCCCAAGTCGTTGTCCCTCTCTGGTTCCATATTATTTGTGTGATTAGCCGTACTACAAAATGCTAACTTGTTGTTGCTGGGTTTGCTGGTTTAGAGTACTTCTATCTGGGTTCAAGGCAAGAAAATATTTATTATATCATGCTTAGGACACTTACTCATAGAAAATCTTCTGCCTTAGCAAGCTTCTTGTCAATTCCCCATGCCTTGCAAGCTCAGGAGGAGTGGGATGGATGAGTGGATGATGAGGTGAATTGAGAACTGGCTGAATGGCAGGTCTCAGAGGGTTTTGAGCAGTGGCACAGGGTGGATTAATTTGGACTGTCACTAGTAATGTCCCCCAGGGTTCAATACTGGAATTGTTTAAGTTGTTCATCAATTACTTGGATGAAAAGGTAGATGCCTCCTCAGCAAGTTCACTGATGACACAAAGGGGAGAGGAGTGGCTGATGCTCCAGAGTGCTGTGCAACCCTTCGGAGGGACTTTGACAGGCTGGAGGGACTGGCAGAGCAGAACCTTTTGAAATTCAACAAAGAAAAATGCAGGGTCCTGTACATGGGGAAGAATAACCCCACACTCCAGTACAGGCCAGGAACTGACCTGCTGGGAGGTATCTCTGAGGAGAAGCACCTGGGGGTCCTGGTGGACAACAAGGTGTTCATGAGCCAGCAGTGCCCTCGTGGCCTTGCTGGCCAATGGTATCCTGCGGTGCTTGAGGAAGAGCATTGCCAACAGGCCCAGGGAGGTGATCCTGCCCCTCCTCTCAGCCTTGGTGAGGCCACATCTGGAGAGCTGTGTCCAGGTCTGGACTCATCAGTACAAGGGAGAAATAGAGCTCCAGAGGTGGATCCAGCAGAGGAGAACAAACATGATTGGGGACAGGAGCATCTCTCTTACAAGGAAAGGCTGGGAGGGCTGGGCCTGTTCAGCCTTGAAAAGAAGAAGCTGAAAGGAGACCTCACCAGTGTTTATGAGTATCTAAAGGAAAGTGGTCAAGAGGATGGACCAGGCTCTTCTTGGTTGTTCCAAGCAATAGGACAAGTGGCAACGAGGAGAAACCAATGCACAGGAAATTGCACCTTAAATATGAGGAAGAGCTTATTTACTGTGATGGTCACTGAGCATTGGAACAGCTGTCCCAGAGCGGTTGTGGAGTCTCCTTCCCTGGAAGTGAAACCGCCTATTCAGAAGCCATCTGGATGCAATATTGAGTAATGGGCTCTAGGGGACCCTGTGTGAGCAGAGAGGTTGGACCAAATGACTTTCCAGTCTCAACCATTCTGTGATTCTGTGATTCTAAACCCACAGTCTCACACTCTGCTGGCTCAAGACTAGGTACTGCCTCAACAAGAAAGTGCATTGTCACCCTGCTTCAACCTTGTCTTATGATTTTCTTGCAAAATCCATGTAGGTCTTTTGCAATTGTATAGCTCCAGACAGCCCCTGTCACACTCTACAAAACATACTGCAAGCTGTAACAAAAAGACATCTAGTTAATGATTTATGGTAATGAATTATGGCTAAAATATTGGATTCTTGTAACAGTGCTTGACTATCCTCTAAAATTACTACAGTAGATTAGGTTTCTTCATTCTTTTCTGATCTTAGTGGTTGTTGATTCTCTGAAGTAATATCTCCTTTCACTGCTTGGTGCCTACTCATGATTTTTTTCCAGCTACTTGCTCAGTGTTCTGTGATTCCTTAATGTTTTTATTATAAAAATTCCAGTTTGCCCCAGGCTGCTGATGTTCTGGATATTATGATTCTGCTGGTGTAGGTGAACATTGCAAATGTTTACCCGAAATTATATAGATGAGAAACATTGCATACTTACTTCTCTACACAGAGCACAATTTTCTGACAATTTCTACTGAAATACAAAAGAATACAATTATGTGTATCTGTATCTGGTAATATAGATCCTAGAATCACTAATTATTTGGGTCCACACTCAAGTAGCTACTGCTATTGTAGGAGCAATACTCTGTTTCCATTGTGGAACCTTCTTCAGACTGCCTTTCTGTGGGACAGGACTCAGTGACTATAACCCTGTTTCTTATGTGCCTTTCTGAATCCCTTAATAGCCCACCAGTAATGCCCCTTACCTGCCATGCAGTGACTGATACATCTCTTCAGACAATAGCAGTGCGGGTTGTGTGTCTGCTGTTTTACAGTCATCATTGTGCCTTCTTCAGTATAGGATCTTGGCCTTCATTTCTCCTAAAATTACAGCTCTATTCCATTTCAGTAGTTGACACTTCAGCCATCCTACACTCTGATTGTCCTATAATGTGTTGGTGATTACTGCTTAAAGAGTCTACTTACATAAGTAGTTTAACAATGTTAATAGCACTTTCTACTTCCAGTGCCTTTTTTTCTCTAAAACTATTATTTTTGCTACTTCTATCCACATATTTATTCCCTTGTGACATTGTTACATCTCAGGTAAATAATATTCAATTATTTGTATATGTATTTTTATTTCATGGGGTTTGAATGTTGCTTATAATATGCTCCAGTTTTGATAACTCACAAGTCAAAGTTTCTACATAATAGTTTTCAAAACTCCTGTCACAATTTCTAGTCCCTCTAAAATGATATCCATAAAAATTCTTGGTTTGTTGTACTCAGTTACACGAAATCTATTTCTGGGTCAGTGTTGCAATGACCCTTTAATAAAAGCAGTATGTGTGTTCTGCCTTAGAAAACTCAGAGTAAATGCTTTGTTCACAGTAACGTGCACTCTAATTAATTTGTTGCTACTGTATGCTATTTGTATAGATAAAGTTTTGAATTTTCTCTCAGCTGGAATCTTTGGTCAAAAAAGTTAACCACATCAAGAACAAAACTCTGTGAAGTAAACAATTGACCTTCTTTGTTTGTTTGTTTGTTTGTTTTTGTTGGGGGTTTTGTTTGTTTCTACTTTACTTCTGGTTTTCACACTTTGTTTACTTCACTTCTGGTTTTCTTACTTTAACTGTCTGGTGTTTTCCACTCATATTTCAGTTGCTGAGGTTGTCCAGGTTCTGTCACAATTGTTGTGCATTACTTTGATTTTTATCCAAGTAAATAGAAATAAAATATGTGAGTTAAATTTCTATGGTGCTTCAAGTGCCCATAAAACATTCCCTTAAAACCAGAGACATTCATTAAAATCACAAGATTATTTTTGGCGTCGTGGAACATAGATGCTGTTGTTCAGCCCTCACATTTGTTTCCCACAATTTTAAAGTAGTGGAGACATATATCTAATATTTTCATTGTCTTCGGTACAAAACAGTTTTCCACTGTCACTATATAGGTGAGGTCTATTATCAAAAAAGAGTAGGGTGCTTACTACTTCCCTTCTTATGCAAGCAAATATTCACAATTTTGAAACTAGCATACTTAATAATAAAAATAAAAACAAGCAAACTTCATTCAGACAGAACTTAATAATTAATTTATGCTGTCCTTTTAAAAGCCTCTCTGCTGGCAATAATTCTGGTGAGACTTTCGTTATGTACTCTTAAATTTTAATTGCAACATTTATAAAATAACATTCTTGCTTTTGTTAGCTTATTTACCTTGATGTAATTAAAATCAAAACTGGAACTATTTAGACTATTTTCCATTTATGAGTTTATCTTGATATACATAAGATCCTGCTTTGTTTATAATTGGAGCTAGTTCATCCCATTTATGGTTTAGACTGTAAACTTGTGTTGAAGATATGCAATGTTATTTTCCATCGTCCTTGCCATTCTGCAAAGTAGTGGTTCATTCTTGTTTGTTTATTCGTGCATTGAGCATTCCTTCCCATCTGAGTTGCTATAGCAACATTAATCTCTTCCCATGTGTTTAGATAGGGTCAGTGGCCATTCTTTGGTTAAAACATTAGGCAGATTTTTTTCTCCCAGGCATAGTTCTAAATCACATGAAACTGGGAGAAGCTGTGGCTCACAGGTCATTGCAATGACAAGATGATGCAATATCCCAAACCTTTCTGTAATTTTTCACCTTTTGGCCTAGTGCTATTTTTATAGTCACATTGAACCATTCAATTTACCTTGAACTGCAAGTTCACAGCAACATGGAGCCTTTCTTTTCTTCACTGGTGTCCACATAATTCCTTGATGATTTTCCCAGGAGTATATGTTCCTTGTCTCGAATAAATTTGTTGGTTTAAATTGTATCTGGAAAATACAATGATAAATTTCTGCATGGTGGAACACTTGGCTATAGCTTTCTTTACTGAACTACCTCAACCCAGTTTGTCAGTGAGTCTAGAATTAGGAAACCATGCTTACTCTTGCTTTGCATGGTGTGGGGGACTAAGGTGGGACTGCACCGGTCCTGGTGTAGTCTGTATCCTAGCCCGTTGTCCTGGGTTTGGCTAGAGTTCATTTTGTTCTGCTGTTTCTCACTGATGTTTTGGCTGTTGCTACGTAGTGCTTACCCTAAGTCAAGGACTTCTTAGTGTCTGATGTTCTGCCAGTGAAGAGCTGCACAAGAAGCTGGGGGCAGGGGAGCACAGTCAGGACACCTGACCTGAGATGGCTGAAGGAATATTTCCTACCACAGAATGTCATATAAGGTGGGATAGTTGGCTGGGAGGAGCTGATCAGCTCAGGGACAGGCTGAGTATCGGTTAGTGAGTGGTGAGCAACTATCTTGTACATCACTTATTTCTCTTGGATTTATCTCCCTCTCTCTCTCTTTTCATTATTGTTGCTACTCTTATTGTTATTGTTGTTGTTGTATTTTACTTTGCTTCAGTTATTAAACTTTTCCAACATTAACCCACCAGTTTTTACTTTTTTCCAGTTCTGCTCCCCATTGCACTGGGCAGAGAGTCAGCGAGTGAATATCTGAGTGGCATTTAGTTGCCACCTGGAGTTAAACCATGACAGAAATGGTTCATGGATTCTCTAATGTCTTAATTTTATTTTTCTCCTAGTGGGCGTATTCACCGCAGCACAAACTAAGCAATTATGCACCCATCTGTCTTCATGTTTGGGCAACTTGCTACCTTCTAATACTCGCTTTTGCATTCAAGCACCCCCTACATGATCTTGTTCATGTACCTATTGAAACAAACCTATTTAAAGTGTACATAGTGCTCATTATGTACCAGTGTTTTTTACCTGGCCACACTACACTTGCTATGCTTCACATGTCTAACAGCTTCTATAGTAATCACCCCTCAATTTCCTCATTTGCATGTTGTAAAGTTGCTCTATCTTTATACCTTGCTTTGTATGATTTTCTTCAGTTTGTTTGCAAGGTGGGTGTTTCTTCCAATGTCAATTCTACTGGTACTAACACAACCTTGGCAAGGGTGTGTGCTTGACTATTCCAAGATTGCTACCTCTGTATGTTTCTTTTTGGTAGGCTTCTACATGACCTGCATTTTTTTTTCTCTCTGCTTTTATTAACCTATGTTCAGGATTTCCTTTCCATGATGGAGAGGCTACCAGACTTCCATTCTGTGTTTGTAGGTAATTTTTATTCTACTTTGGTAGCCAAATAGTTAAAGCTTGATGTATCCGGTCTGAAACTAAGTATGAAGCTAGGTCATTTCCTTTGGGTTTCTCTTTTAACATCATTAGCAGAGCTTGTGGCTCTGTTGCTTGTGCAGAGTGAAGGCAGACAGCTCTTTTTATTTTTCTCAGCATATCTAATAGAGGATTTTCCATACTTTTGATAAAAACTGGAGCCACTTGTGAACCACATGGAATAACCTGTGGCACGAAGTCAGTAATGGAGCTTTTATCCGGTGGGAGACACATAAACAGGTAAAGTGCACTCCTGCTCTCTCTATATAGTTCTCTCTATAGTGGTTAAAAACCATATAGAGTTAGTGATAAAGTTTTGCCTTATTCTACAGAAAGCTGTTATTTATAAAAGCCATTGTGTATCCAGTTAGCTTAGGTTTGATATATATCCATTTTGTACTTTTCCACTGATTATGTACTTCAGTGTGTGTGATATGTACTTTAGTGGAGCATGTGTGATATGGACTGCTGCAAAGCAGCCTCTAGTAATGTATACCCAAAGCTAATTGCCTATACTAATGCTAAACCTATTTTTTAAATACTGAGATTTTTCCCCACAAATCTTAAGAATCTCAGAGCAAAAGCATTTTATTTCTGTGTTCTTTAAGCAGAAGTGGCCAGCTGAACATGAAAAAGCTTACAGCAATGTGCATCTGGAGGCCAGCATTTGAACTAGTGCAGTTTTGCTTCTTTTTATTCTTTCCATTCTTTTTTTGTGAGATTTCTTCTCTAATTTGATGAGTGGTTTACTCATTTCTGCAAATATGATTTTCACAAAAATGTAAGCAACTGCAAAAGTGAAACTAATACATTTTTTACATGCATGGACTCTCAGTCAGTTTTACTGATGCCAGCATCACCATTCCTTTGACCTAAAACTATTACTGAATACTTCACTTTAGATTGTACTTGAGTTTTTTCATGATCAGCTTTGAAGCCTATGTTTTGAGTAATGCTGGCTACTTCTTGAGTATATTTCCAAACTTTCTGTTTTTCCATGTACTAACATATCATTCATGTATGGTATGATGTAACACATTCTGATGGTAATTTCATGCACATGTGATATGTTTGATCTGAAAGTCTTGAGGAACATGGATAAAACAACGTTGCTTTCTCTCACAGCTACATGTTTGTTATTACCAGTTCTGCTCTGTTAGTGGAATTGGAAAGAAAGCAAATAATACTCTGCTTAGTGTTACATGAATTTCAGGCATACAAACAACCTGAGAGATGGCTATATTGTTTAAGTGTTAAAATGTCACTTTCAATTTCTTTGCTTTTGTTTTAACCCTGGACAAATAAGAGGTTAAAATAATAGGTCTCTGTACTAAGATCTTCCTTTCCAGTAAGCTTGTTAATGATGGATTGGAATCCTTCCTCTGCCATTAAAACACAATTTCTATTTTTTCACATTTTAAATTACAGACACAAAAAACTTGAGGAAATTCTGTTACCCAAATCTCCGCTGTTTTTATTTCCTCCGGATTTTTGATAACAAAGCATCAATGACTTGCAGGAATCACTCCACCCTCACCTCCCACTGCTCAGGCCCAATTTCACAAACATCCGTAGCAAAATCTGCAGCTTATCCATTTTGTTTCAACAAGGCTGTGCCAATAATTCCCTGGTGTTCCTAAAAAGGATCCTCCCACTCCTGAAGGAACAGGAGAGGGAGGCTCCTGAACTTGGCAGCTGTTTAACTGCAGGAAAAGATCTTAATGCAGGTACTTGAACATCCTTTCATGCATATAACGCAGTAAATTTTATCATTTTCCCTCTTTCTTGGGTTGTAGCTGGAACTAATATTTGTTCAAGAGTGGTCATTGACACTATGGTATCAATTTACACCACGGCACTAATGGTAGTTAATGTTCTTACCTTAACCACCCAGTACTAATATTGTTATTGGCCATTTCCACTGGTTATATTGTAATTTTACTACTAGACATGGAGCAAGTAGACAGCAGAGTCTCCCTAGTCTTTGTTTTTGAGAGGAAGAGATAATGTCTGAGGGCTTCGCTGAGAGGGAGCTATTATTTTCTGTAGTTTTCATTCCTCATGATTTTTTATTTTCTTGACAGAATGAGCCAGCAAGGAATTAATGTATTCTTTCCCATTTTCTCAAATCTTTGCCTCTTTTTCTCAAATTTTACCGTGTTTCCTTCCTGCGGTTTCATTGGTGTCCACTAAAGGAAGTTTTTATCATATTGTCCAAGAATATTTTGCAGTTACTGTTTCCACCTCTTTTTACGTAAAGAGCTAAATCCACACTGAAGACCTTTTTTCCTTTTCTGTTCCTTTTTATCTTTATTTTAAATGGAGGCTGTATTTCTGAAAATTACAGTGTGTAATGTCTATGGTTTGTAGAACTTTTATTAGATCCATAGGACTGGGATTTCCTTGTGTTCTTTCTTACCTTGTCTGTTTTCCTTGCCCACACCTGCCGAAGCTGAAATTGCAGCTCTTCCCATTGTAGCTGTGCTTGGTTCACAGGTCTGACAATTACTCTTGCAAACTGAAGTCTTGTGCCACTGCTACTTGAATGCCAGTGGTTCTATTTGATCAGATACATTCCCAAATGCCAATACCAACAATTATCCCAGGATTCACAGTATTTTACAGTCTCGTAGTATTCATAGATTCATAGTATTTTACAATCTCAATCTCTAGGTGGAATAACCTGCTAGCCAAGTCTCCTGTCATTTCTCATTGAGACGTGTTATAATGTGTCTCATAACTGTTCTGAGGCACCTACCTACTAAATTTTTTACAGGAAATTGTTCCTGCAGTATAGCTGATAATCATACTCCATTTTGAGGCTGTGCAATCCTTATTAGTTAAGGAAAGCTAATTCTTTAGTCCCAAAAGCCCATTTTAAAAGTTTCTGAATTCAGTGGCCTCAAGTTTTAAGCAAATACTCTTGCTCGATCTGCAGTTGGGTCAGCTGCTATTGTTATGATAATTTCCCACATTTTAGGAGCAGCACATCCCAAACAAGAGTTATCAGCAGGGCGCATTCTTTTTTTTATCACTGTTTCGGTTTTAACAGCATAACTGGATCATAAAAACCAATTTTGTTGTCACTTTAACCTGAATTTTCAGCATAGGTGTGATCTGAGTCTCCCTTATATCCTTGTATGTAGAGTTGGCAGTTGCATTCTGAGTGACTGGTATTGAAGTAAAAAAGGCTTTCTGAGTGTGCAGAAATCCATCTGTGCAGTAGAGGTTTCAGGGTGTGTCTTCAAGTTAGTAAATGGTTCACTGCAGAAATTATAAGGTAAACCTAGCAATCAGAAACTGAGAATCTACTTTTAAACACCATTAGACTGGTATTATACACCAGATGCAAAGCGAGGCAAAAGCCTGAATGTTCTTATTATCGACTACATCAAAACTGATGCACAACAGAGCTAATGTTTTGGTAAGATTTGCAACTATTTCCACTCATATTTTGCTGTTATAGAAGATATACATATATATATATATTTCCTTTTCTGTTGTTCACTCCTCTTTTTTCATGTATTCATGTAAATATATATGAAGAAGGGGATTTTCAGAGTTGAACAATGTAATTATTCTTTTCCTCTATTTTCTACTATGGTTTAACACTAATGTATGTATGAGTCATCTGATATGGCATGACAGTCAAGTCCTTATTTGTATCCCTGTGATCTGTTGGGAGGAGATCAGTTTACTTAGTTTACAGTTATCAGAATAGCCACTACTGTACTACTACTGTGCTAGCACAAAGGATGTTTTGATGACTACCATAGAGGTGGCACATAAAAAAGAAACAAAGATATCTTTTACTGTTCTTGGGGTTAAAATGTTTATGGGGAACAGCTTACTGTGAAACCTTGAAGTAAGCATTATTGTGCCTGCCCAACTTCACCTTCTTGTGAAACAGAGGAAATTGTCAGTTCTAGTGTTGGATTTAATGGAGCAAGTGAACTCTGTAATAAATTAAATGCAATAACACAATCCGAACTCCAGTGCATGAAAAGACCATGCACTCATGATGACTTAGACTTAGCTTCATTTTTATGAAGCATGAAACATGCACACATGCTTTCCCTGAGAGACCTACCACTCTTGAATAGTTCAGTTTACTTGATATATGAATATACGTGGAAATCTATTAGGAAAGTGGGTTGTAAGTCTGTTCTGTGAAACAATACACCACAGCAGTATTCAGAAAGGGGTTTTGTCACACGTATATTTGGAACAAAATTAAGTACTGTATTTCAATTATTTTTGTCCTTGTAAACATACAATTTCATATACACATTAGATTATCCAACTGGTGTGTGAGAAATTCTGGTTCTGTCACATACAGTAATAAGCATCTTTTTTTGCTAATGTGTTGCTAAGGTGGTCCATAAATAACCTAGGCAGATACATTCTCCTCCCTCATATGCACCATGCCATGGAATCAGTTTTATTATAGGACTTGGCCCGATTCTGGTCACACCTGCTTATAACTTCCAGCTCAGTGGATGTCTTCATGAACTGATTGTCAGCCATGAGTGATCACTGCAGAAATCATCTGTCTTCTTTAGGGTGTGGGATAATTTAGCAATATATCCATCCACAGACACCACGAAAAACCCTATAATTTCTTCTGCAAATGGTCCATGACATGGAGTCACTGCCAGGTTTTTTCCTCTATTGGTTAGATAAAAGGCTTTTTTTGCATACCAAGTCCCATAGATACTGACCAGAGGTAGTTAAAAAAGATCAATTCTTTAAATTTGGTTCTTCTTCATAGTACTGTCTATTCAAAGAACCCCAGAGGACCCTTCCATTGAGGAATCTCAGTAGCATTTAATAGGCATACCTTGCCCACAGGGAATCTCTGGATCCTTAGGATATTGGCCTTGGGTTCTCTAGTTTATAGAGCATTCCTTGTGTGCCAGGTGCAGACAATGAATAGAAGGAGGGTAGACTTCTAACAGTAGGAGGTATCTCGATTTGTCTAGGTGCTCGAATGACATGCTGCGAGTTGTTTCCTTGAACATCTTCCATACTAACAAACTCATTTCCTCTCAGTGAGTGGTGATATGGAAACAGGACTGTTCTGAACACTTTATTCAATCAGGGTGAGCTGTTAATCATTCATGATTTATTGTTGACTATAAAAAGAAATCAAGTAATTACATTTAGTATGATGGCACTTTCACAGGGTCACGTGTCATTGCGTGCAAGCAGAATGTAAATTGGACAGAGGTCATGACAAAGGACTGAGTCAGAAAGGAGGATGTCTGGAGTGCAAAGAGTGAGGAAGTTGGAATATGAGCAGAGATCACATTGATTCTTCAGTTATCATTGTGTGGTGCTGCAACGCTGTCCAAAGCTTTGTGGTTCAAACGTCCCCATGAATTTCAGCTTTTTGGGGAGCCAGCTGCCTGTCCTTCTGAGTCTGACCACCCATTCTGTCTGGGAAGTAGGAAATCATGTTGTGATTTCACTGTCCACACAGGGAAGGAGAGGAACATTGAGGAAAATCTCTGAGGCTTGCTGATTACTTAAATATCTCGTATGGGTGCTTTCTTCTGCTTCTTGGCAGGAAAGTCTGAATTTACTAATATTACTCATAAGAGTTTGGCCATGATTACCACTTCCTTACTTTCATTGATTGCATTACTGTTTAATATGTTATGTCACTTTTACACAAAGTTTATACTAAGACATCACTAAGAAATAAATAAGAAAAACACCCTGAAACCTGGATTTGCAAGGCAAAAATCTAATAAATTCAAGTTTCAGTGGGAAGTGTATGTGAAAATGTTGTTTTTCCCTTAACAAGGATAATATTTGCAGATAGAGGTATAAACTTTGTTGCAATCAAAATACAATTTAATGATCTCATGATGAATTTATGGAAATTAAGATTAAAGATCCTTTATAGAATTAGGGAAATGGGCATTCAAGAGAAGATGCCGGTAGATTAATCAGACATTAGTGCATCTAATCTGAGTCACTAGAAAGACTGCAAGTAATTGCCTTTTCAGTTACTATAGACACAATGTAGCTGACCACAAAATAGAGAACTCTGATTTTTCTGAGTGCTGAAGTCCTGCATGGTGAGAGACTTATTTCCTCCAGTATCTTTAGAACTGTTTCTTGAAAAACAATCACATCCAGACATATCTTGATATCATAACTGGAATCTTCCTGGTGAGTCTCCCTGGATTGTTGTCAGGCACCATTGGTGTTGACATGTTAAGCAGAGGTGTGGCTCGTGGCAGATGTTTCTGGAAGCAGAAATGATATGAAGAGGCATTACTTCTATTGTCTATGGTTATGGCTGTTTGAAAGGTTTGGAGCTTGTGAGCATGTGTCTGCCCTGTATCCAATTGCCTGTAGAAACGCTTTTACCTTAGAGTGCACAATCATTTGTTTTACAGTAAACATCAAAAAGGAACAAAGCAATTTGACTGTGATTAAAGACTAACATGCAAAACATGGTCACAGTGCCATAATCAATGCCTTATGAGATGAAGTGATTATTTTTAGTCATTTCACCACAGCAACAATATCTAATGTCTAAGATCAAATAAAATACGTAAGTGTACTTCCATATTGCTACAGAAAATGGAATTCAAATTACTTACAGAAATTAAAAATATTTCCCTGTTATTGAAATAACTCCAAGTTTGGGGCTACTTACCTGAAAAAACCCAAAGCTTTGGAACAGTTTGTGTCCAGAGGATAGTAAGGTCAAAGATCAATAGCACCAATTCTGGCTAGAGGAGTTATAGGAACTGGGGGTGGGGGGGCATGGGGGTGTTTATTTTGGTTTGGGGTTTTGTTTTTGTTGGGTTTTTTTTTTTTTTTTTNTTTTTTTTGGTCATGAGATGACAGGCAACACTTGTGAAAGCAGCATTAAGATTTTGAAAGTTCTGTAAAGTGAAGTGGAAGAAGTTCTTCCTGCTTGCTGTGGACAGGGAAGGGGTAACAGGTCTAACTTATCTCAAGGTCAGTTCATGGTAGATATCCAGAAAACCTCCAAGTAGTTCAGATAGTCTGAAATTCTCCATCTTTGCTTTTGGAAACAAAAAATGGGGGTACAGAACTCAAACATTACATTCTGTTAAGAATGTAATATGTAATACTTGATGTCATCTGAAGGGAGAAGGATGGATGAGATGGCATTTTGACATTATATGTCTTCCACATATAAAGAACGGCAGCTATGGAAATAAACAAAAACTTGAAATTCAGTATTAGTGGGAAAAAGCTGAATGAAAGGTTTTTCATTCTGATAATTCCCTATGTGATCTAGACATTTCACAGATAGTATGGAATAGAATGCAAGTCTTTAGAAAATATGGCTTTAAATATTTTTGTACCAGGGAATAAGTCAATAGTTGATTTCTGTATAAAACATAATATTAATGCTGTTATGTATTTCGTATGTAGTAAATTTGTAAACTTCTTTCCTTGCTTCTCTCATATTCAGCTGTCTGTGATCCAAGACATAAGTGTAACCATCTTTCAAACTTCTGAGGAAATTGCTTAATTTGGAGCAAGAACTGCAAAGAAGTTGATAAAATGGGCTTCTGCAAGGTGAGAAAGGTTGCAGACAGAGGTAAGACTCTTGAAATGGAGTTCAGCAGCAGTTTAGAGATTCAAGACAAAAAAACATCATCAAGAAAAGAAATAAAATCCTAAGGGAAAAACAGGGCTTTGGAAGACAGTAATTCAGTCCCAATTAGGATCCATTCCAGGGGCAGTAGAAACCAGCTCTACCCTACATTACTGACGACTTCTTGGCCAACAAAGATTTTTCCTGTTTCTTGCTTCAGGCCACTGAACATACCAAAACTCACTTTAGTATTTCATTAATTCAAGTTATCGAAAAATGGTAATGAATGGTGACTAATCAGTAACCGCTGAATACTGTTAGGGTGTGTGTATTCAGTTCACAAAGGGCTCTTTGTGCTGGCAAAAGGTGGCTGTCCAATCAAAGCCATTCAGGGAGGGAAGGATTACTTGTACTGTTACAGTGTTACCAGGCATATCCTAGCCTAGTAAAGTTATATGGACAAAAATTGGATGCATCATAGTATTATATATTTTATTCAGATTTAAGTCGGAAAAATGTTTTCCACCTGCACAAAAAGTAATTTTATCTTTTCCCACCAGTTTTCGTTTGTGGAATAAAGTCCTGAACATTTTTAAAGCCCTAATGTACTATCTTTCTTTAAATTAATTTTTCTAACTGTAGTAATAATATAACTTTAGATGCAAGTATCCAGCAAGTAATGATTATGTTTTCAGAAACAAAACTGAGTTTGTAAAGCTGAAAACTGGCACATTAATAGTAGGAATCTAGTGGCATTAGTTTGTGGCACTCCTCCTTATGAGAATAAACAATTAACTCCAAATCAAATCACAGACAATGAGTGGAGTTTTGTAATTTTAGAACATGCTTTTCAGAATAGACTTTCTTTTTAAACACAAATAGAATCTTGATGCTTACATTAACTTGATTTGTTCTCATGCTTTGTCCAGGAAAAATAAAATGTCCAGCAACTACAATAGGCTTTATCCTGTAGCTGAGCATACAGCATAGTTAAACAAACACAAAGTTGTCAGTTTCTGGCAGTATAATAATTCCCTTAATATAGGACAATTGTCATTGATAGAATGGTATCCAAGCTGGCAAAATTCCTTTACAAAGTATTATTCTTTTCCAACCTTGATTAACAGGCTGCTAAAATAGAACAGGAGTTCTCTTAGTACCATAAATCAGAGGTTCTTCAGAGGTGTTCTGATCTATGCTAGGGTTGAATGCCGTTGAGGAATCATTACAAAATTCCTGCAATCCTTTCCAGCATTTTGCCTACCTGGCTCTTATTTGAAAAGCCAACTTTCCATCTTTAAAGTAAATAGAAGGAAAATATAGTTTATGTGATTTTCTCTGGTCACAATATATACAGATGTTGAAGTATTTACTTCAGTTTCTTGTCTTGTTTGCTACTTTTGCTAATAAGTATATAAAAAAGGTTAGTTTTTCTTGATAATATTTAGAGAATTTTGAAGGCATCGTGCCATCATTTCACAACAATTTGTCTCTGATATCAAAGTTAGATTAACATTTCCGTGTCAGTAGTTCCAATATCATGTGTCAATTTGTGATGTGCTAGCCTGTATCAGATAAAAAAATGCATAGATCCAATGTGTGAGTTGTGAGATAAGATTTTCTCACCATAAATTATTTTTTAGAAGAATAAGTAGTTGAAACTTCACCACAAAACCCAAGAGTCCTATTGTTCAAATGCCTTTTCTGCAGTTTCAGAAGCTCATATCTCATGATCAGTTTTTAAAAAAAATATTAAGACATTTTAATACAAGAAGGGGCTTGGATAAATAAATTTAGATAATTAAATACATGGAAACAGTCTGAAATAATTAATAGTGAGTACAGTACAGAATGATCTGTGTATACCTAACTTAACTGCAGTCCAAAAATTATTTTATGATCATGCAAACTATAACTTAAATAACAGAGTTATAATGAAAAGTCTGGTGAATGGTCTGTACGAGCAATGACTCCAAGAAAGATTTAAGGTATAGTTTATTGTGCCAATACAATCTGTCATTGTACTGGAGTGCTCAAGACAGATTATTCAAACCATGCATTTATAACACAAGACTGTGCTTCAGTCTACAGAATAAATGTTGACAGAACTTTTCAAGGGGCCTGTGATAATCTTTCAAATATGTAAAAAGTATTTATGCTTAAAATTCTAAAAAAAGATGTGTGAATATAATGCAGAAACAATAAAAGTTTATCAGGCAACAGGAAATTGCCTACTATATTAATAAAGATGGGATTGAGTAAATCTTATGAATATATATAAGTATTTTCACATGGAAAATATATCTGATGATGCAGAGCTTCACAGAAATTGTAATATCCAAGAGGTATTGTTCTATCTTCAACTAAACAATGTCTCTGAGGGGAAATGGAGCATAGAAGCAGTTAGCCAACAGGAGTAACAAACTTATGACCACTTGCAATTTTTAATACAAAATTAGAAGTTTTTCTCTTGTACAGGCTTTGCTTTAGACAAGGCCAATTTACTTGACCCAATGAGTCACTTCGTGAACTTTCAACTGGCTAAAATCTCTTAAAACATTTACTCCATAACTCAATAGAGGTAGCACTGTTTGAGCTGCAGTTGTCTTCAGCTTCATAAAATCCCACTTATCCACTGTTAGACAGGGCTGAAACAGACATGTAGCAGAGCTTCAGACAGTCCAGGTGGGTGAAATTTATCAGCCATTCTTTACTTGCTTTTGCAACAAGGGATTTTGTCCAACAGTTCCCATCATACCAGATCTCTGTTTCTTCTAATCATAGTATAACAAACTGGTTTGAGAAGGAATTTTAAATTGTTTATGAGCCTTAAATAGCTCAAAGGTCATAGATTGGTCATCTCTGTTTAAGTCCCTCTTCTGTGAGAATTTTTGTGACTAATAAGTAGAAGTGGAGGAAAAAAAATTCTTTCATCTTGAACTATTGAATGATCAGGACACACTGTTTTCAAGACATCTTTACTTAGCATCTAGTCAATGTCTATTTGATACAGACAATGTCTATACAAGATTTCATGCTTCAATTCTTTGGCCTATAACATTAAAAATTTGCCCTTGATGACATCAAAGGTTGGCTAAAGCTGAGGGTAAGCTCTTGATTTAACCAAACAACTAATCTGAGGAGAGACGGTATTTTTCAAACACTGACTTTATGAATCCTGCTAATGTATTTAGGGCAAAACCAGTTGCCAGACTTTGGATGAGAAAGTATTTTTCCTTGGATTAGATTGACTGGCACCTACCTTGTTTCCAGGTGATTTTGTATATCTTTGGTTATGAATCAGCTACCATATTCACCTACATGTTTTTCATATACTCAGGTAATGTGCAGTGGTGATGCCTCAGATTCTTCTGTAGTTAGTTTATTTTACAGATTTAATGTCTTCAGGCTTAAATTATATAGTCTTATCCAAATTATTAGTTTTAAACAAGATAGATGAGATTAGAAGAAAGATTTAGTGATCTCTGATTTCAAATTAGCTGAAATTGTGGAGCTATGTGGCTGAACAAACTACAGAAGCTATAGAGAAATTACGGAATTTTGTATCTTATTAAGTAGATGTAAAATACTGTACTTCCACTATTTTCTCACTTTTTAATATCAATTTAGATGCTCCAGCTGCTGCTGTGACAAAATCAGATGTCTTTCATTTTCTTTACATTACTGTATGCAGGCAAGAGAAACTCTGGTAATTGCTCTTCTGTTTTATTTCTGTTTCCGTTTCTTATCATGATTGCACTGCAATAGCATCAAGACATTGCAATGAGGTAACAGAACATTCTGACAGATCTCGTAGTTCTCTCTATTTTTCATTTAAGGCAAAAGAGTTGTGAAAGAACTGCATATACTATTGCTTTATACTATTTTTTTTAAAAGATTCTTACTTTAGTTTTTTTGGTTTCCACCAAAATAATTGGACCAGTCCATCAAGATCAAATCCAGGAAAGTATTTAGGCACACAAGTTAAAACCCAGTATTCCTAGTAACTGCTATGGATAGACGTCTATATAAATATACCACAAAGACCTTTGATAAACATATAATACTTATTAACTCTTCATATTCTGCTTGACTGGCTTTGCTAAACTGCACTTTCTAAAGTATTCCTCAATCTGATAAGACCATCTCTATTCCAAAACATTATAAAATACTGTTTCATTAACATTTTGAAATTAGAGGCACACATGACAAAAAGGAACAAAAACAATTTATTCTTAGTAATTATCAGATTGAGTAAATTTTGTGTGAGTAAAGTGATAGAAGAGCTATAGGAAAAATTGTATAAACCTACTTGTCTTCTAGGACAAGTATTTTTATTAAATTTTACTTTTGTAAAAGTGTTGAACATGTCTACTTTAATACATACATTGAAATAAGGGTTATGAAGTGCAACTAATTTATTTTAATGTTTAAAAAATTTGTTATTTTCCTTGAAGTAATGCCTACAGATACTGATAAAAACAATACCTTCCACAGTAAAACAAACAGCCCATTTAAAACTGTGTAGAATAGGAACATACATTCAAAAATCAGAATACTAATTAGACAAATTTCTGCTGAGAAGAGCTATTTCCAAAACACTTCTAAACCAAGTCTGAAACTCATCTTGCTGTTCTGCAGTTACTCAAATGAGGTACTATATGCACTATAGTAAAATCCTGTTTTCTTTCATGCTAGATGGATAATGTTTTCCTGGATTAGATTTAGAAGATGCGAAAGGAAACAAAAGATAGAAACAATGTTTTGGTGTTACCTGGTTTCATTCTCACTGTATATTCAAGAATGGATTCATCCTTAAGTGCAACAGTTACTTCAAGCATTCATCAACATCTCTAATAAGGTAAAGAGGAATTTCTTTCAGTTTTAGGGGCATAATTAAAACAATAGTACCTATAACAGGGAACTTTTTCTGGTGGAAGAATAAAGTATTGAGGCTTTTTTCCCCAGGTGGCAATGAAATATGCATGCATTCAAGGACTAGTATTATTCCCTTTAGGAAGAGGGAGGTACAGTCCAAAGTGCACACACTTTACTATCCAAGATAAATGATGCTATTGGAGTGGGAACAAATCCAAGAGAAAGCTATTTGTTATGCCAGTCTTACATAAGAGGAGCAAAGTCCAATCATGCTGCATGTCCTTAACCATATTAATTCTGCTCAGGTTTGAATAATTTTTCAGAGGCGTAGACACAAGCTGGGAACAACTTTTCAAGGTACGTCAGTAGTTTGGGGGTTTCTTTTAACTCAGAGATGTTTTTTAAATTTACTGATAACTAAAACTGGGACAAATCCAATTAACTGCATATTCTTTTAAATAGACATTTAATTTTTCATTTATTTTGTATATCTGTGCTTAATTGCAGAAAATATTATTCTTTTTATCATTCAAATGAAATTAAATGAATGACAGAGTTATCAAATGGAAAAATACAGAATATAAATGTTTGTAAGGAAATTCCAAACTTCTGGACTTCTTTCAATACGCTTACACGTGTGCATTATGAGTATTCACTTGGCAATATATGATATCAATAACTTTATTGATTGTATTAAGTATCCATATTTCTCTTTCAGATAAATGATTATTAAGATTACTGTCCTCAGCTTAGATTGTGTATTTCTCGGTCAAATATTATTTTTCAGGAAACTATCTTCAATAGATTTAAAATGAATTCTGAAGATGAAAAGAACTATACTGCAGATGGAAATAGTCATGAGATCGCTGCCTCCAGCCAGGGTCATGAATCTGAAGACATACAGTAAGTATTCTTAAATATAGTAAACATTCTGTATTGTAGCTTATTAGACTACATTACTTTGGTTTATATTTTATTGGCTTTCATGTTTTAAATCTTATTTTGCCTTATTTTCTTAGGAAAACCTAGTGAGAGAAAGCTTTGTAGCATTGATTGGCACGTTTATTTCATGCAAAAGGACTATTTATTTTTTCCTTTAAAGGACTAAGTGTCTACAGTACTGACTAGAAAAACAATACTAAAATATGACAGAAATTATGTTGGAATGGAAATATTGGATATATTTATGTCATCTACTCAAAATTATCTTAATATTTTTAGTCTGGCAGTGGATCAACATTTTACATACCTTGAACATTTTATCTATTCCCCATCCACTATGTACAAATGTTTTCCTCTCTTCTGTTTTGAATTCTATACAGTGCTTTAGTTCACAACTTCCCTGACCAGATAGTGGAACCACCAACCCTGTTGGTGTTGTTTCATCCTTGAAGGGGTGAACTGGGAAGAACATGACTTAAATTTACAGTAGCTAGGAGGTGATGCTACTTATATTGCTGAAGATTTAAATAGAAACATCTCAAGAATGCTCAATAAATCATGTTAATTTTACACAATTGTTTGCTGTAAAATTATTTCATAATTATAGTATAATTGAACTGCATTAATATGTTGAATTAGTATTTCTGCAAAATGGGATCCATTTTTAAATTCACTACCACACTTTTTTTAGCAAGGCAAAGAAGAAGCAGAAGAAAGGGGAAAAACCTAAGATGGTCAGCCCATTTACACTGGTAAGGTTTATTCTCTCTAAATGTGTGCACATATATGTACATACAGGCACATTTTAAAGTGTAATCAAAAATGGTTACATTTATGTTAGTATCCTGCATATAGGATGCTGTCTCTATCACATATGTTCATACTACAGAATATTGGCTATAGTATAGAAATCAAGCAGTTCTTTTTGTGGATGTAGTTATACTAAAGAAGCTGTCTTATTACAGATAAGGATTCTTAGGAGTGTCCCCTTAGTAATTTATCATCTTAAACACACCCATACCAGATATGTGGTTGTGAAAGACAGGAATTTCCATGTTCAGTCATTTCTTCTGACACAATGGGAAGGGTGACCATATACATACAATGAGTGTGGTCCTGTCCTCTAAATTACCAGAGTCAAGTACTTATCATACTACTTATCACACTAATTATCCCCATGATTTATTATTCAATCTCCTGAGTCAGCAGTCCAGGGTAATTCTATGCCACTGATGAAAATTAAAATTAAGAATTGTACATGAAAAGGTTCCACATTCTTTAAAATTTTCTGTAGGTTTTTTAAAAGACAACTTTTTAATATTTAATCAAGTAAATCCTAGGTCCTCTTTTAGTCATAGTGAAATATTTCATATTTTGTAGGTTCAGTGTATGTAATATGCAGCAATGACACTGCAAATAACAGACATAAAACTGTAGTACATGGTGGTGGCCCATGGCCAATTTCTTTGCTTTGTTATATCAGTTTACACTTGTACAAATACATCATGCAACTATAATTTACATCATTAAAATTAGTATTTTACGGTACAGAATAAAACCAATGATTTTGTAATAGATGAGCTCAAACTTTACTAAGTTCAATAGAGGCAAGAGGATTTAAATTTCAGTATCTATGGTACATTAGGAGCAGTTTTTCTGACTGCATAATAATGAATTTATAGTAAAAGCAATTATTGCCTTAGTTGTCAAAACACCATTTAAACTTATTATAATTTGAACTTTAAATGGCAAATTTAAAAAGTGTAAATTTCTTATGCCTTGTTTTCTTAAGGCCTTTTTTACCCAGATGCAGATACTAGTGCATTAAAATGGCACATCTCTCTGGTTTTGAGAGTCTATAGTGCAAAAGTGCTTTTATAGAAAGGATTTATTCCTGTACATTTAAATTGTTTTTAAACTGTATTTCTTAAGACATAACGTTGTCATTTTGCAGCAGCAGGTGTACATTTGATGGCTTTTTCTTTACTGTCGTGACTTTGTAGACGTAGCATTGTGTTAGCATTCTAATGTAACAGAATGAATTTCTCTTCTCACTCACAGTTTCGATACTCCAGCTGCTCAGATAAATTATTAATGATCCTGGGCACTCTGCTGGCGGTAGCCCATGGAAGCAGTCTCCCTTTTGCGATGATAATTTTTGGTGATATGACTGATAGTTTTGTTGCTTCTGGAAACACAACTTTTACAGGTAAAAATATATCTGCTATGACAAGAACAATGGCCCATATTTAAAAAAGAGACAGGAAGACTCACGCATCTTGACAGGAGATACTGATGTCAGAAACCACAATGCTATACTATGATGCAAATTAGTAGCTTATGTTCATTGTAATAAAGATACACTGTGGCTGCAGGGACATTGTAGTGGGAACCTCCTGTAGGCTCCCTGACCAAGGAGACTGAGCAGATGAGGTCCTCTATAGACAGATTGGAGCAGCCTTGCATTCACAAGCCCTGGTCCTCATGAGGGTCTGCAACCACCTCAATAACTCCTGGAGGAACAGCACAACCAGCCATAAGCAAGCCAGGAAGTTCCTGGACTGTGTTGATGATACCTTCAAATGACAGAGGAGCCAGTGGGGAGAGGTGCTATGCTGGAACTTGTTCTTTCTAAAAAGGAGGGACTGGTGGGGAATGTGAATCTCAAGGGCAGCCCAGGCTTCAGTGACCATGAAATGGTGGAGTTTCAGGGCAGTGAGGGGGAGGACAGAAAGCTCGCTATCTAGAACCTCAGGAGAGCGGACTTGGACCTCTTCAAGAACCTGCTTGGGATAGTACCATGGGATAAAACCTTGGAGGGAAGAGGGCCCCAAGAAAGCTGCTTAATATTCAAGGACGACCTCCTCCAAACTCAGGAGTGATGCATTCCAACAAAGAAGAAGTCAGGCAAAAACACCAGGAGACCTGTGTGGATGAACAAGGAGACACTCAAACACAAAAAGCAAGCCTGGAGAAGGTGGAAGCAAGGAAAGATAACTTGAGAGGAATATAAAGTACCTGTCCAAGAAGCCAGGGATCAGGTCAGAAAAGCTGAAGCCCTGATAGAATTAAATCTGGCCAGGGATGTCAAGGGCAACAAGAAAAGTTTGTATAGGTAGGTCAGTGATCAAAGGAAGATGAAAGAAAATGTGGGCCCTCTCCAGAAGGAGGTGGGAGACCTGGTTACTTGAGATATGGAAAAGGCTGAGGGACTCAATGGTTTTTTTGCCACAGTCTTCATTGGCAAATATTGCAGGCACACTCCCCAAATCACAGAAGGAAAAGACAGGAACTGGGAGAATGAAGAGCTGCCTGCTGTAGGAGAAGGTCAGGTTTGAGGATAACTAAGGCATCTGGAAGTGCACAAGTCCACAAGACCTGATGAGATGCATCTGTGGGGCCTGGGGGAGCTGGTGGAGGAAGTTGCTAAGCCACTGTCCATTATGTTTGAAATGTCATGGCAGTCTGATGAAGTTCCCACTGACAGAAAAAGGGGGAAACATAACCCTCATTTTTAAAAAGGGGAAAAAGGAAGACCCAAGGAACTCCAGGCCAGTCGATCTCACCTCTATGCCCAGCAAGATCATGAAGCAGATCCTCCTGGAAACTATGCTAAGGCACATGGAATATAAGGAGATGATTGATGATAACCAGCATGACTTTTTTAAGGGCAAATAGCACCTGACAAATTTGATGGCATTTTACAACCAGGTTACTGATTTGGTGTGTAGGGAAGAGCTTGGACATCATCTACCTGGACTATCTGCAAAGCCTTTGACACTGTCCCAATCAACATTTTCTTCAATAAATTGGAGAGGCATGAGTTTGATGGATGGATCACTTAGTGGATAAGAAATTGGCTGGAGGGCCACACTCAAAGAGTTGTCTAAGTGGAAACTAGTGATGAATGGGTTTTTCAGGGGTCAGTACTGGGACTGACACTGTTTAACAGCATTGTCAATGACATGGACAGTGGGATCAAGTACAGCCTCAGTAAGTTTGCCGATGACACCAAGCTCTGCAGTGCAGTTGACATGCTCGAGGGAAGGGGTGCATCTGACAGGCTGGAGAGGTGGGCCTCTGGGAAACTCATGAAGTTCAACAACACCAAGTGCAAGGTCCTGCACGTGGGTTGGGGAAATCCCAGACAAAAATACAGGCTGGGAGAAAAATGGTTCAAAAGCAGCCCTGAGGAGAATGATTCGAAGGCTGATTTGTAGGCTGGCGTCCCAGGAAGTAATATCATGGGCTGCATCAAAAGAATTGTGACCAGCACATGGAAGGCGGTGATTCTACCCTCTCTACATCCCTAGGGAGTGCTCCATCCAGCTCTGGGACCCCCCAGCATAAGAAGGATACATGTTGAAGGGAGTCCAAAGGAGGTCCATGAGCATGATCAGAGGGCTGAAGCACCTCCCTTATGAGGACAGTCTGAGCAAGTTGGGCTGTTCGCTCTGGAAAAGATTCCTGGGAGACCTTATAGCAGCCTTTCAGTACCTGAAACAGGGCTACAGGAGAGCTGGAGAGCGACTTTTTACAACAACCTGTAGTAATTGGATGAGGGGTAATGGCTTTAAATGGAAAGAGGGACTATTTAGATGAGATATTAGGAAGAAATTCTTCACTATGAGTGTGATGAGAGACTGGATGGAACAAGTTTCCCAGAGATGTTGTGGATGTGTTCAAAGCCAGCTTGGATGGGGCCCTGAGCAACCCGGTCTAGTGGAAGGTGTCCCTTTTCATGGTAGGGGGGTTAGAAATGGATGGACCACTTAAGGTTCTTTCCAACCCAAACCATTCTGTTCTTCTATATGTGTATGCTCAGGAAGACTTTTTAATCTCAAATTACAGAGATGTAGTTTTGTAGTCAGTGGAGTCATAACTAACCCTATATTAGTAACATTCCTTCATGTGCATTAAAATGATGCCTTTCTTCCAAATCAACTTGATTCAAAAGGAGATGTAGCAACTCCAGATATACTGAACAGCATGCAGGAAAACTAATTTGTTAAATCTTGCTCTATTAAAAGTATTTCTTTTTCCTTCCTTTCCAAGAAAACAGTTCAATGAACCTCACTGCAGGTATGCTTCACAAGCTGGAAGAAGATATGACAAGGTAATTAAAAATTGATATTTCCTCTTCTTTTTTTAATGTAGCCACACATTTCTAGTCAAACCATTCTTCTCCCAAGAATTTAAACACACTTTAAACAACAAAAAAGCAATGATTTAATAATAGATGTAACTAAAGATTGGCACAGGGGATTATTTGATGTCCTGGGAAGATTCTTGTACATTCCCAGGTATTCCCAACAATTTTCCTGTAATCTCTTTTTCTGACCCAACCTGACACATTTCAGGGATGCTCTGTATCCTAGTGAAATACAAATTTCCTTCCTTCCTTCTTTCTTCTCTTCCTCTGAATTTATAAAGTTATTGTTATGTTAAAAAATTATATCGATTATCATCTGTCGATACCTTGAGCTATGGCGATTCACTTGCAAAAATCCAGTTGAATTGTCAGATATCACCTAATTTGCTGCCAAAGCATCAAGTTCAGCTGAACCACTCTCTATGAGTACCTGAAAGGAGATTGTAGGAAGATGGGGTTTGGTCTCTTCTCCCAGCTAATAAGCAACAGGACAAAAGGAAATGGCCTCAAGTTGTGCCAGGGGAGGTTGGATGTTAGAAAAAAATACCTTTGTGGGAAGGGTTGTCAAACACTGGAACGGGATGTCAAGGGAAGTGGTTGAGTGACCAGCCCTGGAGGTATTTAAAAGATTTGTGGATGTGACACTGAGGGACACGTTTTAGTGATGGACTTGGCAGTGTTGAGTTAATGGTTGGATTCAAATATCTTAAAGGTCTCTACCAACCTATACAATTCTATAATTCTGTGAAACTAGCTAGACTGTAGAAAATGCAGATTTAGATTATATTCTACCTTAAATCTAGCATTCTAGAGCAGGAAACAGCAGAAGACAGTAGCCAGTAGGTGCTTCTGCTACAAAACTCCATAAAGAAGACATCAAATAAGAAGAAACATTAGCTGCTAATAAATGTGTTTTGTTAAGAGGCTTTATTAACCATTGTCCATACACCTGGTTTATGCAGGATATCTAAAGTTTCTGTGTTTCTTGTACCATTTCAAGTTCTTCTTCAGGTTGAGCTCTGTTCCTCATTAGGTATTGAAAGATGTATGGTGTACTCTTCAAAGCAATTGTCTTTTTTGACGAGAAGGAGGAGATAAGGCATTTTCTGTAGTAACTCTTGCTGTTTTATATCAAAGTGCATTAAATTTTGGGTAACAGTGGACTGTAAACTTTTTTAGATTCAGTACTTCATTTTTGTGACTAAAAAACCCATGACTTTTTACAGCAAAAAAAACCCCAAAGCCAAACATACCCAAACAACTCTGTACCATAAAATACATGAACAAGTTAGGAATAGCTGTTTCTTAGGAATTAAGAGCTTGAATGTAATGAGAATGAATTGACAGGGAATTGGGAATTGTAGCCCTGCTTCATACCAAAACATATTTGCAGAAAATTCCCTGGGAAAGGAATTTCAGAAACCAAAAGATGTCAGGCACGAACCAGGGCTACAGGCAATTATGCTTTATAGGAGAGTTTCTTGCTCCTGCAACATTTCTCTCAGGCTCTGACATGAATGTATGCAATGACTACAAACCTTCAGTGGAATATACTTGTTCCCAGTGATTTGAAAACAAATTCAAAGGCAGAATTGCAAACTAAATAACGTATGCATGGGTGAAGTTACCCTAACTGTTCTGTGTTTAGTAAATACCTGATGCCTAGCTGCACAACATTTTCAAAGTCTGTCTTGTGTTTATTCTAAAAGAACTTTAAAAACAGTTACTAAAAAATTGCTACATATGTAATTGTAGAATTTGTTTTGTCCATTATTTGATCATTGAGTGATCTCTCCCTGTCCTCATCTTGACCTACGAGCTTTGAATTATATTTTTCTCTTCCCAGTCTAGCTGAGGAAGGGAAGTGGTAGTATCCTCAGAGGGCACCTGGAATCCAGCCAGGGTCAAACCACCACAAACTAACTTTGAAAATACAAGCAGGAATAAAAAGCTGCCCTAGCTTCTCTTTAGAAACAAATTGTATACTGATAAATGTATTACTAGCAGGACAGGAACAGGTGATCTTTTCCAAAGTTTCTAGATAGAGTCTTGAGTTGGCATTTTCACTGGTCTGACGAAGTTCTTTGCACCAACTCCTTGTCTCTCTAGGAACGCCTGCCTGCAGGTCAAATAAAGATATAAACTGTTTGCAAGGACAGAGTTCTCACACAGGTGTGTTCAAGTACTGGACTATACAGGTGGACTTAGTCAAGACTGTTACTCAAACAGTTTGCCTAAACTCCAGCTATTTCTCAAAAGAAGAACTATTATTTTGCAATGCAATGTGCATTTACTCTCTAATAAGTTGCAGCAGTGAATTTACAGAATATATTTCATCAGCATGGAATCTGGCAGAGATATGAATCCCTTTGGATATGATTTGTCAGCAAACAAAGTCGAAGCATAAATCAATTCTTTGAAGTGATCTAGCATCATAAACTAATTGTCTGAAGTAATTACTGCTGAATTCACAATTGGTGTTCTTGGGTTTAGTTTGAGAGGCTTTTTTTTTTGTCTGTGGAGTTTTAATGGAGTCGAATGTGACTAAGGTCAATATTCAACTAACCAGCATTCTGTTAGGCATTAACCTGATTTTATTAAACAGTTTTGATTAAGTGAATTTCATAATGAGCATAGTTTCAAAGTCCCTAACTAAACTGTATATTATAGCCACAAGAATGGAATAAAATTGAAGAAGTTTAATTTGTAAAGCCATTCTCTCTTAGAGCAGAACATTTGCGCACAGATTCCTGCAATTTGCTCCTGTCAAGTTTCATGTTAAAGTTCTATGTAATCAGTATGCATAACTTAATAAAAGAGTGAAGATCACAAGAGTTCAGAAAAGGTCATGAGTCAAACTTTTTGCTAATGGTTTACTTTTATGTAGATACATTATCCTTATAATTATAGGTAATATACATCAGAAATATTTAATCATTGATTTTGGTTGTGTTTTACAAATGAAATCCATTAAATTACATTTTTTTAATTCAGTTCTTGTGTAAGTTCAATTATAACTGATTCTGATGTCAATTCTTCATCAAATCAAAATTGATTTCATTCTTTTTAAACAGCTTAAAGATTTATTCAGTGACTCAGATTTACTTCAGTTAGAGAAATATTGTGATACTCCTGGTTTGGATTTGACACCCTACTCATAGCACAGGGTTGAATTAATGTAAAAATAAAATATCAGTTATGAATAGAAGAGCCAAAGAATTTCTGATCTAATGGCATTTGCTTTCAGTAGATGTACATATACTAATGCTGTATTCTCAAATCAGGAAATATTTACTGCATCCATGCATTTATTTATTTACATGCTTATGATTTAAATGTGTGTATAATATAGATATATGTGATATGTTCTATGTTTCTTAAGGATGCTCGGCAGTTTTTGGACAGGACACATTTAAGTGAAAAGGGTATCGTTTCAGAAATACAGCTCTAAAATAATCCCATAAGAAAATACCTACTAAACTTTTTTTTAAAAGGTAATTCTGACATTAAATTCCCATTCGTGGAAAACTCAGCAAGCTTTACAGCAAAGTGTAAGTTTTAGTATAGGTATATAAACCCTAATTCAGGTCAAACAAAAAAAGTAAGCATCATGCTAAATTCACACTAGCAAGGTAATTAAACCAATTTTAACCTGATTTCAGAGAATCTTGCCTTTTTTTTTTTCTTTACAGATATGCATACTACTATTCTGGAATAGCAGCTGGTGTTCTTCTTGCTGCTTATATTCAGACTTCATTCTGGACCTTAGCAGCAGGTCGACAAATAAAAAAAATTAGAGAAAAATTTTTTCATGCAATTATGAGACAGGAAATTGGATGGTTTGATGTAAATGATGCAGGAGAACTTAACACTCGTCTTCTAGAGTAAGTACACTATACCTTTCCCAATGTTATTTTAGCTTGTTAAACTGAGGATTGAAAAAGGTTCCGACTCAGCCCACAATGTGAACAGCTTTAACTGCATAATGTTACCTACATGAAAGCTTTTCTCTTTTATTTCCAAATAGCCCACAAATACCAAACAGATCAAAAATTTGGAATTAACAAAGTTTTGCACTACCAAAAGGATTTCAACTTTTTCAGACAAAAGCAGGTTTATAGCATTACAGTTTCATAAGAAATATGAAATTTTCCTTGGCCACACTACATAATCCTTTACTATGAAGAGAACTATTATTTGAAGTAGTAAATAATAAAGATTGTCTTCCACGTGTAACAAAACTGGAAACCTTCCTTGTGCTTTCTACATTTTTCTTCCTCTCTGTAATTTGTTTTTCAGTGATGTCTCCAAGATTAATGAAGGAATAGGTGACAAGATTGGATTGCTTGTTCAAGCACTAACAACATTTGTGGCAGGGTTTATCGTTGGTCTCATAAGAGGATGGAAATTAACCCTGGTAATACTAGCAGTTAGTCCTGTCCTGGGACTTTCAGCAGCTCTCTGGGCAAAGGTAAGATAACATACCTGCAGTGTCAGGTTTTATATTAATGACAGATAATGAAATAAATCTACTCTCTGTAAATTTTAGTATTAGAATGTGTTGCTTAGAGCAGTTATAGCTTTAGATAGCACTTATGTACATAAGCTCTTAGATGATCGGTGTATCAGATCAAGGCTCTGTGTATCACTCAATGCCAGGTCAGATGGGGCTCTGAGCAACCTGATCTAGTGGCCATGGCAGAGCAGTTGGAACTAGATATCTTTAAGATCCCTTCCAAGGTCATTCTACAATTCAATAATTCTATGTAATTTGAACATTGTAATTCCCATAGTTTGGGCAGACTTGTTTGATTTGAAGCTGTTTCTGCTAATATAGCATGTACAGAGAAGGAAACCAGATATATGTGTAGAATCCACACGTGTAACTCTTTAACTTACATCTATAGAAGTACTTTTTTCATCTTGAAAGGAATAATTGCACCTCCTGGAAAATAAGAGAATAAATTAGAAAAACCTTTGTCTCAGACACAGAGTTTTCTCGTAGTTGTTAACAGATTTGGTAAGAAATTCTATATAGATCTAGACAAGGGAATAACCAAATTTCCATCGGACAGGAGCGACTCATATTTTTAAAGTCTTCAGATTTTTGTGGTATATTATTTCCTTTATATTTCAAAGATACTTTAAGATCTGATTCAAGAAAGCTTTCACTGTCTTGAGTGAGAATATTGCAGAAAAGGTAGGGTTAGAGGCGTATGTGCCATGTATGTCAACTGGCTGAGTCTCCACAGACTGTGGCCACTTCACAGTCTAAGCTATAGGGCCTGCTGGCTTAGGTAGCCAGAGATGAGAATGAGCTAAGGAGGTCTGCGTGGGGTGAACCACACCAGGTCACTGTGAGTCCTCTTCTTATCTCTTGCACTGGGTGAAAGCAGAGTGGAAAGTCCAGGCCTTAGTCGTTTACAATGTATAACATGGAACTATTTGATTGAATTCACAGCATCCTTAAGAATTTGGGTATTGGACATTCTGCACGCATGCCTAATATAGTCAAAAGGCTTCATATTGGAAGATACTAACTGTGATAAAAGCCATTATGAGTGCTTGAGCTTATTCTGGTTTTCATATGTCAAAATATTTGATTCTGTATTAGGTTCTCTCTGCTTTCACTGACAAAGAACAAGCTGCATATGCAAAAGCAGGTGCTGTTGCAGAAGAAGTTCTGGCAGCAATCCGTACTGTAATAGCTTTTGGAGGACAGGAAAAAGAAATTAAAAGGTAAGAGCAATATTTGCTTTCATCAGTGGATTTTAAAATACTCCCTTCAAATGGTTTGAGATTTTCTTGTATATTTTCTGTTGAAAGTCTTGTGATTTCTGCATTTTTAGTTAATGACAGATTGTTAGAGGCTGTTAAAAGTTTTGCTACATGTTGAAAGACAATTAGTTATTTTTCTAGAGTTGATATGTTGTCTCTGCATTGAAAGGTATTCAAACTACTTCAAATATCTTACTGTGAGAACTTTAGATGAAAGAAGACCCTGCTCTGTGAAGAGATGATGATAACCTTGGTTATCTAATCTGATTAGTCAGTAGTTGTGAAGGTGGTAACAAACAGTATCTCTATTTCCGCTCTACTGTAAAATATAGATCTTGTGATATATTTTAACCTTTTATCTTGAGTGGTTGGTGATCAAAGTTCACTGATCTGCAGGTTATTTAAGTGACCTAAATGCCAGTCCCTGACCTGCAATGTCCTTTTATTTCTATATAGCAATAATATTGGCATTTATAGGAGTTGCCTTAGAAAGTCCATGCCTGAGTAAGAGGCTTACCTTTATACAGCCTTAGGGTTAAATATTTTGTGTATTTAACTGCTGTACTTTGTAAATATTCTTTTTCTAATCCATCCACAGAGTTTTTGTGGTGTCTGGCATGGTACAAGTGTGAGTCTATTTTGAACTTCTGTCTTTCTTCCAGATACCATAAAAATTTAGAAGATGCTAAACAGATTGGAATAAGAAAGGCTATTACAGCTAATATTTCTATGGGTGCTGCTTTCTTACTGATATATGCATCATATGCACTGGCATTCTGGTATGGAACTACTTTGATCTTAACTGATGATTACACTATTGGCAAAGTTCTTACGGTAAGTATCAATGAGTAAATTCTCAGTAACAGTGAGAAATAATGAAGAACAAACATCAAAGTGTTTAATGGGAATTTATTTGACTGTAATGAGAATTCTTAACAAAAAGATTCTCATCACAAGAGCCTAAATGTTGCTCCTATAGAATCTCAAAATCTATGTGAACCCAAATAAAACACATATGATTTTCAACTGTTCCTGTATATTTTCTGATTTTCATAAGATCAAACTGATATAGAAATAGTTCAATCAAAACCAGAAGTACTATACACTTTCTGGTAGCTATTTGCTTTCAGAAGGCTGAGTATATTTTCAGGATGCAGAAACAAATATATTTTTTAGCTGTTGTCTGGTCTAAGTAGATAATTTTCTTAATGTTTTGCACCATAAGAGCTTGGAATCAGTTCTCAGTATTTTTAGAAATTGAGGGGGATAAAAATATACTTGTGATTAGGAAATATGTCACCATCTAACTAAAGGAAGAAAACCATAAGCCTTAAGCCATAACTTAAATTCTTCTCTTGATGTGGAAACCATTCTAATTTTGTATGAAATATGAAGTAAACAGGGTAAAAAGAATAACTTTGTTGACCATGATGAAATGCACCCAGGTGACCATATGCATGTACATATATTTTTTTTTTAACTATCTGTTTCATTTATGAATCACTGAAGTTTGTGAAAATGTCTCTGTTATGTGTTTTTGGCTCTTTTGAACCTTTTGTACAGGTTGGCATATGGAACCTCTCAGTGAAGTTCATGACCTTATGTGTCATTTATTCTGTTCAAAGTATTTGCAAATTCTATTGCAAAATGTCTTTGTTGTAGTTCACCGACCGATGTTTTTATAACATGGATGATGCATTATAATGTGTAAAATCTGTGAATAACCCCTGTTCAAGATGATGGGTGTGGCAGACTTTGCTCTGACTACTATGGTTGTTATGATCTCTGAGCAGTGTGGTTTAATTGCTTTTGTTCTGATACTAACTGAAGGCAATAAGCTGGACTATTCTGAGAAAATTTTTAATTTTTTTCTTCTGCTGCTGTTTCTTGTTTGCTTGCACTTCATTTTCTTTCATTGAAGCAGGAGATCCTTTATTACTTTGTAATGAAGTTGGATTTCTATACTTCTGTTTCACTGTCTCCTTGAAAGCAGAATGTTTAGTGTTTTGCATATCTGTTGTTGTTCTGTTCGAAGATATGTAATACACTTTCTGGTCTTTACCCAAAGATTGAATTAGTACAATAAATCCTGAGACATCATGTGCAATTCTGAATTTTTTGTCATAGATTTTATAAGTCTCAGTCACTTTTTCACTTTTTCTCAATATGTTTGCAGAATTAATGTTGTACAGCATCTCAGTTCTCATCTGAACCTTAAAAAGCCCTTTTCTTAATGTTTTTTTCTGCTTAAGAGAGACCTTTTCAGTATTGCTTTAATTCTGGTATTCCTTAAATTTCCGTTAACGGACATGGAACTTCCTTACTGAAAAATATGTAATGCAAATAAATAAATAAATATAATTTTCTGCTTAAATAAGATTGAATATATGTCTCTGTAAACATTTCTTTCAGGTCTTTTTCTCTGTACTGATTGGAGCTTTCAGTATTGGACAGACTGCTCCAAGCATAGAGGCATTTGCTAGTGCAAGAGGAGCCGCCTATATGATCTTTAATATAATAGACAATGTGAGTATCTTTGCCCACACTATCATTTCAAAACTTCTTTTGAAGATAAGAGACCCTTCTTTTTAAAGATAGAAACTAAATTCACACAAAAGCTTAATGGGAAAATTTAGAAGGTATTCTTGCATGACTGTATCATCGATGTAGCAGTGAGGGAGGAAAACATCATCCAATTTAGATATTTCAGAAATCTCACCTAAATTACTTTTAAAAACACGTTTCATGTTTTTACAGAATAATGGTGTACTCAAGGACTTCTTTATGAAAAAAAATATTGTTTTTTTGTTTTATTTTGTACAGGAGCCTCAAATTGACAGCTATTCAGAGACAGGTCACAAACCAGACAACATAAAAGGGAACTTGGAATTCAAAGATGTTTACTTCAATTATCCATCCAGACCAGATGTTGAGGTAC
This sequence comes from Cyanoderma ruficeps, assembly GCA_008694505.1. Taxonomy (NCBI): domain Eukaryota; kingdom Metazoa; phylum Chordata; class Aves; order Passeriformes; family Timaliidae; genus Cyanoderma; species Cyanoderma ruficeps. The sequence continues at coordinate 30,542,024 of VZDJ01000782.1, forward strand.
TGTAATTGAAGCTTTTTATATACATATTACAGTTGAACATATTGATCATGTGTTTGAAAAAAAATATTAAAAAGTCACATAAATTCACTTTTGTTGAAAATCTAACAATTTCAGGTTGATTCTCTGATGTAGGTAAAACTACCTTGTCATCAAAGAGATTTTAGCTATATATTTCCACCCTGGGTAAACATTCTGAGTTTCCTGAATAATTTTTTGTCTAAAATGCTAGTTAATGTGGCTATGCAAAAAACCATAAATATGTATTTCTAGCAGAATCTTAGTTTACAATCCTAACTCAAGTGTTTGTGTATAGTAATAATAATAAGATAGTAAGTTTTTAAATAATTGCAATGCAGCTCTGACTGTGTCTGAATCAGAAAAAAAAGAAAGCGGCTCTAGCAAGGACTTGCTATATATGGAATAGAGATCAGAATCTATATTTGAGAGAATGTTTCCTTCTTAAAGCACTGTCATATATTCAGAATCTTAATGCAGAGATGATAGACATGAATAAATCATTCCTGAAAATATTTCCATGGAGAGTGTCTTTGCACTACATAATTTTTTCCTTCCTTACCTTCACTGACCTTCATAAAGTGACCTTTCTTACTTTTGATAGGCAGAAAGGAAATACACTCAGATTTTAGCCAGAACTTTTACATAGCTTCTCTGTAGTCTGCATGATGCATTAAAAAAAAAGACAAGGCAATATAATACAGAAATTTTGCATCATATTCTTTCTATATAATATTTTAGTTATAAATAGTAGTAGTAGTAATAGTAGTAGTATTTTGTCATACGAACTGGTTCATGAGACAGGTAATTGTGAAGTGTGTTGTATGATACATTGATACTGAACCAATTGTGATGTAATTATATGGAAAATTAATCTGAAGTCATCAGTTATCCAAAATTTAAACCCACGTGTGTATAAATTTTATTTTTACCAGATTCTGCTAGAAATATGAAGGTTATTTTATTCTAGCCTTTCAAATTTACTTTGACATTTCTAAATACTGTTATGTTTTTGACCAACCTTCTTATATGGACAGATACTGAAGGGCTTAAATCTCAAGATTAATTCTGGCCAGACAGTGGCCCTGGTTGGCGGCAGTGGCTGTGGGAAAAGTACAACTGTTCAGCTCATCCAGAGATTTTATGATCCCACGGAAGGCATGGTAAGACACCTCAAGTGAGATGACAGCTTTGCATGTCACTCATGTTGAAAGCCTAGTTCCAGCCTCACTGCTCTTGTCAATTTTCCAGTGACATGGTGAAGTCTCTCCTAAAAAGGCACATGCTGGCATGGAGAGAGGTTCCTCGATCATGTCGGAAGCAGTTTTTGTCTGCTCTCTTTTGTTTAGGTTACCATTGATGGGCAGGATATTAGGACCTTAAATGTGAGGTATCTGCGGGAGATTATTGGTGTGGTGAATCAGGAGCCCGTGCTCTTTGCCACTACTATTGCAGAAAATATTCGTTATGGCCGCGAGGATGTCACCATGGAGGACATTGAAAAAGCCACCAAGGAGGCAAATGCTTATGACTTCATCATGAAGCTACCCAATGTAAGCAGATCAGCTCTCCTGCTGATATCATTTGTTCTAAACCTTTTTGTGCCAAATATCTCAGAAGGAATGCTTGTTAAGACAGGAAGGTATCCCTGGACCTGTGAATATGCAGATCTGTGCAGAGTTTCCTCATGACTTTTGAGAATAATGTTAATTTTATATCTGCAGGTAATGATTTGGCTGTCATTTGAAGAACTACTAGAATTCCAGGAACACAAATGATTAGTCAGGTTTATCCAAGTAGGTGTTTATTCCTGTAGAGAAAGGAGGAGATGTTACTGGCGTTTCTGGCATCTTTAGTGGAAGGACTATGCCACTGAGTGTTTTCAATACATGTATTTTTCTTGTAGAAGTTTGAAACTGTGGTTGGAGAAAGAGGGGCACAGCTCAGTGGAGGCCAGAAGCAAAGAATAGCAATTGCCCGAGCTCTGGTTCGTAATCCTAAAATTCTTCTGCTTGATGAGGCAACATCAGCTTTGGATACTGAGAGTGAATCAATTGTGCAGGCAGCACTGGACAAGGTCAGTAGTGTTTCAAAATGAAGCATGTAAGCAGGAGCCTAATATTTACTTCTTTCCTGGTCTTTTGTTGAAAATAGAAACACATAACACAAAAAGCAAGCTTTAATTTGGCAAATATTCTTTGTACAGAGAATTTTTTGAGTTCCTGCAGGTATTACAGAGAGAAATCTTATTTCAAATTAGAAGATGGAATGATATTTTTTGCATTATTAAGCTTAAATCAACATTTTCTTGGTGTAAATACCATCCATGTCCATTATGTGTCTTACTACCATTCATATTGTTGTCAGTCACCTGTCCTTGTTGAGCCTCATGAGGTTCTCCTGGGCCTGCTCCTCAGGCTTGTCAGAGTCCTGAATGCCATCCCTTCCCTCAAGTGAATAAACTGCACCGCTCAGCTTGGTCACCCACGAACTTACTGAATGTGCACTCAATCCCATTTATCAGTATCAGTGATGAAGATATTGAATAGTATGGCTGCCAGTATGGACCTCTTGAGGGACATCACTGAAGATGAACTCCATCCAGGTTCCAACAGAAATCCACTGCTTGGGATCATTACCTTGATTATTTAAACTGAAATTTGCTTGATCACTTTAAAACAGCCTCATAATTAAAATGACAAGCTGTGATGTTTGAAACATTAAATGTATTATGCTTATAAATATCCAAAGAAAGGTACTTAGTTGAAATACAATTCACGTGAAATTTTAGAGTTTTATTTTTTATTGTAGTCACTTGAGTTAGCAATGACTTAGAGCTTAAAACACTGATATATTTTAAAATGAGTGTAACATATTTTGTAATGTTTCTGAGTATAAATTCTCCATGGATTTTTAAGGTTTAAGTGGGCAACTATGGGCCTACATAGAAAAAATTCTAGCATTTAAAAAATTTTAGGGTTTGTAACATTCTAAAATTTTATATATTGAGATTTTTGTTTTGATATTTTGATCAAAATTTGATGTATTTATGTGCCACAGTGAAAGATGATCTCTAATATTAAATTTCAAGCTTTAAATTATATTTCTGTTTTAAGGAACTCATTGAATTTTTTTTTTGAAAGTTATATTTTTCTGTGAACCATTTTAATGTTTCTCTTAGGTCTTATTCAACTCTGCTATGAAGATGAACCACCTTTGCATTTACCTATAATACTCACACTAAACATTGCTATTTTCAGGCCAGGGAAGGACGCACCACAGTTGTGGTAGCTCATCGGCTGTCAACGGTCCGAAATGCAGATCAGATAGCTGTGTTCGAAGGTGGAGTCATTGCAGAGCAAGGCAATCATGCTAAATTGATTGAGAGAAAGGGAATCTACCACAAACTTGTTAACATGCAGGTACTTTTGCCTCTAGCCGTTGCCTCATTTTTTTTTTTTTCCTGCACCTGTAGCCATTTTAGCAGAAGTATGAGAAATTCTGCAGCATATTTTGATAACAGCAAAAAATTCATGTACTTTGCAAGGAAAGTAATAATTTGAGTTTTGGTACAAGACTTGTTTAAAACCAGGATAGTAGATTTTTAATCTTCTAGGTATTTAAACTGAAAAGATTATTTTATGTTTTCCTTTTATGCTGTTAATGTAGAGCAGATAACTACAGTAGTTTGGTACTCTATTGCTTGTTCTTAGTCTGATAAAAGGTAAAATACAGTAGCTGACACTGGAGGAATAGGGCATGCATATTTTAAGCTGTTTAGTTATAATCCTTCATACTGAATTCGTTTCTGAAGAAAAGAAAAGTGTTGGAGTAGAAGAAAAAGGAAAATAATGCAGTTATGCCAAGAGCAAAAATATGTTCTTAACTTATGTAGACAGAAAAAATAGATTGCAAATTATAATAAATTTCCAAAATGTATTACTTATTAAATGAAGACCAAGATACTTTGATACTTACATCCCAATGTCCCATGTGACCATTAAGTTATAGCAGATTTTCATTGTAGCCTTTGTTTTACTGCATAACCACTATGTCCATTGAAGAAACCGAAACTACCATCTCAGTATGTCAGACTGAAGGGGTTAACCAGACCAATTAAAATATTTCTTCATGGGAGAATGCATTTGGTTACCTTAGATTCAAGGTAACTTTGTATCCACGCAATTGTGAATATGGAGAAAATGAAGAAATATAAAATGAAAAGGAAATTTAAAAACAATTAAAAAAAAACCTGAAAGCAAGTAGAAAGAGATATTTTTATTAGTAGTGCAAAAAAGAAATAAGAAATAAAAAATTTCTGGGAAAAGTGAAATACAATTTGAAAGCAACTTTGAATCCAGTTGTTATCAAATACCTTATGGGTGGGTAGTCATTTATTTATTCTCTCAAAGAGACTGGCAAAAGTACCACCGAGGGTAAGGGTCTCTTCTAGGCTGCTCTAAGTTTTCAGTCAGAGTCTCTTTTTGACTTGTTTCATGCTGAACTTCCTTATTCCATTTAGTCAAGAATTCTTAAGTGTGTTCTGCAGTAAAGGTAGTAATTTTTTATCACTTCATAAACAAACTGTATATCCCCCAAGAACTCATTCTAAAAGATCACAAGAGGAATGCAAAGGGTTTACCCTCAATTTAAAACTTTTTGTTTAATTCATTAGAAAAAAGAGCAGTTACTCTTGCCCCCCTGTCATCCACTTACTAATAGAATTTTCATGAGACATGCAAAACTCATATATGATTAAAGCTCTGAAGATAGAGCTTTAATAAATATTATACAGATTTTCATATGTCCTTGAGGCATTATATGTTGCTTCCCCCATATCTCATTCAACTGAAACAAAGTTACTTTTATTTTGATATACATCATAATTTTGAAAGTTTGAAGTAATATATATGCATATTTAATCTTAGCATCGTGTTCTTCTCACTTTTAGACAATAGAAGCTGAAGCTCCATCATCAGGAAATTATGAGAATGTACGTGGTGTCGAAAACAGCAAATCTGAACCCGAATTTGAAGAACCCTTAACTAAAGGGTTGAGAAGACGATCAACTCGGAGAAGCATGAAAAAGCCAGGAGAGCAAAATGATAGTCCTGATGAGGAAATAACACCTGTAAGTATCTTGCAGAGCTCCTAATGAACTTGATTCCTTTAAACAAAGTTTGGTAAATTCATTCTCCTGCTGAAAAAAGGTACAAGAAGAAGGAGGCATTTGATTGGGATGAAGAAGACATGAAAAATTTTAAATACTAAATAGCTTTTGACTGATTATATTCATAACTTGCTTTTTTAGCCTCAAGAAAAATGATAGAAATGAAATGGTAATGAAAAAAATCTATAAGAAAGATGATGAGTTTTTTATGGAAAAAAAATTTCCTTTAAAAGAAATATACTTACATATATTTACATACCATACCAACATAGTCTATACAGGTTAAACATTCATTTTTTGATAAGAAACAAAATATTTAGCCCAACATAACTCTTACAACAAAAGTCACAAACTCCCTCCCCAAAATATGACTGCATCCATATTTACAGCAATTATTTTGCTGTAATAAGTTGCTTAATGAACAATTACTTGAATTAATCAAGCCATGGATTACACACAGTAATATCAGTAGTTCAGTTATCCCTGACTGTGGGCCTGATATTTCTGGGTTTGAGAAATTTTTTCTTGGAAAAAAGTTAGCAGCTACTAGCAGGCTAAAATCCCTCAGACCCAGAAATATCAGGCCTACAACTGACCAATACCAAAGTATTCACCAGCAAAAATTATATGGCCAAACTAATATAAAAGGACAAGAGCAGTAGGCATAGTGTACAGATCTTCCTTCCTTGTGTTAGAATAACAAAAAAAAGCACAATCATTTATTCATATTATTAAAAACTATACATTTTTTCATCTCCTGAATAGATTATTGGAATAGGAAATCGATTATTAATCTCCTCTTTTCTCTGTATTTCTCCAAATACATTCATGTTTGTCCTAATGCAATTCACATTCTTTAGGCTGAAGAACTACCTCCAGCTTCATTTCTGAAAATCATGAAGTTGAACAAAACTGAATGGCCGTACTTTGTAGCTGGAACCTTGTGTGCAATTATCAATGGAGCTTTACAGCCTGCATTTGCAATCATATTTTCTGAAATTATAGGGGTAAGTTGGAGTAAAATAAGCAAAAAACTGTAAGCCCTGAAAATTTATTTCTAGTGAAATTAGGTTAAAAACAATCACTGCAGAGTGACTCTGAAGAGAGAAGCACTCTTGCAAAAATCTGAAAAATTGTATGGCATTTACAAAATGCTAAAAGTCTTGCTACAACCTGAAATATGCTTGTTATACATTAAATACTATGTAACATACCATCGAATTTCACATGAATGCAATTGACTACCAAAAAAAGTTACTGAGAAAGATGAGAGTATTTTACATTGTTAGTTAATTTTATAAAAATGTTGTTTGAAATTTTATTTTATAGATTTTTAAAGAGACTGACAAGGACATCTTAAGAAAACAGAGCAACTTATATTCACTGCTGTTTTTAGTGCTTGGAATAATTTCCTTTTTTACTTTCTTTTTTCAGGTAGGTTTTATTATTTTAATCTTATTATAATTGTTCATCAGGTTTTAGAAACCAAACCTGAAATGTACTAAAAATTTGCATCTCCATAATGCGTGTCCAACTCAAACCAGAACCTTTATTTATGGTTCTAGATGTGTCTTGTGCTGAAACTTTTTTGACCTAGAGCTGCTTTTGTTTAAGTCTTTTGAACCTATTTAGACCTCTTAACTCCAGAAATTCACATCTTGTTCATCAGTTAGACACTTCTCAACATGAAACTCTGGATTTTCTCACCCTTTTTCCATTGCCAACTAACAGGCAACTTCTCCAGCCCTTACATTCTACCTCCCTCTTCTCACCCTCAAGCCTCCCTATTTGAATCTGTTAGTAATTGAAAATCTATCAATCCCATGCCTTCATTCTCCAATTTTTTACTTCCCTAACCTCTTCCTTGTCCAAGGGAATGTCCCGTATTTCTCCTGTGGGAGTCTCCAAAGACTCACGGGCCCAGTTTGTCAGGTCACGCTCATCAGACTGATATTCAGTTCCTCCTGCTGAAATACTAAGGGTTGTACCTGCTACAAGAGTGCCACTTAAAAAGAAAAAAAAAGTAATAATCGTATTCAATATTTTCATATATATATAGTCTGGTTTATAATTTAGGACCATGTTGGTATAGTTTTATCTGTTAAAAAGAGCCCACAGAGTGAAATAAGAACGTGCAGTTGGGGCAGCAGCATAAACAATCTCTTGCAGAAGCCGGGTTTGTTCATGGAATTGCCTTGTTGCACAAGAAAAAAAAAACAGCCTTGAGTACAGAAGGCTGAGTAGTACAGGGCTGTGACAGGTTTGCACAGTTTATAAATGTTCAGATGATGTTTTAAATTTGACTCAAGCATTTGACTTCACTGAACTTAGGTTGCCTTAAAAAGTCTTTAATCTAAAATGAATTACCTAAATGCTACTTTTTAAAATCTGACTTAGATTGACTCAGACATATGAAGTCAAAGGGTTGATTAGTGATCTTCTCCTCAAAGCATGCTGGTGAAGCAGTGCTGGGAAATATTGCTATGCTCCCTATATTTTTTCCAGAAATAGTAATTAAATGTCTGTACTATGAACCTACTAGAATTTATGTATATTAAACTTGGGTTTACACTTGCTTTCCGCAAACAGGACTGCAATATTTTTTACTTTGACATTGTAGAGGCAATTAAGCTAAAATATTTATGGAATAAACACAATTAATGTAACACTATACTAAGCATTGTACTTTTTCTCAAACAGGGTTTCACATTTGGCAAAGCTGGAGAAATTCTTACAATGAGGCTTCGATTCATGGCATTTAAAGCAATGCTTAGACAGGTAAAGATAATAAATATTTTGATTTTGAGAGTTTTTAAAATAGTGGATGGTATTGGTATAAAATAACTGTATTCTGCATCACACTATCATACAGAGAAGATTGCTTAAATCAGACTAGAAACCAATTTGATTAGTTACATGTAGTTATGCAAAGTGTTCTTAGAGGGAGAGTCTTAAATCAATACAAGAGCTTTTTATGTACTCCTTGCAAAGACTTAGATTTCCAGCCAAGTTACAAGGGCCTAACAAGTTGATGTGCACCAGCAGTATCCCATTATCTGTTCATTTGCCTGCTTTACTTTTTTGTGTCCTTTCTCCCCCAAAGAAATTCAACACAGCTTACACTGTAACTCCTACTTGAAATGTCTGATTTAAATTGCGATATGTACAGATATGTGTTTTTTCAAAATTTATTGGAAGGCTTTGTCCAAGCACCCGACTCCTTAATTGTTGTTTGTTAATGCAATAATAAGATTGTGTATTGAAAAGTTTTCAGACAGTTAAAATATATATATAGAACGTAATGTTGTGAAGTAATTCTAAATTGGGCTTAATTTGCCATTATTTCAGGATCAGTATTTTACATTTGGAAATACAAAATATAATAGTTATGGGGGTTTAAGTCTTGCACATAAAGCTACATATAGACACAGAATTTGATTCATGTGAACGTGAATATTTTCAATGTGACAGAAAACTGTTTTAGTCTGAAAAATTATGATTTATAGATGAGCCATACCATTGAAATCTAATGAAAAGGCAAGCTTACAGTTGAGTCTTGAGGTCACAAATGCCTGAGATACATTACCAAGACTTAACTCAATGCATATTACACATGACAGTTTAAATTGGATATTTGGTCACATGGTGAATAAATCTTAAACAGTGTAGCTGATCCCAACAATTAACTTTGATCAGATAGTCCAGTTTGGTTTTTTTGGTTGGCTGGGTTTGGTTTTTTTTGTTGTTGTTTTGTTGGTATCTCACAGCTTCTAAATAAACCTCTTCAATATGGGAATAAACAAAGCAAGGAATCTTTTGTTTTTAACCTCAAAATGCTTTACACTTACGCCTTCCCTAGACAGTTTTGTAACCATGAGGAGTGTGACCAAATAGTCCTCTCCTCCAAGGAGATTCAGTGAAGGAGCAGCAGTGAGGGAGGGTAAATTTTTCTTTTGTGAATCTCTCAACTGCTCCCCTCCCTTCTCAGCAGTGACAATGAATACATCAATGATTCACAAGATTACACTTCTTTCTAAATATATTCAATGTGCAATGACAGAATTAAACTTATTTAAATATGTAGAACTGAGGCACTGCCACATACCAGAATTACTTAGCAGTTTATTTGAAATGTCCAAAATCTGGTCTTAAAAATAATTTTTCTTATTGTAGGATATGGGCTGGTTTGATAATCCTAAAAATAGCACTGGAGCATTAACTACAAGACTTGCTAATGATGCCTCTCAAGTGAAAGGAGTAAGTAAAATTTTGGCTTGGAAGTTTTCATATTTGGTTTAGCATATAATGAAGTTGCAGCTTGGGTTTGACTGGCTGGATAACAGTTGATTTTGACAACTAAAATATACTAGAAAACAATAGCTGGTAGAGAAGGCACCAACACATTTTATGAAAATTATGGTTATATATATTTACAGACTAATTTCCAAACAATTTTTAATAAAGTTTACTGTTGTGCTGCATTGTGACCTTCAATATTAAACGAATTTATTAGGAATCTCTTACCTAAAAGTCTTTTAAAAGAGGTCTTATTCACTTAAAGACATGCAACTAAATTTATTCAGTTTATGATGTCCTGCTATTTTTTTTGGGTTGTACAGATTTCTTATTAAATTTAAAAAAAAAGAACTATGAGCAATTGACTTCTTTTTCTCTGTTACTTTTTGGAGATTCTTTAGAAGTAAATTGTTTACTTTCAGGGGTCTGTGATATCAGGACAAAATACACTGAATGTAATAATTTGTGTATGCTTGAGTAAATTTTTACTGAGGCATGAAGTTACGTGCTGGGGTTTTTTCTGAACTGAATAATTGTGAAATATCTTTGGCTTAATTTCCATAGGAAAAGTTAAATATTTAATTTTCTTCTTCATTGGGTTCTGCATGATGACTTGTAAAGCTAGTTCTGTGATCTAGAAAATAAGATAGATTTTAATGTCTAGATGTAAATGTGAGTATGTGATGAGGGTAAAGCCTGTTCAGTTTCAAGAGCAGAATTTAGAAATTGCAGAGTAAATTTAGGTTATCAAAATATGGGGAAAGAAGAAATAAATATGATCCAGATAATTTAAAAAAAATCATTTAAGAAACTCCCATTTTGAAAAACAGCAAAACTGAGTTAAGACCTTTGAAGCAGTGTTTTGAGAATCAGCAATTTTGTGGGTGAAAATGCTTTCTTTATTTCAAATGCAGTTATGTTAGTAAGAAATGCTTTTTTTCTTTCTCCAGGCAACTGGTGTCAGACTAGCATTAATTGCCCAAAACATAGCCAACCTGGGGACTGGAATTATTATATCATTAGCTTACGGTTGGCAGCTGACCCTGCTGCTTTTAGCTGTTGTGCCCATCATTGCAGTGGCAGGAATGATTGAAATGAAGATGTTGGCTGGACATGCTAAGAAAGATAAACGAGAGCTGGAAACTGCAGGAAAGGTGGGTCTAGAGAAATTAATCTATTTCTGTATAATGTATACAGGCATATTTGCCAAAACATTGTTAATGGGTGGATGACTTCTGAATACAGAACATTTCACACTATGTAAGTTCCAAAGACAGGCAGGTACACTAGTAGACCCACAGAGCATCACAATTCTTCAATAACTATCGAATACTTACGTTATTAATCTATTAATGTTTTTGTGGTTAAATATCAGAATGTGCTGAACACAATTCAGGCTTATTCTCTTCTCATTCCTTTTCTAGACATCTTCGTTTTCCTTATTTTGCAGCCATCCTCATTTTGACATTCTCTTTTTTTTGCCCCTCATCCCTTTTTGGCATGCCATCTATCTTATGTTTATTACACTGCTCTTTTTTTTCTCTCCCCTTCTTCATCTTATTAATGTTTGCAGTGATTATATGTATAATATCCACTGGTTTCTGTTTGCCATTCCTTTGTTTCTTGGGTGGAAGAGAAAGATGAGAACTGAAAAGCAAGAAGGCTAGACACTTGTTTAACAAATTAAATGAAGGCATTTAATGTCACTTCATTCCAAAAATCCTTTTGGGACAGAACAACTATTTCATCACTTCCCAGATATTGCTTTCTTCAAGGTAAAACTTTTCTAAAATCTCTTCCTATGTCCTACTGCTTTTAAAAGTTGCTGAAAAGAAAATCATTTATCTAAGGTCATGTAATTCCATTCCTTTCCTTTCAAATGGGTACATTTCTTCTACTTCTCTCTGAGGGATGAGCATTTATTTTATGTTGTTTTGTTGTAAGATGTGACAGAAAATAGTTGACAATTCTTGGAATAGGCACCAAAGACTTTCTTAATGCAGCATGTTGTGAAGGATTAACAGTTATTAAATATTTATGATGTTTTTTCAAAACTTAAAAAAATATTTTCTTTTCATAGTAATGTGAGTGTTCCTTCTCAAGGCCACCTAAGGAAGCACTGGACTATAGGCATTTTTTACAATTTTCGTTTTAAAAAAAGCGGGCTTTTTTCAGTAAAAATAGTGTTCCACCTGGAAAATTTGCTTTCTGCAAAGAGTTGCTGAGCTTAGGTTACTAAAAAACCTTACTTTATGGTCTTAATTAAACTAAAATTATATGAAATGTATATTTTAGCAAAATGCATTAAAGCCTCGAGAGTCTTATCACAGAATTATCAAGGTTGAAAGAGACCTTCAAGGTCATCAAGTCCAACCATCAAGCCAGCACCACCATAATGACCCCTAAACCATATCCCCAAGTGCCACATCCATCTCTTGAACACTTGCAGAGACAGTGACTCCACCACCTCCCTGGCCAATCTATTTGAATGCCTAACCACCCTAACAGTGAAATTTTAAAAAGTTTTCTAAAAAGTTAGATATTTTTTTTAATATCTAATCTGAATGTCCCCTGACATATTTATGTAGACAAATGACTCAAGTCTAAAGAATTTGCTAAAAGAAAAAAGTCTAAAGCTAAAAGAAGGTATCAGAGCAAATATCTACTGCTGCAATCTCAGTTAGGCTCTAAGGCACCCAACCTCGACATTTTGATTATAGCCCAAACTCAGTGGACTGGAATTTAAACGCTAATATGCCATTTTTCATGTGGAGTTTTTTTTTTATGTTTCTTACTGCTGTCTAATGTTTTTTTCACCATTTATGTGTGGAACATTTAAAGAGATCTTATCAGAAAATTCTGAGCATTATAAAAAACTCTCATTGTCCTAAAAAGAAAAATATAAACGGCTTATTTTTATATCAACAGTCTATGCTTTTAAAAGGCAGTATATAATATAAAATTGTATTCCAGCAGAATCTTTTATTAATTAAGAGAAAGGAATTGCAACATACTTAACTTTTGATTAAAACATTTGTTTCTCTATTGCAGATTGCCACAGAAGCAATAGAAAATATTAGAACTGTTGTTAGCTTGACCCGAGAAAGAAAATTCGAGTTGATGTATGGAGAACATCTGATTGTACCATACAGGTATAATAAAAATAACTAAGCTAAAAAAATCTGTAATGAATTGCAAACATTTACTTTGACAAAAATAGATATTTTTTGTAGTGTGTATGATTTCATGTATAACTTAATTATCTCAGAATTCATATCAATATTTTTCATATTTTTATTGACAACGGCAACCAGTCACCAGCCAACACTTTTTAAAATTTGATTTAATTAATTTTCTGTTATAATATTGGTATCTTCTATTACAGTGTCACTTGGTTTGGGAAAATGTTGGTTTTAAATGAGTTTTCAGAGAGGCCTAATCTAAATTTCCACCTTATTTGTTTTGGGTATTTAATTAAAACTTTTTTAGTATAAATTGAATATTACATTAAGCCATTTTTATAGTGTTAGTAAGATGGAAAACATTTGAATAATTGCTTACTGGTTTGGGGCTGAAAAGAAAGTAATATAAGTCTGTCTGGACTAAGTCAAAATTTAAAAGTCTTAAAGTAAACAACTAAAAAGATCCTACCAATTAAAGTTTTTTTTTTCCAGAACAGAATGTTTAATTTTCAGACATCTATGAGAAAAGTAAAGGAAATGGAAGTATAGGTTCACAGATATAATGGGAAAGAAGCAGGGGTGCCCACTAACACATCTACCGTAATAAATGAGTGGTTAGAGCAAAGTGAAGAACATAAAAGATATTACTTAGCTTTTTTCCCAGGCTGCTGGGTTTTGAGTTCATATCTCACTGTTTGCAGAACAGTTCCTAACCATTCTCAGGGTTGACATTGATGGGATTGCTCCAAGAGTTTCATCTTTCTGTTGTTCTAGTATAAATAAGAACTTATTGCCCTATGAGAGAGATGTGGTTTTAGTCAATGTTTCAGTGTATATAATCTTCCCATTCATAACAGTATCAATTGAAGTAAATTGTTTTTTCATATACTAGGACTTCAGTATGACTGCACACTTTGATGAAAATATGCATTTTTTTCTATACAGAAATTCTGTGAAGAAGGCACATATATTTGGCTTTTGTTTTGCCCTTTCACAAGCAATGATGTTCTTTACCTATGCTGGCTGTTTCCGGTTTGGTGCCTATCTAGTGGTAAATGGACACATGGCGTATAAAGATGTATTTTTGTAAGTATCTCTTTTGCAATCCTTTTTCTCTCTGTCCAGGATAATTATTTATAATTTAAGAGCAATAGCTCAATAGAGAGCTATGGGAACTAGTATGATAGACTGAGATCCTACTAGTGCGGATATCAGTGACCTGAATACCCAAGAAGGTCAACCATACTGAATTTTTTTGCCAACCTAATTAAAGACAGTTAGCACAGCTGATTTGGACCAGAAGATGTTAGAAAGTGTCTGCATCCCATCCACTATCCGAACATCTCTAGCCAGCTGAATGAATTTGTGGTTAGATTTGAAAAGGCAGGGTTTGAGCTCCCTTTCAAAAACTATGTGAGCCCTTCTAGGCTGTTCAAATGCAGAATAAACAGATCACTTCATGTAGCTCTGAAGAAAAAAGACAAAATTAATAAAAATGAATCTATTTTATTTTGCCTTAAAACAGGTTAAGAGGTGTCATATGTCAAATAGCTTTTCTTGGTGATGATTTTGTTACTGTGGTGTGTGGCAGTAAGTAATAGCTGAAGACAACAGGTTCTTAAACTATTCTAATATAGCCTATAAATTACATAAAATTCCCTAAAATGACATAAAAGTCATCAAAAACCAATAAAAGCATAGTTTTCAATCTTTATTGGTATTCTAAACTTGTAGCAGTGCATTTCTACACCCAAACAAATGTTTCCAAATAAGGAAAAGGGGTTTCAGTTACACCCTTGACTTTTAAAAAAGGACAAGAACTTTCTCTTCTTCCCTTATCGCAATTGGCCCAATGGCAGCACAGGGGCACTGGTTGGGCTTTGGAAATGTTCCTCAAAACCTGTAGCTGCTTCTGTTGGCAGCAAGCCAAATTAGCCCTCCTAAAACATTGAGTATTAAAGAAGGAGCACAGAAGTGCTGAAGCACTTCTTGGGGTGTCTAGTCAGGGGTCAGATGCTTCTCTGGCACCTGCACACGGCTTTTATTCTTTTGTTCTTTTGTTTCTGTATTGTTTGTTATTTTCTATTTTATTAAAACCTTTGCTTTACAAAACATACCCAAGTAGCCATCTTGCAATATTAATAAGCCACTCTGAGAAGTTGCAGGTCAGCCCTCAGACTTGATACACCTCCAGGGGCCTTATTATACTCTGGCCATGTGTAAGACTCTATCATAAACCCTGCAATTTTTTCCCAGCAGAGATGTGGTTGAAAATTAAATCTTTATTGTCACCTTGTTATAGGCTTGATTTCTTTTTTTCACTGATGCCTTAAAAAGTGATCAGTAATTCCCAAAGGTCATTGAACCATAGAGAGGAAACCACAGTGATGATAGAACAGCATTAGAGTAACAATGTTGCCATCCATTGACCCCTTTCCACATACCCCCAGTTGAGATTTAATACTAACCAGAATTAATAACTAAAGAAATTACTCCTAGTAAGTAATGAAAACACTGAATTTTGAATGCAGGCATATTTATCTCATGTCATTAAAAGGGGGTAAAAAGAAATGTCTAGAGCTAAATGAATAACTAAAGCAATAATATTTGATTGCTATTTATTCTTTCTAAATTTAGTCCTCTTTTTTTCTCTGAGTAAGAGTTAACAGCAGCCACATTTCCACTGTCCTTTCCTCCACTGTCTATTAATTCTTATTCCTGATTTCTTTCATAGAGTGTTTTCAGCTGTTGTATTTGGTGCAATGGCACTAGGACAAAGCAGTTCTTTTGCTCCAGACTATGCCAAAGCCAAGATATCAGCAGCCCACTTGTTTCTGCTGTTTGAAAGAGTGCCCTCAATAGACAGTTACAGTGAAGAAGGAGACAAGCCTGTAAGTAAGCCATGTGTGGTGGGTGATAGCATTTATTGGTGGTATGGACAGCACTCTCCTCACTCTCTTCAAACTGATTCTTGCTCTCCTGATTACATCCTTATCACAATGCATCCTTGACATTCTCTGAACACAACACACACCAAGTTTTCCATTGTGAGTCCAGCTTTTGCAAATAGAGCCAAAAGGGTATTTGTTTTGAAAATCTCTATTGATTTGGGGGGGGGGNGGGGGGGGGGGGGGGATACGTCTGCAATTCTATTTTAATCATCTGTGAAATTGTCTTAAAGATGTAACAGTGAAAATATTTTAATTATAGGAAACATTTGAGGGAAACATAACAATCAAAGATGTGGCATTTAACTACCCAAACCGACCAGAGGTCAAAATTCTCCAAGGTTTGAATCTAAAAGTAGAAAAGGGACAAACTCTGGCTCTTGTTGGCAGCAGTGGCTGTGGAAAGAGCACCGTTGTTCAGCTGCTGGAGAGATTTTATGACCCACTTGATGGGGAAATGGTAAGTGTCAAAGTGTTAAGTGGGGGTGTTCTTAATTGGTGTTCTGTGATGTGATAAGTATAATAGATCTTTCTACTTTTATTTTTTAAGTACTTTTAATGTAAAGATGAACAGTGACTCATTGGGTCTCCTTAATTAAATGAGATAGATATATGTAAGCGCCAGTTTCCCACATTACAACGAATCAATGAAGATTTGTGTTGTAAAAATATGCCTGATCCACAGTCTCATGATGGCTTTAAATTCAAGGCAATTTTCCTGAGGTTTTTATAATAAGAACAGTTTTAAAACTAATAAATATTTGTATCTACTTCTGTATGATCTAGTAATAGAATTTCCTATGTTCTTTCAAAAAAAAAGGGAATATTGACAAAAGTTTTTTTTCCTAATTTTTGCTTTTCAGAAATATCTTTATAAGTATGCCTGCTTATCAAGTGATAGTTTGTAAATACTTTCAGTAATTTTGGTTTAAAATACATGTACGGTTTCCTATACTACTCACTGAACACATTCACAATTTTTTTTCACATAATGGTGCTGTTAATTGCTGTTGTTCTTTGATGTAAATGTAAATGATGTAAATGTGTAAAGAGGTTTTGTCTGAAACAGAACGTACATTTTGGCCTTTATGAGGTGAGAATGAGAAGGATTTTAGGACCTGTCTCTGCAGAGATACTCACAAAACATAAAGCAATACTTAAATAAAGCCTAGATGCAATGGAAAAAAAAAATTGAGGTTAAAAGTGCCCCAAAAGGTTCAGTGTAGCAAAATGATGTGTAGAAAGAAGCAGCATAGGTGCCCCAAAAGTGTGTTTTACTAAGTGCAACTTCCTTACAAGCGTTTCTGACCTTGTGTCCATAAATAACCAACAACAGTTTACTGGGAGGTAAAGCACAGACCTGTGCCATAGAAAGCACAAGTGTTGGACTAATTCTCAAGCTGAGTTGAGCTGTGAACTGAGTGAAAGAGGTTTAGCTTAAAGCAGAAACTGTCAGAACATCTGTTCACAAAAGTTCCCTCATTTAATTGGATTGTGAATCATGTTCATTACGACACCTTTTCCTTTGAAGAAAAAGTTATACTGATTGAAAATTGACTGTTCTAGCACCAACGGTGGAATTGGTAGAATAATGTCCTCCAATAAGCCATGCTATGGAGGGGGCAATTCTTCAACTACCCAGCTGATCATGTCACCCAAGACAGAGCCTGAGCGCTGCACTGGGTCACTCTAGTGGAGATTTAACAGCCCTTCTAATATCCTGGTATATTTGTGTCCCAGTTAAGGTGACCTGTGCAATTATGAAGCTATTACATTAAAAAAAATTTTAAAAATCTGTTTTCATTTATATAATAGAAAATGATAGCAATTCAACAGGAAAATTTAGCAGAAGTATGAGACAGTTGTCAATGAAGAAAACTGGCTGCAAATGACATTTTAAGGAACACAGAAGTAAATTTCTTCTTTATAGATGCAAAATAGAGGAAAATTTTCCTGCTGAGGAAACAATTGAAAGAACTTTACCCAAAGTCCTTTGAAGTTGCCTCAGCATATATCTTCCACTGTCTTCAAAATCCTAAATAAATATTGAATTAAAGAAAAGGAATGAGACAGTATTCACTTCTATGAATTAGAAAATTTTGGAACATAGACAAGAAAGAGGGGAGGGGATTATGTGGGCTTGCAATTGGTAAGAAAGAGCTAAGGAAAGAGCTGCAATTTCATAAATTCTGCATATGACTTTACAGTAAGACTCAAATTCATATATAGTCATGTGACTAAAATTTAAAATGTTTGCTTTCTCAGCTTTTTGATGGCAAAAATGCAAAGGAACTGAATATCCAGTGGTTGAGAGCTCAGATTGGTATTGTCTCTCAAGAACCAATCCTGTTTGACTTCACGATTGCTGAAAACATTGCCTATGGAGATAACAGTCGGCAGGTGTCCTTTGAGGAAATTGTTACTGCAGCAAAAGAAGCCAATATTCATTCCTTCATTGACTCACTGCCAGATGTACGTTATTCCCTTTCTTTCCTTCTCAGAACTGGGTGGGAACTAAAGTGGTGGGGAAAAACTGTGTCTGATTATAATTACCTGGGGTACAATAATTCTCTGAGATGAAAATAAATCTGAAACAATTTTTAAAATATTTTTCCTTACTTAATTGTGTTTACCATACTTATTTTCACTCTGGGAGATTCCATTGTCAGGTGGAGAGTGGAACTTTTAAGATCTCAGGGAAAAAACCACACAATTATAACTAATTGAGAGCTGGTAGTAAGGAGTGGGGTTTTTTAAGTTGAACATTTCTTTTTAACCTTCTGTCTGTCTGAAGCATATGTAAAAGATTCTGCTAGGCTGATGAGTTTACACTTTCTTCCAGTTATACCTAGCCAGAATTTAAATTTCAAGTATTCATATGGTCTGAAAATTACTCAGAATTTTTTCACCTATATATATGAGACAAACACATAATTCTGTAAGACTGAGCATCTAGGGTCAGATGAAAGATGTGCCATGCACAAAATCTTGTCCTATGCATTGACCAGGAAGACATAATTACAAGTATTCAGAAAGGTTAAAAAATTAAACACATTTCCCCTGAATACTCATCTCACTTTTTTTTCAGAGTTTAAACCCTAGTATTGTCTCAGACTTTCACTGACCTTTGGTGTTGTCATCTGATTGAGAATAACATTACCATTTCAATCTTAGAGTGGCTTGTTGCTTTGAATTTATTAAACACTTGATGTTATAAAGAAATCTATTTGTAAAATATCTATATATCTGTGGCAGATAGAAATTTTGGTCAGTTGTTTTCAGAAAGCTGCTGGGGTGGAATATGCAGATTATGGGAGGCTGGTGTCAGAGTTGATATGCTTCAATATACATCCAAACTGATTTTCATTCACAGGCTGAACTTAATATATTTTTTCCAGAAATACAACACCCGTGTTGGAGACAAGGGAACCCAGCTTTCTGGTGGCCAGAAACAACGTATCGCTATTGCCCGAGCTCTTGTACGTAAGCCCCGAATTCTGCTTCTGGATGAAGCTACCTCTGCCTTAGACACAGAAAGTGAAAAGGTAACTTATATATGAGCCAGGAATCTGGAATCTAATATTTTTTTTGTATTATGATTACTGTTTTTCCTCCCACAGTTTAATGCCAAAAGATGGAAATATTATGTCCTATGCAAATTACATGTTTAGGCAAATAATAGACAAGTATAAATGTCTTACTCATCCTTGGGGGGGAAAAAAAAAGTCTTTTTTACATCTGTGTGGCAGTAGGCATATTGAAGTTGCTATGAAGAATGCATTCCATAGCCTAGAAGTCTTCAGGCTTCAACTGAGAAAGTGCTATCAAAATTGAATCAGGACACACAAACTACAGAAGCCAAAAAGACTGAGGATGCTGCCAGAGAACATTGGGGTTTTTCTTCTGTGAAATTGTGAAATGTGGCTTTCTTAAGTCTTCTTCCTTCTCCCATTTCTCTGTGGTCCTTGCTACATGTCATGGCTAAAATGAAAATTTCAGGTGAAAATTGCTAAAACATTTACTTCTTTTTTAAGCCCAAAGCTGTAATCTTGATACTACAAGCTGTAGAAAATTAACAGAGAGTCTACAAAAATACTTACTATTAATGAGGCAAATATTATGTCATATATTATAATCTGGAAACTTAAAATTTTCTACTAAGTTTTGATCAATTGTAGGCATGAAAAAGGTTTAAGGGGAAAATTAAATAATCCCATTATTTATTGTTTTCTTGCTTATATGCCAGTTAGGCATTGAAATTCAACCTCTTCAACCTCTTACTTTATTCTGCATTAATAAATGTATGGAATAAATAAAGGTAAACTGAGATTGTTTTTAGTATCTTTCTGCCAGTGATAGCTTTAAGAAAACATGATTCATGGGACTCCATGTGAAATCATGAGAACTAGTATGATAGCAGTTGGCCCAAGAATATTGACTTGACTTCCATATATAATTAATCACTCATGAAAGGAAGCTGTGGAGGTGCCCAATTAAACCTCCATGTCACACAAAGGCCAATACTGAACTCCAATTTAGATTACTTTAGGCTGTGAGTCGTAGGGTACTTGAAATCTCAAGGAAATTCAGTAGAGAGGTTTTTGTCCCTGTTGCAGTTCTTAATTATCCTTGCAGTGAATCCTTTTTTTTATAACCAGTCAGAACATATCCTACAATTTAAGACCATTTTCTCTTTTTTTCCTAAAACGCATCTCAGTAATGAGCCTGGTTCCTTCTAATTCTCTTAACTATCACTGCATTATCCACTCTGCCAACACTGGCTAACTCTAAATCAAGAAGCTTGAGCAACAGATATTCTCTTCATTGTCACATTAGAGTTTACAGATGGCAGTTGAGATACATCTCCCAACAGCTGCCAGAATAGCTCACCTTTTGGTTTGTTCATTGTGCAGATTGTCCAGGAAGCTCTGGATAAAGCCCGGGAAGGTCGCACGTGCATCGTGATCGCTCACCGCCTCTCCACCATCCAAAACGCCGACAAGATCGCCGTGGTCCAGAATGGCAGCATCATAGAGCAGGGCACCCACCAGCAGCTGCTGGCTGAAAAAGGCATCTACTACTCCCTGGTCAATGTCCAAAACGTGTAATGCAACATGTCAGTTAAAGACAGTACTTATCTCTGAGTTGTCGCTGTAGATACTTTTGTCATTGTAATTCAATATCAACAGTCAGTCTTGATATTTTTTGTTTTCTTCATTCCTTTCATAAGTTATGCAAACCCTAGAAATACTAAGTAAATGTGTACTGGTTTCTCACTACTAGTTTTCATTATTCAAACCTCTTTCTGCCAAAGCAGATGCCCATTGCACTCATGAAAGTAGAAGCATGCTAAGCCAAATGTAATTAATATTACCTTGCTTTGAACTCTTTCAAAAATCACATTAATTAGGTGTTAGCAACTTGAAACTATTTTCATGCTCATTAAAAACAGTTTTACTTTTGTCAGAAATAAACCTCAAGCCTTATCCTCGCTGTGCCTGTGTAAGACAGTCAGTCCTGGCCTATTAGGCTGTTATGAGAACTTGCAGGTGAGCTGAAGCTTGATGCCAGATGTCTGTTGGTATGATGTGGAGTTTCAGCCTGGGATGTCAGCAAAGGCCTTGAAAATATGGGCACAGGCTGAAAACAAAAGTCCCAGGACTGTAACTACCTTACTGATGGTTAGTTATTGGTCATTGAAGAGCTGCAACCTTAAGAGATTGAAAAAGACTCCTTGAAATGAAACAGAAATTAAACAGTAGTAAGGAAAATACCCAAGACCACAACTGATGGACAAGACAAGGCATCTGCTGCAGCCTGTGAAAATACTCTCTGCAAGTCTCTCAAAATCCTAGGAGTCAGAGGTCAAGGACTAAGAGCTCTCTAAAGACTGCAGTATTTTATACAAGGTGAAAATCCTGGATTTGGACTTGGAGGAGGGTGAAGGAAGGCATCCTTTTCAGTGTTGACATCCCTGGTTGAAGAGCTCTTGAACCTGAGCACTGCCGTGACTGAGATTCTCAAGGACCGTAACCATTGGTGCTGAATTCCTGGCATCAGCTCTGGGTTATTGTATATTATTTGCTAATATAGGATGGCTGTTAAGGGCTAACTGCTTTGAATATGGAGTAATATTGATTAATAATTATTCATTACTAAACAATAGAAATGTATTTTGTTATTGAGTATTTATGCAGTAAAGTTTTGTTTTTAAGTTTAAAAGTGTCTTGCTTAATCAATGGTCCACACTTCTGTCACAGCAATTTTGTCATTCCCCGAGGTTTATGCATATGGTCTGTCTTACCTACACCTAGATATTTATTCACACAGAACCAGTCTGTAGGCAGATAGGCTCATCAGCTAGGCTCAACCATGTACTAACTACACTCTACAGAATGTTGATTGATGCAGTCCCATTGTATTCCTCTTGAATCACATACCTGTTTTCTTTTGTTCCTGTCTTAGATGGAAAACCAGTGTGACTGGAAAAGTTGTTTCCTATTTATGCATTGCTTGATACAATCAGGCTTTTGTCCGTCAATAAGGATATTACTCTGCCTAATAATATAAATAAGTTATACTGGCAACTGTAAGAATGAAATAGGTACTCTTCAACATTATAGTCTGAAGATTCAAGTAAGAACATATTTAAACTGATTATTTTTACTAAATTCTGGGTGTTAGTATTTTGTTTTTAAACTAGAATTTTTAATTGTTAATTATACATTTTCTAATTATTGGATTAGTAATGATTGGGTTATTTCCCCAATTCATTTCAAAGATGCTTGACTTACCAGACCAATTTAGGTCTTCATGAAAATCAAGATAGCACTGTAAATATTTTATCAAAAACTTCTGATAACCAATTTTTAAAATTTTGGCCATATAGTTTAAAATACATTTCAGACATTGATGTCAAATGCAGAAACTTTTCAAAACAATCTATTTTCCCTCATTCTTTTCTTCTACATTTTAAAACAAGTATTTGTTGAGGCTTATGCAAAAGTTTGTATAATAATTCCAAATCCACTATAAATGCTTGAAGAGCTATGCTGCTTCTCACAATTACATCCTTTTCAGAATTTTTTTTCAGAAGACCATGATAGCTGTATTACTAAAATTGAGCCACCATTCAATACCTCATCATGTAGTTTATAGGCACAAAGCCAAAAGGACAGACGAGACACCTCCAAAAATGTGTTCTTCATCATTTCTATTCATACACCTTTAAATTGCAATGCTTTACCTAAAGGAAGGGTTGACTGAACTAGGACAATTCTGCTTTAAGGACCATTATTCTACCACATTTTCCAAGGGGTTTAAGAGCCCCTTAGCTCTGTCTTTTCAGTTAGGCTCTGACCATTCATGTGACCTTGATGTCACGAGACACTTGTCTGAGCTCTGAGTCCTCCTTGTTGGAGTAGTCAGCTCTTGTCTTTGCCCATAAGAACTCTGAATGCAGGATGATATGTATATGTTGTTAGTCTGAAATAATTGGCCTTTTTTTCTTCTGTCTTTGAGAGCCTGCAGCAGTTTCAAGCAGTACTCACTGTTTTGTGGGGAGGTAATTTAATGTTTTCCCTCACATTTCTTGTTCCTCTAGACCCATTATCTTTGGAGCAAATCTTTTGAGAGATGTCAGCATTGACACCACCTTGGCAATCCTAACCACTTTGCAAACAAATGCCACTGACTACAGGGAAACAGAAAGCAAGGATGAAAGTTCAACAGTCTGGTAGCCCTCCTGCTGAAACAACTAATCAAAATAGAGTTCTCAGAAGAAAAAGAGGATTTAGGTCTAGAAAGTCATTCTTACTGCAGATTCTTACATGGCTGTTAAATACCAGTGTCCTGTTGCCCAGCTTTCTCCAGCATATTGACTCCTGCAAGGTTAATTGGCTGTTCCTTATGTAACAAGTATCTCATTTCTAAACCCTTCTATAATTTCTGACATAGAGTGAGAGCATGAGTAAACTCCATCATTCTCCCTCGCCTCACGAGTTTCTGAAGGAGTATTTCTCACCAATACTGTAGACCATGTACCATGTCCAAAGGAAGACTATACATCAGTTCTGGATCTCCACTAGCCTCTTCTTCAGGCATTCCTTCAAAGTTCTTCTGAGCCATCCCACATGTTGGGAAAAGTTCAATTGTCTCCCTCCCTAAAACTGACTCCTCATCAACTGAGATTTAGTGGAACCAGCTCCCCTGTCTTGCAAGTAAATCCTTTGAATCTGATGTCTCTTTCCTGTTGCTATACTTGTCTAAAAGCAACCTTCCTGGTAGCTTAATTTCTGTAAGACATTAGACATCTCCTTTAAATATTTGTTAATATTTGTTAATGAGTAATCATTTGTTAATGAGTATTTGTAATCATTCATAGCACAAATAGACATAAACTTAATTCTTCCTCATGGTATATAGTCTATTTGTATCTTTATAACTCTTGGTCCTAGTCCTCTCCCTCAAAATCCAGTCTAACTTGTAAGTTTGGTCATTGAAAGGAAACAAGACAACTTGAAGGAAAGAAGAAACTTGATACACTGCTTATGAATACAGGGCAAAAACATTCAATTCTTGTGCAGAAGAAGCGACATTGTAAATGTATCTATGGACAGCCTAAATAACTGTTGTTGTCAAGTACTCAGCCTTCTAGACAAATTGCCTAGAACAATGTAGTTTTATCATAAATTCATTCTGTATTTCCAAGGGAGGATGGTATCATTATTCTAGTTACTTTAAGGCAGTAAATTGAAAGCTGAAAGTAAGAAACAGGACTAGCAGCAACTTCAAATTCTTTGCTGTGGATTTCATAGAATGTAGAGCTAATCAAAAGTAGAGAACAGGAAGAACAGGAAGGAAAAGAGCAGAACTCACAAGGGCAGTTGTGTTTAGCAATCCGTGTTATTGAAAGGTGAGTGCATTTCATTTTGTCTTTGCATGCTGATTCCTGTATCTATTTCATTCCAGGTGTACTCCATTAAAGAGGGAGATCAGTGTCATAATGCTATTGCTGTAGAGATCCAGCACAGGATTGCACATAACTCACAGTGAGCATTCAAACCTAAGTCATTTCTCTGAGAAAGTCTGTCTTCTGCAGGGTGTACAAAGGTCTGGCCAGTGAAGGCTGGGGCACATTTCATCCTGTTCTAGAGCTGCTGTCACTAGCAGATCAGATTAGCAACAACCTTGTATTGTATCTCCTTATAAGAGGGTGTGAGCATGATTATCATAAATACCTACATGGTTAATGCCTTGGCATAGAGGAAATGAATCACACTTTGAATGAGCGCTCTACTAAAATTAGTATCTTAGATCCTGCATTACGTAATGTTGTATAAAAAGTAGATCCATAAACACTGTCTGTAGCCTTAGGTTCACCAAGCCAGAGATATCTTTAATGGAAATACTAGAAATTGTATGGGACTTTTTTAAAATGTCCCAACATTTAAAGTCATTGATGTTTTAGATAACTCGTGCTTACGTATATAATCTCTGAGTAGAAACAGTATCATTCATTTGCTTAGTAAAGGAGACAAATTTGTTAAGAATCTTTTTTTGAATACACGAACACTTGTTCTAAGATAAGCGTGGTCCTTACATTATCTAACTAACAAAAAAAGTTTTATTGCCGTGTTAATTCTGATTTGGTTCTCAAATCACAGATAAAAAAGGAGTGAATAACTTGATTAATCCAAGAAAAAAAATCGGTTCATTCTATACAAGACATTAAAATGAAGCAATGTTGAGGGAGAAGGAACACATATCTATATGACACAGGAACTGTGGGCTCCCACTTATGTTTCAAATATCCATAATTACGACAGCTTTCATTACAGCAATATATAAAAAAAGCCAGGGCAGAACAAAGCTACCATAGAATCATAGAATTACTTGGGTTGGAGGGGACCTTAAAGAACATCTAGTTCCAACCCCTCTGTATTGGGCAGGGACACCTTCCACTAGACCAGGTTGTTCAGATTGACCAGTTCCAGGGATGGAGCATCCACAACTTTTTTGGGCAACCTGCTCCAGTGCCTCACCACACTTAGAGTAAGGGATGTTTTCCTAGTACCTAATCTAAGCCTGCTCTCTTTCAGTTTGAAGCTATTTTCCCTTGTCCCGTCCCTGCATGGCCTTGTAAGCAGTGTAGGTGCACAGCGTCCAGCATTATCTACTCTTTATTGCTGGGGCTATGACAAGCTGTTTGGTTAATGTTGGCACAACACTTTTTTCTTTCTAGGCACTCTTGTCTTTCCCCAGCACTAACTTCTTCTTACCTTCCCTTTTACATAAATGACATTTTGTACAGCTTTCATTTTGGATTAATCAATGTGCTTGTTTCTTGTAGAAACTTTTCAGCCATTCTCAGCACGTATTTAATAACATTGTAAAGCAATACATAATTTCCATGTTGTTCAACAAACAGAAAAAGAATTTTTTTCTGCACACATTCCGAGGGATGAGTAGGAAAAGGCGAAAAGGCACCATGGAATTATGACACATTTCTCCATCCATCAGATAAGTTCCTAATCTAAATTAAGTTTTCCTAGGATGTTCTTTTGGGTAGCTCTACAGAAAATATATCTACATGTATCTGTCTATTTTCACTGAAAAAGAAGATGAGTTATTAAAGATCAGAGTTATTTACATATCTGCTGAATCAAAAACAGCTTAGACATTACTTCTCATGCGTATTAGAGTTGTGAATTACAGTTCAGGATGTTAATATTTCCCTGTTCAGCTTGTTAATGGTACATTCAATGAAGCATACAGCAATCTAGATTTGCATATGCTTATAATTTTGTTTCCTGCAATTTCCTGAGGAGCTTGATAAATAATCAGAAGTTCGGTTGCTTGTTTGAGATTTGTATGTAGACACGTGAAATCTTTCCTCTGAAGATATGATTATTCCTCCTAGCTCTCATTTCCACACTATTACCTATGAGACTTTAGCTGTAGAAAAAATGTATGTGATTTCCATCTATTTCATATCAAAATGAAAATAAATTTCAAAATATCTTTTAAAATTTCTCTAGAAGTACTTGTGAAAAATTGAAATGCTGGAAGTAATTTCTGTGTTTGAACTTCAGCACCATTTTCCTTTGAGTTCATGACAAAAGGCGTGTATTTTCTTCTTTATTACTCTATTCTGTAAATCAACAACTTTTCTTCCTATGGCCATGTATTTAATTTGCCACATGATGTCCTCATTTGTTCAGAAAATGGCTACACTGATCTGCCTTGTCTTTTTTTTCTTTTTACTTCTTAATGTATGTCTTGTTCAACTCACTATATACAGTATTCTTCTAACCTAAACAGCAATATTCTCTTTCCTGCCTAAAGGATTAGCACATCAAATTCACAGTCCTGACAGCATTGCTGCCATGTGTTTTAAAGTCAGAATTCCTAAGACCTAGACCAAGGCAGTAGACACTAACTGCTCTTCCCAGCTTCTACTATGTCAAGCAGACCTGCCAGATGGTAGATAATGTTTATCTCCACATTCAAATCAAAGGCCTTCCATTTATTTCGTCCTAATTTAATCTAATTTGTCACAAAACATATTAAGATAAAGAAGAAGGACAAAGAAGGATCTTCCCATGTAAAACGTATTTCAGAGTATTATCAGAGCAAAGAGGTTTTCATTTAGTCTGGGTAATTTGATTCCAGATACAGAGTTTGAGTTCCATTTTTTTGAGTCCATTTTTTTTAAGTTCCATTTTTTTAAGAGAAATTGCATTCAACACCACTATCATTCTATATTAAGTTTCACATGACCTCTACATTTTACAGAACACATATAGGAATTTAAAAATAGGGTATTAAAACGCCACATTTATAGTAAAGTGAAATTGCTCACCTGTGACACAACAGGCATTTTACTACCAACATCAGTATTTTATATTAGGTGAATTTGGAATTTGGTATTGCCTGTTAAAGATAAAAGCATTTCATAGTTGCTTGATTTTGCAGCTGTGGACAGGAAATTCAATGTTTGATTCAATTTAGTATACCACAGACTTAAAAAAAGATGTTCAATGCACTTTCATATGACCTAATTGAAAATAATTTAAAAATAATTTAACAGTCTTATTGGTTAAACTGGCTGCAGTGAGGGCACAGAGATGGTTTACTGCTTTACACTGAGAAAATTCTGTTTCTAGGATGAGATTGCTTCACAAGATGAAAATAATTCTCAATAACACATCAATGAACTTCTCATTGTGGGTGAATAAGGATGTGCACAAACACTACTTTTTTGTGTCCAGTAGCAGAAGAAGAAGCAACAGGTTCCATTTCATCTGAACATGAGAAAACAGTTTATTATTGTGAGGGTGGATGAACACTGGAACATGTTGCTTAGAGACGTTGTGGAGTTTACATTCAGATATCCAAAACTAAACTAGTTATGGGCCCAAACTACTTGTTCTACTTGGTCCTGCTTTAGGTAGGCTTTGGACAGTACAATTTTTGCTGTTGATTTTTTTCTTTTAATTTCTTTTTAGTAGTTTAAAAAAGCATAACAAAACATGTAGATGGAATCCCATTCTCAAAGATAATATGGTCTTACAATCCTCGTAAACCCAGTGAGAGTTACAAACTAAAAAGACAGGCACATGGCAAAAAATCCACGAGTATAACACTAAAATGCCAAGGTCATGCACATGTATTTATTTGCATTACACTATGAAATACCAGTCTTGCCATCTTTTTGATCTTTTATCTAAATATGAACAGCATGATCACAAAATCCAGCAAGTTTTGAAGCTGAAAATTCAATAACAACTGCCACCCACAGAAAACATGTTCCACCCCTCCACGCTCCAGCTGCCACTGTTACCTAGCTCAGCTAAGGAACAGCTCTGGGTACCTTCACTTGGCTTCCCAGCTCAATACAGCATCTCTCTTTGGTCACCCAGTGCTCTTCACTACTCTCACAACTCTGATTATCTCTTTTTCCTGCTCATCCTCAAGGCACTGTTTGCCAGCCACTTCCTGCCACTAGCACACTAAACCTGACGCTTTTCCTCATGGCTCAGAAGTGGGAAGGACCTTCCCTGTTACTGAGACCAGGTCTTGTTTTCGTAGAAAACAAATGTACGACCTGAGCTTTTTAACTCCACTGCTTCGGGAAGGGTATTCTACTTGTTTGAACATCTCTTTCCAACAAAATAGATGCTGCACAGTTCCTGTATATTAATTTGTTCCTGGACCAGCACTGAGCCTTTGCTTTAGTAGCTCACACCTGTGGGTTTACTTTCTTGTGCTGTTTATAGAAATAAATCTTAGATTCTCTCAGATGGCATATTGCTAGACAATTGAATTAAGTAATTTTAGTCTTCTTGTACACTATAGTTTTTCACTGATCATATTTTTCTTTCATTTTGTCATAATGTATTTCACGTAATTATGGTTCATCTGCTTCTCTTATTACTACTCTCCAATATCGTTTACCTAATTTTGTAAGTTATTCTGGTATTCTTTTGTCCTGGTCTTCTCACTGGTTTTCTGTACTGATCCTCTCAGTTTTGTACCATCACAAAATTTCATTATTCTGAGTATTGTTTGCATGCCCAAGCCATTAATTTAAGTAAGAGCAATAAATCTCAAGACTGAGGAGAAAATTAATGTTGTCAGCTCCCTTGGGTATTATTAACTCTCCATGCTGAACACCTCTGTCTTCCTTCAAACTTTTTTACCCTACTGTTCTTTTATTACTTCACAACTATGGTTTAATAATTCATCTCATGGCTTTAGGATAAATTTGCATTAGTAGGCATTAATGAAGTCCCAATGGATTAGTTTTACTGGGTGTAGCCTCTCTAGAAAAAGCAGTACCAAAGAAAAATAATTGGGTTAATTCTTTGCTTCCCTAACTCATGACATAATGTATTGCCATTTATTTTAGACTTTATTATTTTCTTTAGGACTTGTTTGCAAGGTTCCTGTGCTGTTTGTGTTGAGATAAAAGTGCAATTTCTCAGTTACTGTTTCTGTTGTAACTCTTCAGCCCCATGTCTCTATCCACAATTTGAAATTAATCACTAAAAATCTTTGATACTGAACCAGCATTATGCCAGCCAGCTTACTCAATACTCTGGAATAAAGAGTTCATGGTCATTATGAGAAGAGCATTCCTTCCTTACCATTTTCCCTTTCAGGTCGGATGTGGCAATTAAGATACCCCAAATCATGTTTGTCACCCGGCACTTTTGTGGTTTTTCTAACTGAAAGTTGAGGCTGAATGACAACTTCAAGGCATCCCTGGTGCAATTATCATCTCAATGCTTTTTCATTTCTAAGACACATGAAATGAAAATCCATTGTTGCAGACCTTTTCTCTGTGTGTTCATCTGTAATTACAATCAGATAATATTGCTCAGTATATCAGAAGTATAGAGAGGCAGTCAATACATTTTCTTCTACTCTTAGCAAGATCTTTCTTGGGTTTGGATGACTGTGAGCAAAAATATTTTATACATCTTTAATGTATTTCAAGGGAAATTTATGCATATACACAATGAAACAAAGAGTAATTTCTTGTATGTTCTGGGGGTTTTTGGAGGGTTTTTTTTCCTTTCAGGTACCAACAAATAGAAGATGTCAAACACGCTGCTATCAAACAGGCTATATCAACCAACATCTCTATGGGAATTGCTTTCTTTTTGCTACATACGTCATAGGTCCTGGCCTTCTGGTATGGAATCATTGCGATACTTTCTAATTTTAATAGAGTTCATAACTTGTTGCTTGATTGGGGAACATCAGCTTTGGAAACTGAGAGTGAATCAGCAGTGAAGGCAGCACTGGACCTGGTCAGCACTGGTCAGTGTTGAACTGCTTTTGTCAGTGTCCATGGAATTCAGTTAATGATATTTTGGGTAGGACTGAATAGCAGAAGGCTCCCCAAACAAGCTTTAGTCTTTACAGCACCAGAGAGCTCAATGTGTGCTGAGATCTAAATATTCCCAAGCAGTTTTGGGGATCCCTGTGGTTTGTGCTCTTATTAACAGCCAGCAAAGTAATTGACAAACAGCTCAGGGGCTTCTGCTAGAGCAGCTGCTACATGTTGACTGCTGTCTAGACCTAACCTGTAAACCACAGCAACAATTCAAAGCAATAGCCAATCCTGTATATCTTGCTGTCTGCTCTAAGCACGTCTGTGAACCATTTACAAAAGAATTCCACCTATTCCCCAGTCTGATTCAATCATATTTGCTGATTTATTCCTCCATCTCTTTCTCTACCTTATTATGCTTATGGTCTGGATGAAGACAAATTCTCACCATTGCATAAACAGTTTTGGCAATGATCACAGTTTCTCTATGTTCAGAGAACATTTTTCACAATATACTGTCACAGGAAAAACACCTAATCGACCTTCTCATTCTCAAAGATATTTTAATCCCTAATGTCTACTTGGACACCTGATTGCCACTAATTTCAGCAAGAATTGGACTCTTTGTCCAGTAGTTCTAATTCCTGATAGTTCACACTACCTTGTGAAGATTTGCTCTCTGGTACACGCAGGGATCTTTCTCCCAACCTGTGACCTGTAAAGTGATTCCCAGAGACAGCAGGGCAGAGAACTGCTGATAGAGACATATTTGGTGGGATTCCCAACTAAGTGCTGCAATATAAAATTTACAGAGCTTGTTTAAACAAGCTACTTACCCTCTCTCCTCCCCCACATAGCTTTGAAATATGTTTTCCTATCTACATTTCTGGCAGAGCATGACAGAAAGTCTTGCTGGGACTAGACTAGCTCTGATTGCTGATGTTGAGCAAGACAAAGCTAACCTGTTGTATGTCAAACATTCATCCATCCTCCTCTTGCCTAATTTTTCTATTCCTCACTGTGCTGAGCATGTACCTCCATAGAAGGTTTACATCCAATGTAGACTAGACTCTTTTCCCTGCGGGCTTCACCCAACCTCTGATGAATCTCTGTTTACTGTTTTTGTGAATGGTATGTTCTGATCTTTAAAATGAAGGATCTTAACTTGATTTTCTTCTACATTTTGATGTGATTTTAACTTTTTAGTAACACTTCAGACATAGTGAATCTCTCAAACTACCAAGAAAAATCATACATTTTTTATATGATGGTTTGAATGGCTGTAATTTCCAGTTCTGAAAATCATGTTACAAAATAAAGATATCAGGTTTCTCTAGAAATTCATGGATAACATCCCATACATTACAATTTTATCTTTTATTTCCTAATTCTAAAACGCATATTAAGCCACTTGTATTCTAGCAGTTCAAAATGTTCAGTGAAGAATTTTAAACTGAATTATATAAAGTTTGTATTCATTTCTTGGATCATTAGATATTAATACAAAGTTATCCCAGCAGACAGTGTCACAGTGTGCCTGTAAATACATCTTTGTCATGACAAACTACATACTTCTAAGATTTTTTTTTAATTATTTTTGAGTAATTTAAAAGATGGAAAAAATAATATGAGTAACAGAAGTATGATTTTAAGTACAATTTTAGATGAGCATTTTCAACTAATTCAAACAAATCATTTAGGGCAAGTAAAATTGTTAAGCGATAATTTTTTTGCATTTGTGACGTGTTCTGAAATAGAATTTTCATGAACATACTTAATGGTAGATAGTCTTTTTTCCAGTGAAAACTCAATACCTAACTGGGGAGGATATTGAAGGGGAAATCTCAAAAGTATAACCTTTAGATATTTGTGTTTAGAAAGTCATAAGGCATGAAAAAAAAAAGAGTACCTTAATACATATTTTCATTGAAACTATATTTTGCAGTATATGATTTAAGTTACACTTTTGCTTTAGTCTACCTTGAAGAAACCTAAAAATATTGTGGAGTTCAAATTTCTCAGCTGCCCACTTTGATTTTTACTAGAATACCATTTTTAAATTATTTGTTCAACTCTAATATGAAGAGAGGAAATATTAGAAGTATGTGAAAATGTTCATCTGGAGCCACAGTTTCACTGTTTCCAGGTCAGGAAAAGATGCTACATTGAGCCACGTAGCTCAATGGCTCAAAATGCAGATTTTATAGCTGCCCTTGAAAACGGTGTCATCACAGGATGAGTTCATAATGAATTAATGGAACAGAATGGAGTTTACTACACGCTTGTCAATATACACATAGCTTTTCTTATAGCTTTTATCATATTGTGTACCATTGACCTAACTGAATTGAATTGCTCCCAAAGGTACTTCCAGTTTTGCGGTGTTTTCTCAGGGAAAAAAATCCAAGGGAAAAAAGCTTCCTTGAAGAGTGCTAAACTTCAGATTAAGAAAAATTCATATTAAGTAAAATGTTCAAGTCTAATTCAAAGCTGGGAATTGCAAGAATTCTAAGCAAATTTTTTTTTCAGAAGTGTGACATTAAAAAAAAGTATATACATAGGTAAAAATTAAGATTGTGGCAAAAATGAAGTTCTGGAGCTGATTGCATCTCAGACTACTTTTCCAAATCATAGGATTATTAAATCACTGAGGTTGGAGATGACCATCTAATCCAACCCCTGCTGAAGGCAAGGTGCAGTCTGAGGCCAGGGCAGGATGCTCAGGGCTGTGTCCTGTCGACTTTGAAATACTTCCAAAGATGGAGACTCCACACCCTCCTTCAGCTCTCTGCCCCAGTGCCTCCCTCCATCATTGTGACAATTCAAAATCTTTTATGCAAGTACCTTTTTGTTGCAACAGGACACGAAATAAAGATGCTTGACTCCAGTCAGAAGGCAGTAGAAATCAGAAGGCTTTATTTACAATCCATTCAGCCCTTTCACAACATGCTGAGCTAAAAGACACGTTATTGATCCATAGGGCTGACACCTCTCCCATGGTCTAAGTAAGAGAAATAGCAAAAAACACCTGTTGTTGTGGGAAAGGAATATTGTTTACACAAGGTTGTTTTGGGAAAAATAAAACTGTTGGAAAGTTTCACTTGGGAAGGGCTAGCAGCTCTCAGGCTCAGAAAATATTGGGTCCACACTTTTTCAAATCAGCAGCATCTTAGTCACTCAGGCTCCTGAAGCTTTGTCAATCAGACATGGTTTATCTTCACTATTTTTATTATCTCCCAAGCTGTCTCCTGAACTTCTCAAGCAGTTTCTCTCAGGGCTACACTTTGAAATAGATTTAAGTTTCATTTCCTGTTCTCCTTGGCTCCCTCTTCACACTGATAGTCCCTCTAATGGACTTTCTGATTCTCTTTTAATTTAAGCTTTTTATATAACTCTTGCATTTTAAATAGACCTTCTGGCAGGTCTTTTCAGTTAACTTAGTTCTGTATATTTTTATAACAGTTTAACATAATAAAATAATAAGAAAGAAATTTTTGGGGCAAAACCACACACACAGACACACACACACACCTCCCACCTCACTTATGAGTGTTAGTGTAATGTCAAGGTTTTCACTGGATGTACTGAAGACTTAATCAAACTCAGTACTTGACTGGGCTTTGTAAAAATACTCAGCTCTTACCAATCTTTCTTCTTCTTGACAGGAATTGTAGTTTTTAGTCAGACTTGTTTATCATTTGAAAGTGCAGGATAAGATAGAATCATAGAATCACAGAATGGTTTGGGTTTGAAGGGACCTCAAAAATCACCTATTTCCAACTCTCCTGCCATGGGCAGGGACACCTTCCACTAGGTCAGGTTGCTCAGAGCCCCATCCAGCCTGGCCTTGAACACTTCAGGGATGGGGCATCCACAGCTTCTCTGGGCAACCTGTGCCAGTGTCTCTCCTCAGTTTTCTCCCTGATATAGAAGTCTACTCTCTTTCACTTTAAAAACTGTTACTGCTCATCCCATCACTACACTCCCTCTCCATTTTTTTGTAGCCCCCTCTAGGTACTGGAAGGTTCCTGTAAGGTTCCTCCTCTTCTACAGGCTGAACAAACTCAATTTGCTCAGTCTTTCCTCATAAGAGAGGTGTTTCAGCCCTCTGATCATGTGTGTGGCCTCCTTTGGATTTATCCAACAAGTCCATGTCCTTATGCTGGGGCCCCCAGAGCTGGATGCAGCATTCCAGGTGGGGTCTCTCTCACCAGGGCAGAGCACAGGGGCAGAATCCCCTCCCTCTCCCTGCTGGCCACGCTGCTTTTGGTGCAGCCCAGAGTGTGGTTGGCTTTCTGGGCTGCAAGGGCACATTGTTGGGTCATACCAAGCTTCTTGTCAGCCAACACCTCCAAGCCCTTCTTGGCAGGGCTGCTCTCAACCCATTCTCTATCCCGCCCTTATCCATGTTGGATTACCTCAGTGCAGGTCAGGACCTTGCACTTGGCCTTACACTGATCTTCATGAGGATTGCAGGGGCCCACCTTGACCCCATCAAGGTCCCCCTGGATAGCTGCAAACAACTTTTGGCATCATACTGTGTTTTGTTTCAGGTATCAGGAACTGAGGATCAGTTACAGAAAGAAGTCAGTGCATCAGCCATCTCAGAGGAAGCACAGAAGAGGTCACGACTGACTGGACAAAAACCACCATCCACTCAGAACTTGATGTGAAAGCTTGTGCCTGTGTTTTCCATAACTAATGGGATAAAAAAGGAACACAATCCCACTTTAGAGGGTGTAACCTTTAAACAAAACATGTGAAGGCATTGTGTGTGTCTGGGTAAGAACTCATAAATTGACATCATCCTACAAGAGTTCTGTGGAAACGCCTTTGCCCCTGAAGCTAAAATTTTTTTTTCAGATACTTAAAATAGTTTAATTAATATTTTGAAACAAAATTACTTTAATATGGGAATAGCCTAAATAGCAAGCTAATTGATTTAATTATAGAACAAAACCAAAAGCATGTAATTAGTCATACAACTGAAATAACACACTCTGAATAGAGAATAATTACTATTTTTGTTTAAACGTTTTGATATCTGTTGTCTAAAATGCCTGTGTTAGCAAATAGGTTCCTGGAAATCAAGACATAATTATCAAGCTGTCTAAGGACCTAAACTTGCAAGAAATCATACTCAGCAACAAGAAAGAAACAATTCTTTCAACATTCAATACCATCAAATGCAGAAAGTGGTTTTAATTCTCAACTTCTGTTTCTGGATAGTTCCGTGAAAGGTAAGTGACTTAATGTACATCTCATTTTACACGTCCTAATTTCTTTATTATTTATTATTATTATTATTTATTACTCATATTTCTTGCCCAGTCTTTAGAGTTGTGACAGCAGCTTGCTTCCTTCTGCCTGATGTCTCTGAGAAAATGGTGCCTTTTCTGAAAAAGACATCCAGCCCTTGCCCTCTCTTCAGGCAGAAACAGCCTGAAAATTCCCAGTTCTGTGATGCCCTTGGAAAAGAAAAGAAGATGCTGGTATAGCTATTATGGATGTTTCTTAACCTAATGTGTCTGTCTCTCTCTCTCTCATCTCATCATCTCATCTCATCTCTGTAGTCTGGCCCTGCATGACCCTGCGCAGGAATGAGAGATTCACCAGCACATCTTCCTGCACACAGAGTTGTGTTACAGTCAGTACCTGAGCAGGGTCAGGGGCTTCCTCTCTGTGGGAAGGGATTATAGGTCACCTCCTTGGAAATTAAGTCTCGTGAAACTTCTTTGACCAGTCCAGGAGGAAAGAGAGGTCTTTCAGACCATGCTGAATCTCAACAAAAACTTAAGACTATCTCATGGAAGTGACATTTTAGTTTTGATATTTGGCAAATCTGGAGGAAAGATAGAATGAATATTTTAGAAAATGTAAAATAAAAATATTTTAGAATGAATATTCCTGGAAATAAATGAGACAAATGTCTTGCATTTATTTCAGACATTTCAGTTCTCAAAGATGTGTTTTGAAGTCCCTCTGACCAATTAATTTAAAATGTTAATGAGATAGAAAAATATATAATTGACAAGTTATTTTCCCCTAAAAATAGTATCTTCCAGATGAGGAAGAGGTGGTGTTGAGAAATCTCCCAGTACTGCACACTGTTTCACATATGTGCTCTCAGACACCACAGATTTTGCAGCAGCACTCAGAAACACTTCACAGCAGAGTTACAGCTCTCACTGTACTTGTAACTGACAGAGAATGAAGACTTATTTCTAGTTTTATAACAGGAGAAAGTATCTTGTTTAGTAATCTTTGCAGATGCATGTTATACATCCAAGTAATTGTCCTTGATTGGCAGCTTCCACAGCACTATTTACTGAGCATCTCATTGTGAAAAACATGTTAAATTCACAGGAAAAATTCTTGTAAATCTACATTTAATATGAAACAATGTGGTGTTTGTGCTGCTGAAAAAAGGAGTTTTGTGTTCCCATATCTTTGTTAAACTTTTAGAGCTATTGCATTTACTATTACATGGAATGAAAACCATATTGTGTGAGTCATCCTATTGTAACCTGAAGTGATTAAGTTCTCTTATGTACCCTAATTAGTGAAGACTGAAGTTTTTGTTTTATTTATTTATTTATTTATTAAATGTCTATTTAGGTGATATTTATTTCAGTGTTGCAAATATATATTTTATATATAATTTCCTTCTAGTTCATATTTATGTTCAATCCAGTTATCACTAGTATAAATGAGTTTATACTAAGGAGGCTGTTGACCTTAAATTATTTCTCCAATCTGCTTATATGTCTAGGCAGCATTATGATTTCATGCTAAATATTGCAAATATTAACAAAATGTTTAATTGTATGCCTCAAAATGGGTATTGTTCTCTTTGCAGCACTGTTTCTCCTCTGTTTAAAGGGGTCACAGAAAAAAAAATAGTCATCTCAGACTCCAAATTAGGTCATGTCATGCTTTGCGATCTGGCAAGTCTAAAGTCATGGTTCTACACATAAAATATATGAAATGCCACTGTGTTTTCTTGGTAAAACCTAAGAACAAGGACTGTAAGTCTGAGCGAATATATGGAAGCAGTGGAGGAATACTAGATAAGATTCAGAAGGCTTGAGGGAAACATCTGTACAACTGACAAAAGATAAAGCATCCAATTCTGCAGAATATTTAGACCAAATTAAGCACTTTCAGATGGCCTCTGGTGAATAAATCTCAATTGTCTAGGTAACAAGTATTTCCTGTTTAGTTTTCAAGTAAACCAAAGTAACTTACATGGTTTCATTCATCTTCAGGCTACAGGTTCCAGATTGGCACTAATTGCCCAAAATGTAGCTTTTCTTTGGACTGAGATATTTGCAGCTCATCTGTGGCTAGCAGCTGATTACTCTGCTTTTAGCCATTCTGGGAATTATTGCTCTAACAGTAATGATTCAAATGAAGATGCCTGCTGGACAAAAAGATAAGAAGGAGCTGTAAATCACAGGAAAAGTAGGTTCCATGGAATTTTTAGGCTTTTATGTTGTACTAAACTGTGTTGCTTAATAGGGACATTGGTGATGGATTAAGACTATACTCCTCAAACAAGTCAAAGTCTACCTTGTTCTACCATTCTGACAAAATGATGATATAGCAAATATGAAGCTGAAAATTGAAAACACGAGTTACTCATTTGTGTCCTCAAAGTTTGTAGCATTCAGAGCATACTAAAGTACTGGGTCCCTCACACCTGTCCCAAACCTGCATTTGGGTTCCCTAGTCTTTCCCAGAACTCTGTTTTCTTTTCCTTTTTTGTCATCTTTTTCAGCCTGTTCCCTTTCAGAACCCCACTCTTCTATCTCTCTTTCTCTCAGCTTGCAGTTGTCCATGGGTTTAAGATGAAAAAACACTCTATAGAAACCATCAGTAACAAGAGTGGGTGAAAATGTGACAGTGTAGCTGACCATATCCTGCAATTTCTTGCTCTGATTTTCATTCCTTCCCTCTCAGCCAGGAAGAGAAGCAGGAGCCTGGGAACCTGTTTCAAAGGAAAATCCTGAAAGGATTTTTAGTGAGGTAGGAACCAGCTTTTCCTCCCAGGTAACAAGAAAGACGACAAGAGGAAATGACCTCAAGTTGCTTCAGGAGAGGCATAGAATCAGAATCATAAAATTATAGAATGGTTTGGATTGGAAGAGACTTTAAAGGTCATCTGGTTCCAACCCCTCTGCCATTGGCAGGGACACCTTTCATTTCACCAAATTGCTCAGAGCCCCATCCAACCTGGCCTTAAATACCTCCAGGGATGGGGCATCCACAGCTTCTCTGAGCAACCTGTTCCAGGGCCTCACCACCCTCACAGAATCTTTTCCTAATATCTAATCTAAACCTACTTTTTTCAGTTTGAAGCCATTCCCCCTCATCCTGTCACTACATGCTCTTGTAAAAAGTCCCTCTCCATCTTTCATGAAGGTTATCTTCAGGTGCTCGAAAGCTGAAATTCAGTCACTCCCAAGCCATCCCTTCCAGGCTGCACAAACCCAATTCTCTGCCTTTCCTCACAGGAGAGATTTCCCAGCCCTTTGATCATCTCAGTGGCCCTGCCCTGGACTCTCTCCAGTAGGTCCCTGTCCTTCCTGTGCTGGGACCCCAGACCTGGGTGCAGTGTTCCAGGTGGGGTCTCTCTCACCAGAGCAGAGGGACAAAACCTCCCTGCCCTGCTGCCCACACTGCTTTTGGTGCAGCCCAGGACACTTTTGGCTTTCTGGGCTGTGAGTGCACAGGGCCAGGTCATGTCCAGCCTCTCACCCACCAGCACCCCCAGGTCCTTCTGGGCAGGGCTGCTCCACATCCCTTAATCCCCCAGCCTGTGTGGACACTGGGGGTTACCCCAGCCCAGGTGCAGCACCTTGTACTTGATCTTGTTGAACCTCATGAGATTCCCTTGGGCTACTTCTCAAGCATGTCCAGGTCCCTCTGGATGGCATCCTGTCCTTCAGGTGTCAGCTGCACCACTCAGCTTGGTGCACCACTGCAAACTTGCCGAGGGTGCACTCGATCACACTGTGTCATTAATGAAGATATTAAATAACACTGGTGCAAATACAGACCCCTGAGGGGCTCCACTGGTCTCTGATTCCCAACAGGACTCTGAGCCCTTGACCACTGCTCTCTTGGATGTGTCCACCCAACCAATTTCTTATCCACTTAACAGTCCTCTCATCTTTACAGAAGCTCAAACAAATGACATCTGTAGCCCTTCCCTTGTCCACTGATGTAGCCCCCCCATCCTAGAAGGCCACTGGACCAGCTATTAGGAAGCATTCCTTCACTGAGAGGGTTGTTGAACATTGGAACAGGCTTCTAAGGGAAGTGGTTGAATCTCCAATCCTGAAAGTGTTCAAAACAAATGTAGGTGTGAGACTGAGGCATGGTTTAGTGGTGAAAATGGCAGTGCTGATTGTCGCCGGCCAGCCCAGTCCCAGGCAGGGATGTTCTGGGTGCTGCGACCTTCCTGCGAGTCGTCCTTAGAAGGACGGCCTAGTTTCGGAGGCTCAGGCACTCCAGCCCAGTGACCAGCTCAGTTGTGTGGTTGCCTAAGAAACCAGGCCTACCAGCTCTTTTAGGCCTAAGCAACCAGGCCTCTCAGCTCTTTTAGGCCTACCACTGCTACAGCAGTGTCTACCGGCGAATCCCTTCCAGGCGGCGCAGGAGAGAAAACAGGAGGCAGAGTGGTCTCCAGAAGTCCTCTTTATTCCCTGGAACCGACGACTTCGAAGACCCCAAGGCTCCTAACGGCTGGGGTTTTATAGGGTCTAAAGGGGGCGGGGTTCTGTTAACAACCAATGGGATCAAGGATTGAGAAAACGGACCAATCAGGGAGGGTTTCAATAAACAAATTAGGGGATTGAAACTTGGACCAATCAGGGGAAGGATTCAGGATTAACCAATCGGGGAACAGAACTGTGATACAATACATTGAACAATGGGGAACAAACTGATTAACATAT
>VZDJ01000782.1:30585377-30739854 GCA_008694505.1 Cyanoderma ruficeps
AGGCTCCTAACGGCTGGGGTTTTATAGGGTCTAAAGGGGGCGGGGTTCTGTTAACAACCAATGGGATCAAGGATTGAGAAAACGGACCAATCAGGGAGGGTTTCAATAAACAAATTAGGGGATTGAAACTTGGACCAATCAGGGGAAGGATTCAGGATTAACCAATCGGGGAACAGAACTGTGATACAATACATTGAACAATGGGGAACAAACTGATTAACATATGAAGAACAACTCTCTAACTTACTCAAACACTTATGGCTCTCCAAGGGAGTGCTGGGCGCATTGCCCTTTCTAGGTCTTCTTCAGAGACATGGTCTCCCACAGCTGATCACATGGTTGAACTCAATTACCTCAGAGGTCTTTTCCAACTTTAATTATTCTGTGATTCTATGGTACTTAGTCTGTTGTGTTTATTTGTAGATTGTCTAAGCATTTATTCTACTTCTTACGCAGAAGCAATGATGTGGAAAGAAGGATTTACTAACTGCATGGGTAAAGTCTTTGGAGGTTAGCTCCCATATTTAGAGCTTCAAGGCTTTTCCCTCTTCTTACTGAGTTGGAGGTTGAGTCATGTTTGCCCTCAAGCTGTTTTCTACATTTACAGTAAGGGCTGATGATTCACAAGCTTAGAGGTGTTCTGTCACACATTAAAATAAGAAGTTAGAAAGGTTTCTTTTTAAAAGAATATGTGTTAAAAAAAAGAAACATATTCTCCTTTATATGATAGGGTAATCAAGAAAAAAATTCCTAACTCTGTCTCTAATTATTCACGAAGTTTTGCCAAATTAGTAACTTTGTTGAGTGCATTCTAATACACTTAAATAGTCAATTATTTCCATAGTCACATTGTTAACAGATGATTATCAGCTCATGCCAGCTGCCTTGGAGAGTATTGTAAGAGTTACATGGCTGTTAAGCGATGACCTGAATATTTGGTTTTGGCAGACTATATTAATCAAAACAATTTTTTGCAGATGATCAGTTTCTGGCAATATTTAAAACATGTCTTTCCATAGCAATTCAGCAAAATGCTTCACTCTCAATATATCAAGCAAACTTGAAGGAAAACAAGTCTCAAGCATCTATTTTTAGCTCTAGGTAGAAATCTACTTTTTTTAAAGTGAGGTTCTTCCTGGAATACTACGTATCAAGAAATGCCATCTTCACACACCAGAGGTAAAAATAAACTACTCTCATTGAAAGGCAGTGCAGAAATGACATAGTTAAAAGAGAGTAAATGAATTTCATGCCTTCTTTATGTGCAGCAAAATTTGTCATACACTTATCTAATGAATCAAGTAGCTCCTGGTACAGTCCATGAGCAACAATTCAGGGCAGTACAGACTATGGAGAGCTTCTGTGAAGGCAGTGGGGATTCCACAGTGCACGAGTCTGATGTGTATGACAGAAAGTGAGAAAGAACTGAGTTCCATGTACTGACAGGTTTTCTAGACGTATCTAGTGATATATTCATATATCCAGTGGATAATTTTTAATTTTCTTCTCCCACAAAATGAGTACTTTGAAAATAAATAATGAGCTGTAGTGAATTTAATGCTTAACGAATATACTTTACAAAATTGATTTCCAAGATGCTTTACATATTGGGTTTTGATTTGCTAGATTCCTGACCAAGACTAAACCAACTGCTGCTACTATAAGACTTGGTATATTAATTAGCTAAAAGTAGATTATCTTAGTATTTGGAAGCATTAAGAAAACTAAGGCATGAGTTTCCTCTAGTTTTCAATCACGATTGGGTATCTAGAGTAACCAATAATTTTTGAGAACTTCTACTATTTTTCTTCTGTGCAAAACTGGAAGATTTTTGAAGATATAAAATGAATAGGGATTAGATGCCAAACTGCTGTACGAGCCAGGAAAATGTCTCTCTACATTTTAAGAAATG
The DNA here is from genome assembly GCA_008694505.1 of Cyanoderma ruficeps. NCBI lineage: Eukaryota > Metazoa > Chordata > Aves > Passeriformes > Timaliidae > Cyanoderma > Cyanoderma ruficeps. The sequence goes on from VZDJ01000782.1 coordinate 30,587,290, forward strand.
AACAGTGGTTCTCCTTTAGGTGTTTTAAATGACACTGGGTTTGGAATTTCTCCTTTAGGAGTTTGGATAAACTCCTGATTTTCAAAAAATGTTGAGAATATATGCTGTGAAAGATAATTTCTTTATAGGCAAGCTCCAAACCACTGCTTGCTTTTGACAATGTAGGACATATGTTCACCCTGCAGTTCCAAAAGCCTTTGCAGGTGATGTGGACTTGTTAAGTGTATTCCACAGCAGTGACATTAGCCCATTGCATTAGCCTCGTGACAGCTTACATGTTGGAATCCAGGGCATGAGGAAAACCCCTCAAATTGCCCTGGGAGGTCTGAGACCCTGGCTGGGACCCCAGGAAAGCATTGCCTTTGACCTTAGTCCATGGAAAAAACTTCCAGCACTTACAGATGAATTGAAAACAACAAAGATTTAAAATAGATAGTAGTTTAGTTTGTCACAGGGTGAAAATTTGTAGTTTTGGGTTTTTAAAATGGAGTAGATGAGAATTTTGGGTGGTGTCTTAAGTTCTTCTTCGACTCCATCTTCTGCTGTGATGGTGGCACAGAGACAGTGATAGAATGTATTTGATGAAGAAATTGCATGTCTAGAATTGAGAGTGATTACTAGCACAAAACTGCAAACATAGTATGTTTTAAGAGTTAATTGGATTAGAAACTTTTAAAAGACCTTGAGCACTAAGCCTGGTGTTCTTGGCAGTGGTGTTTTCCAGTATGTTAAGCTGGTAGGTGACATGCAGACCTTGATATAAGGAATTGAATAAACATCTTTAAAGATTGAAGCTGCAAGTTCCATTCATCTTTTAAACCCTGCTACAGGACTTTGTAAGGAAAAAACCCCTAACTGGGGGGGGGCTTGGAAACCAAATCTGAGACTTACACAAGACCAACAGAAAGTCAACACTCATTGCTAAAATGTGTGCTGTCTCCACTTCAGTGCTGTAATTCAGCCTAATTGGATATATTTAATAGCAGCATATCCACAAATGTTGCGACTACGCTCTCAATAGGATGTAGACACACTTCTACTGCAGTTATTAATCGGATTATGTCTAAAAATATCCATAAAATTGTTTTTCTGCTGATGACTATCTGTTCCCAGACACAGACTGCTTCAGCAGCCATAGAAAATACTTGCATTGTTGTTACTTTGAATCAGGAAAAAAAATTACCTTATATCTGGACAAAGTTTGCAAGCATTATACAAGTTACGGAATGCTTCTTAAAAATGTATTCAAATATTCTTTTTAAACATGAACATAAGCACCAATAAACTGAGGTCCTGAGTGGGTGTTAAGGGTGTATAGCAAGTACGCGCTTTCTTAGTGCTTAGAACTGAAATACAAAATTATCCAGCATGTTATTATATGGAACTCTGGTAGATTATGTTGCAATTATTGGTGGATTATGTTGCAATTATTTAATGAGTGGGACTGAACTTGGAGCAGTTTTCCATGTTGCTGAAAGTGAGCCAGAAAGTTCATGACTTGTCAAATGAGCTAGGCCAATTTGTTTGTGACAATTTTTAAAACTACTAAACTAAGAGCTGCTTACAGCAGTAAAGAAGGGCTAAGCTGTGGCCCTGGAAAAGTCTGTTTGATGTGATTTCTGGGGCAAGTGAAAATACAGTGAGCATTGTCTCCTGTCCCCCATCCCACATGTACAAACAGAAACCTGAACTAGTCATCAGGATGAAGTTTTTCATCTCCAAGGCCATGGAAGCATCACCTCTCTCATTTTTCTATCACAAATAACAGATTAGAGGCACCATAGGTGGGTACAGCTGCTGTACTAGTTTTTAATTCACCTTTTGGCTTTTCCATTGTGCAGACTGTCAGGAACTGTCAAATAAAGACAGTAAAGGTCATACATGGGTCATGATAGCTCACCACCTCTCCACCATCCAAAATGCAGATAAGATTGCTGTGGTTCAGAGTGCAAGTTTGTAGAGCAAGAGAATCAGCAGTAGTTCTGGACTGAAAAAGGCATCTGCTCTTCTCTGGTCAATGCTCAAAGTGGGACATAAAATTCATGAGAGTGGGCAGTACCAACTGCTGAAGTGCAGCTACACAGCAGGCTCAGTCTTTTAGATAAAGACTGATAAGGGTATTTCAATACATGTGGTTTTGGTACAATTTCATAGTTTCCTTAAAGCCCATAACTAATAAATAACTGAAGCACATTTGCTTTAAGAACCCAACCCTCTTCCACAAGCACAAAATTCAGAGTTGCTCAAATTAAAGAGCACAAAGGAGTCCTGAAAAAGCCTCACTGACTTGCCAAACTGAAAGCAAAGAACTGGGTGGAGACCTCCAGGCACTGAGATCAGCTCTGCAACACAGAGCATCTGTGCTCATCTAGAAGGGCACAAAACCAGGGAGGCTTTGAGGGCAGAGGCACGGGAGACGAAATGCTTTACACAACAAGGAAATTAATACCACATTCATGAATTCATGCAACTGCAGCACATAACAAGCAGCTCTAACAACTCACAGAATTTAAATTTGTTCTCCCTGAATACTCTTCTGGCTTCAGTTTCTCTAGGCAAGACTCAGACTGTCAGCTGAACAGGAAATTCTGGTTATGCTGGGGATGGAATGCCATTTTCTATATGATTCATTTTCTGAAAAAGTTGCCTTTTTTCTGCATTTCTGTAAGGATTTCTATGTTCCCAGAAATCCTCAGAAAACCAGCAGTAGGTGTATGGAAAATAAATGCAAATAAATGCAAAATTACACCCTTCATCAGACTTCAGGCTGTTTTGAATGAATGTTCAAAGTAAACTGTCCTTATCACAACTGCAATCAAGTTTGCTAAACCAGTCGAGGGGTGAAAGGTTTTAACTATCAGATAGAATTTACTAAAATAAAGAATAAAAATAATCACACATAGCTTGATCCAAAATTCTAATCCATCTCACAGAAATCACAGCACCATAAAGACACAGGCTTCACTGCCCATGAGATTTCAGAATGTCACTTACCTCTGAGAAAGAGGGTGGATTATTATAAGCATTGCAGAACAGGGATGGATTCTTTCTCTATATAAGTTTTGGAAGATCTCAAACTATTAAACACTGAATGCTTGTCAGATGTAATTGAGACAAGACATACAGGTAGCTCAGTAAAGGCAAAGAAAACAAAAGCTGAAATGAGGAGACTGACCAACAAGACACAGTGTAACACGCCCTGGACTCTAGAAAAGTGTCAGGTATTGAGGGAGAAAATCAAAAGGGTAAGCATTCTTGCTATTTGGACAAAAAATATGCAACAGAGCTTCCAGAGGGCAGAGAGACTGGTTCCATATTAGCTGAAAATTGAGTTGTTTCTGTAAAAGAAATAATAGTATTTGATCTCTCTGAAACTCTAAAAGCTAGAGAAAAGACAATGGGTACTTTAGAATCTCTGTTTCAAATTCACCTGTCACCAAGATCATCTTTCTCTTACAATGTTGCTACGCAATGTTAAACAGTCCAGCCATAAATTAATTAAGACAAGGTTGATTTTTAGAAAATTTTATTTCTATAACCAGAAAATACAAAGTTGCCCAGAGGAATCAAGTATTAAAATCCTGAGAACCATATCAAACTGTATTCAGTGCTTACTTTTATTGTGCATTGTTAATGTAAGGCAGCAGATATTCACAGTTCACTAGAGAATGAAAACAGAAATTAGGAACTCATGCTGCTTTCTGTCTTTATTATTGAGTGATTCTTTTTCAAAATACTTCAACCTGTAGTGCTCTCATACTACAAATGTAGTGGGAACATCCCCATTCATGGATACAACATTTATTTGGTATAATCATGATGGCCAAAAATGAAAGGTAGCTTATAAAATACTACATAACCTGATGGTTAAACCCTTCTGTTTCATTAACCACTCTGAATAGGAAGCATAGTAACATAAGAGGATAGTGTGGTTACTTTTAAGTACACAGTTAAGCGCTCCATTGGCATAAACACTATCAATAGACTATAAACTATTCTACATGTGATTATTAAGGTCATAAATACAGGTCTCCCATTGATTTTCCACTCCAACATCCCATCTCTAAGTATGTTTGCATTGTTCTGGCATATTTTAATATTGCATAGTTCTACACAGATAAGGTACTACTGCTTGCATTGCTGTTGCAAATGGCTACATTATTCTTAAATGGGTACTGTTACCACAGTAAATCTCATAAAAATAGACACATGTCACATAGACCATTAAATGTCTTGAATATAGCAGTACTCTTGAGTAGCATTTCACTTTTAAGTACCACATACAACTTTGAGCTTGCAAAGCCTCTTACAACATTATCAAGCTTACAGCTGAGCTGTAATTGTTAACTGCAGCACATCATGAAAACACTGGAACAGAGTTCTGCACAGCACTTCTGCATCAGTCTCTGGACACGATTTCCAAGAAGAACAGCTAGTAATGATCCTACCAATATAGAAAACAGTGAAGTCACTGTGCTTAATTGTCAAGGTCTAGGATAAAGTCATATGAATTGTCCCAAAATATGGAATTATTGACATAAATTCTCAAGTAAAAATTGCCACATAAACATATTGTCTCAACACTAAAACAGGACTCAGATCCTCAGTGCCTTCAGTAAGCAGTAATACTGACAGTCCTTGAAATCAGATACTTTGATTTAAATACCTGTTACTACATACACAGTGACACAACTTTTCTGCTTATATTTGAAAATGCTGTGGATTATATTTCTTCTTTTTCTGCTATTAGTTTAAGGTTTTAGATCCTTCTTTTCTATTTATCTAATGAAAGTTTTATCTTGATCTAGTTCTATTTATTTAAAGAGAGCCACAGACCAATGTATTAATGGCTTGTATTCTCAAACTGATTTGAATGGGCATACAGCCTCTGCCTAGCTTTAGGAAAAAGTAAGATGAAATACACCTAAACTAGCAATTTATCTCTACACATTCTAAACAAAGTAGTTTTATAATTCATAAAAAAGCAGTAATTTTTGTCCATAAGACCAGTTAAGCCAAAATTGGATCTTTTCAAATCACATGATTTTTGGAGAAGCGAGGCCAAATGTTTTAGCCTCACTCTGGTTTGAGTCAAGATGTGTATTACTGCCAAGAATTATGGGCAGTGTGCTCACCTGTCCTCTTATCTACTCTAGCTCAGCCAAAATTTTGCATATTACATATTACAAATGATCCCTAAAATGACAGCCTATTTTGAAGTTAACCTATTTTTAAGTCCTTCTGTTGCTCCCTTCTTTCACCTTCCCTACTCTTTATTTCTGCTTATCGTCAGTATCTTGGTGCTCACTTGCCCTCCACCACTCTTTCTTCCTCCCACACGTGCCTTCCCAGAATGCCAGCGCCTCTATTCTCATGTACCTCACTTCTCAAACTCTTCTGACACATTCAGCCATATTTCTTCGGTGTTTTCCTTTCCTTGTCCTAGCTGTTAGCTGCCTTTTCCTCTGTGACAAATGCAGAGCCATATCCAAAATGAAATTATATCCTTACCTGTCATCTCTAATTGAATAAAAAAAGCCATAGCCATGTTGTACCATAGGGAGTGCAGCTCCACTAAACCTAGTGTAGCCAGTCAGACTAGTTGAAAGGACAAAATTCCCACCTCCTCCACTGTGAAACAACACAAAGAAAAGCAGCACTTTTGAAAATACTTTAAAACAAAGTAGATTTTACAGAACAGTTATTTTGTCAGAGATCAAGACATCAACATGCATAAGGCACTGTAACAAAGGCCTTGGCATCAAGGAATACAACTTCCCATGGGACAAGAATATGAATTACCTGGCTGTGAAGGCCTTATCCCCATACAGTTCTGGCACTGGCAGTCCTTGCTCCTGTGCTATGAGCAGGAGACCCAGAAGATGACGATCAAAGCCTGTCAAATAAAGGCAAACACTGAATCATTAACAGCAGCATTCCCAGTTTTTCCACTTCTTCTGGTCTGGATAGCTGGGAGCTCAAATAGCAGCTGAAAGACAGATAAACAGCAGCATCATATTGTAGCATCCAAAAACATTTCCCACATATTTGATCTGAGAGGCCTTCAACACTTTCAACTTGCAGCACTGAGCTCAAAAGCAAATGACTTAAGTAATAGAGACCCAGCTTGGTTCCTGTGGAAAACAAAACCCAAGAAAACTCCCACTTCACTCAAGGAGGAAGAGTTCCTCACAGTGGAAGCGGCCCATGGGCAATTATGTCAACACAGCAAAAAGGTTTTCAGGGCCACGACTGCTCTGAATTGTGATAACACACCAAGAAGCCTCAAGAGGTCATGAAGTTCATCAAGTTCATTTCCCAGCTACTCTTCTTATCCACAGAACAGTGTACAGCACTAACACAGCTGGGTTAGAATCTCACCCAGATCTCTCCTGTGTCCTAAAGACCACCTGTTTCACTTTTCAGCCAAGCATGTATTTGACTGGAAGGTATTCCAAAGTAATGTTTAGCTGGACAGAAAAACTGAATAAATATGCCAAGTGAACATATTTTTGGGGTACAAGGACGGGCGCAGGGTTTTAGTTCTTCTCCCCAAAATCAAAGTATAAAATGTTAAGGGTTAGTTTTTATTCAGGCTGAAAATCAAGAGACAATGTACTAGCATACGAGGATATTCCCTCCTCACCCACACAAAAAAGACACAAAAATTCTGATCCCAGAATACCTTTTCCATTTTCACATTCTTTCCTCATTTTATTGTGCTTTGCAAATGCCTTATGCATCAGTTGTAGCCGTTGATAATTCTGTAAAGTACAGCAGAGACAGGATTAAAAAAAAAGAAAAAAGAGAGAAAAAGAAAAATCAATCCAAATGAGTAACACATCAACAATCACAGATCAGCAGGTTTTTCCTGTTCATAGTTTCTAACAGTTTTAGCTAGAAGAAAATGGAGGAACTTGAAAGTTACATTAGAATTTCTCCCAAACCCTTTCTCCCCAACCCAAATTCCCTTTTCAGGAAAATGTGGTAATTTGTTTCCTACATCTCTCTTCTCTTATCCAGATTACTTTTGAACAGAACAATATTCTAAACCTCATTCTCTTCCCTAACAATCTGAAACAATGGAAAGGAACCAGTGTGAACTACAGTGATCAAACCCAAAAACCTTCCACAATACTATTTTTTCAGAAGGACACTAGCTCCTACTAGGTGCATTCCCTTTTCTCTGCTGATTGCCAATTCTGCCCAATATTATGATTTTTTTCAAGTTTTAATATAAACTTATATATTAAAGTCAGAGAGAATACAAATAACATGGGTTTTGTAAAGGAGGCCTCGAGAAACAGTCCTAGATGTTCAAGATCCTGATTTCCAAGACCTGAGGTCTAGATAGCTCTTTGACTACTTAAGAAGCACTATTTATCCTTTTATTCATCACACAAGGGGCTGCAGCAGAGAATGTGAAACAAGGACAGCAGCCACTCAATTTGGATAAAAATCAAGCTACCAAGCTGACAAAGGGCAAAAGAAAATGTAAGACAAAAGGATTATTTCAAAGCATTTGACTTTAAGGTATTAAAAATTACATAAAGGCAGACTTTTAAGCATGTGAGTTTCAATACTATTGAACAGATTTTTTTTTAAGCTCCAGGAGTTAGTATTAAAACAAAACAAAACAATAGGGAGATATTTGGAGATACTATTTAACATTACAAAGAGAAAAAGGCTACAGTTAGGGTTGAAAGTTACACACTAGTAGTACTAGACAGAAGTCTGACAATTGGTTAGAATGTAACTGAGGAGCAGGGAAATAATAGGAATCCATATTTGGAATGGGAAAGCAGATTTGGAAGATGGCCAGAAAACTGATTTTAAAACTGCAGTACATGCCAAAATAAGCCAGAAGACCAGGAAAATGTGCTCTTAAAGGCCAGAATTATTAATCACACATGACATCTGACAGTGGTCTTCCTCTATGCTTTTCAGATGCGTTAGTAATATAGAACCTTTGATTTTTCTAAAGATGTGCTGCCCTTTGTCTCAAGAACCTTCTCCTTGCTTAATTTCTCAGGCTCTGAGAAATGTACAGTGAGGGCAAGAGAAAGAGCTTTAGTTGAGCTCTTGCTTGGCAAGCAAGGCATGACCTGCTTTGCCAGCCAAGGACCAGAGGGTAGTTGCTGGGAAAAGAAAAGGTCTCTGGTTCAAGCTACTCAGAGACAAACTCTGGAATACACCCCTGTTACCACGAGAATGCAAACATCTTTCAAACTTGATCTTAGATGCAACTATTAGATAAACATTTCCTGATTTTACTTGAAAATTAAAACAACAGAACAACTGCACAGCAGAATACTTTGGTTCCAACCCAATAACTTTTTGAGGTGTGAAATAAATTAGTGTGAATGTAATTTAAGACAGTTACATTCTTGAACCCAAAAGGTGAATAGCACAGAAAATAAAGCCAGCCCACACATGACAGCACATCTCAGTCACAATGACCAGACGAGTTCAAGCAACCCAACATTTGAAGTTTGTCACCCTGGAAAGGTGCCAACTCCCGTCAATGAGACAACAGAAAAACAAGTTTGAAGTGGTTCAGATGAAAGGATGTTTAAATACATAGTAATTAAAATAGGATTTCAGTATTTACACTCTCAGAAGGATCCAGCATGGACTTGCACCATTCCACTGCTTCCACAGTACATGGTCTTATGGTCTCTGTGCGGCCATGATAGAAACGTCTGGTCATGGCAGTTTCGTAACAGCAGCCCGGACTAAGAAAATTAGGGAAGAGTGTCTCATTAACTTAACAAAACTATTTTCTATCTCAAGGACTAAACAAGTCCTGAAAAAGATCTTGCACATTTAGCTCAGTTACAAGTAGTAGAAACCCGTTAATTTTCTTTAAGCTATGAGTCTGAAAAAGAGCCACAAAGCGACTTTATGTGCTTTTATGGGATAGATGACAAAAGAAGTGCCGGTACAATAATCATACCTTGAAAAGACTGCATTGCCATGGATATTTTCTGCAGACTACAGATCTACCAGCCTCCAGCAAAAATAGTTACACAAGCTAATTATGCAAGCTTCAGTTTCACTGTACACGTCCACCTACACCATCCAAACCCTCATAAATTGAGACACATTTGAAATAAGCAATGTGTTCCAAAGCATTTAGAGGGGAAAGGAAGGTAAAAACCTTCTCTGCTGCATGCTGACAGCCATCTGACTTTTACATGGAGCAACTCCAGCTCTATGACAGTCTACTTAACATACAACCTAAATGAAACATACTTGCATGCTTACAACACACCAAAGCTATTTTAGTCAGATAATTAATGTCCTGATGTTCAGCAAACCAAGATCTACCAACCTTTGTTGTGATGAGCTACATCTCACCACTGACTAAACATCACACTCCTATGATGACACCCTCCCTCCTTCTGAAGCAAGCAATACTCTGCTGGTCAGTAAGGACACACAAGCCATAATGAGTGCTAGTTGTTACCAAACAGAAATTTGGGAATGCCAATAACAAGAAGAATGACACCTTTTAATAATTAATACAGAATTAAATGCCACATCTAAAAACGTAGAGGCAGGGACTTGAAGGGTCACTATCTCCATCTCTATTATTCTGCCCAAACCTTCACATCCAATATTGCTAAAGAAAATGAGACACTGAAGTTTGTGAGGCTTTTTGCAGGCTTAGAAGACTAAACATCTTACTGGTGGCTGCCATATACTGCAGACTAAACTCTTTTCTACATTTGAGCAATTATTTGACATTAGAGAATCCTGACCCACTGTGAATTTTGTGTTTGCCCAAGTGCTGCCTTGGTATGGCCCAAGTTCAAGTTTCCACAGACTGTGTTCTACCATCCATTCCACAATACATAAATGTATTATCCCTACAGACACAAGAACACCATCCTTCTGAAGCAAGTATAGCTCTATGCAACTGTTACTGTAAAAATCCCTTAGTTCTGCACTCTTATGCATGGCAAATTACACAGTAACGTTGCAAAGCCACTGCACTCCTCTACTTATGAAACTAGTATTTTCTTACTGTCCATGGCATTTGTAATATGCCAGCTGAAGGGAAAGCTGCACAAATGTATCAGGATGAAGTTTCCTCTTTCTAATCAATGCTTTACCAAAGGATGTGAAGGCGTAAGACACCAGCTGCAAGTCAGATACCTGTCATACCAAATGAGGAAAAACAACAGAAGTCAAGAAATATCACAACTTGGTCCACTGTAAATAAAACAAACTCAACATAAACCACAATGTAACTAATTTAACCATGGTGTTAAATTCAACAATTAATCAGTAATATATTCATTCCTGTTCTCCAGCATGAAAAAAGACCAACTAAAGACATGTAAATAGAATGAAAAAAAAAAAAATCTAGTATCAATAACAACTAAGAGAACCAGGAGTAAATTTCACCTTCTCGTAATACAATTCTTTAGTACATCCAATTTCATTTATAATTTTTGTATCCACTGTGAATACAAGTTCCTCTGGCCATGGAATATCCCTCACATTATCTGATCCCTGGGAAGATGAAGACAGAAAGAAAGACACAAAACCAGAAAATGTTATCCATAAGAAAAGACACATTAACTGATAAGCTCGAAAGTTTATAAAGGATAGATACCTTCCACCGTCCCTCATTTTCAATAATCTTCTTTTCAGCATAAGATAACATGGTAATTAAAGCCATGGCATCAAAAGGAGAATGCTAGAATCAGATAAGAGGAGATATTATATTACTTTGCATAACTACAAGAAGATTGAACTCTTCTGGTTTTTCCCCTATCCCCCTCTTTTTCCTGCAGACCAACAGCTTTACTACGCAGGGTTGGACTTGCATTATACTTCTGCAATAAATACAGAAGTATTTTAAGTCCACCCACCATTTTAACTGCTCTGTAGCTGGATAGGGAAGCACAATGTACTACTGCCATGAAAAGGCAGATTTAAGGAATGCAATAATGAGTTTAAAATAACATAAGTTGAAAAAACAGAGCTGTTAAAATGGATACATCAAACAAAGAGTTTTAAGTGTTCACAAGAACGCTTAAAAGAAAAAAAAATTTTCCTTTGGAATTCCTCATTAAACACTTACAGAAATAGAATTATGACTTCAGATCCCATTGTTAATTCAAGTATGGTGTAATAGCAAACACCATGAGAGCACAAGAACATGAGAGAGCAGACTGCTTTTGGAAACTTACCAAGCCCGGTAAGTGCCAGGTAAACAAGGCTGTACTAAAGAGTAACACATTAAGCACTTAAAATAACTCTGAAGAGGGAAATTCAGTAAATAAATACTCAGAAGATGGAAAAAAAATAACTTACATCACAGAATGCACTGCAGGTTCCATTGGAAAAGAATATACTATTATAGGATTTATCTCCCCAGCGCACAGTGGGATCACCTGTTAGCCCCAGCCTCGTAAGCTAAAGCAGAAGAAGCATACTGTGAAGTCTAAAAAACACCAAGAACACTGCTAAGCTTTGTAAGCTAAACCAAGTCTACATTAAGATGGCAAGACTCCCTGACAGACGATATTTTCATCCAGTTCAAGATGAAACATGATTATTGGGTCAAGTTATTAATTAGAAGTGTGATAAAAAGTTAATGACTATGTCTTTGAAGACCCTGAAGGATAGAGGGCTAAAAAGTTATGAAGGTAGATTTCAGTCATTCCCACTTCCAATGTTGTAACAATTAAAACTATTTAAGTTTTCTTATGGATCAAAAAAGTATATTTTTTGCAAACTCATCTGCTTCATTTTTACTGTTCTGAAAGGGCAAGAGGTGCTACTTCTGTATATATGCAGGAGAAATTTTTATGTGAAGATGATCAGAGATGAATTATCAAAAATTCTTAGCTACCTCGGTGTAGTCCTCAGGAGTTGCATGAGGACTAGAATCATCAAGCCCAACCACAAACAAACTTCTCTGAATTTTTTCCAGAAGAGTTAAGTTCTTTGGATCAAGATGAATCAAATATTCCCGTAACTAGAAGGCATAAAAAGACAAAGCTAAGTGAAATAACGTTTTTCCAGTAGTCACAATACTTTCCCCGGGAACCAGCTGCTGAAGTAGTCCTACCTCTGCCCATTTGGTTCTTTCGTTGCTTGTTAGGGCTGCCAGTCCTGGTCCATCAGGTTCACTATAGCATCTCTTCTGTATATATGTAAGTTGCCTTTAAGAAGATTTCAAAAACTGAAGTTAACAACAGACAGAGAGAAGGTAAAAGTCACCTTGCGTCTCTTTCTCTTTTTTGCAAAGCTGGAATTTTGGTTCAACAGTCACAAGCCAAAGTGAATTTTCAGGAAACATGAATCAGCTCCTCTAGATTCTAAGGACAATTGAAGACCTGTTCAATTTTCAGTCACTCAGCACCTACAAGCCCAGTAGAAACACATATAAACAATCATAGTGCTAAAGTGTTATTACACACTTAATTTAAAACTAGATTTAAGACTTCAACAGTGCAGGGTGAGACTTTTCAGTGCAGCAGACATCTGCCATACTGCAGCTTTACAGTTTTTATAGCAACTAATCGCATACAGGGCAAACCTTCCCCTCAAGACAAACCTTAAAACAGAAAAATAGCTACAGTACATCTTGAATGTAGAGCCTGAACTACACAAATGCAATTCTCTTCCCACCTTTTCCTTTAGAAGAACAATTAAGAGAGGGGTAAGTTTTAGTTTGCAAATTCATTTTTTCACATGCTTTTCTCGATGTTAAAGAAACTCCATAAATTACAGGCATTTAATCTGGCTTGTTCTTTGTTCTGGCACTCTTGCCTATTAAATTTCACTATTAATCATTAGTTACATAGTATCAAAAATATAAGATGCCCATTATGAGGTTACAAAAATAAAGCCAAACAAAAAAAGCCCCACCAAACCAAACCAAACCTGCCCTTCCTATAGGCAATAGATTTAGTGGGTTTTGTCTGTATTCCAAGTGTTCATTTCTTTGTTACTGGCTTGACTTAACAGATACAACCTACAAAAATTAGAAATGCCTATGTAAAAATATTAGGTATTAAAGTACCAGGCTATTTTTAAAATGTGATCTTTACCTTCTCTAACTCGGTTTGTCTTGCTTGAGGAATTTGGCCATCCACTTTTTGACAATTTTAATTACAAGCCTTCTGTTGTGCACTACAAGCAGCATTTTGACAACTGCACTAAGTTATTCCCTGGCAAAATTAACAACCCTTCTTTAGTAAGGAGATGTGTATAGATCCCACATCAGTCACAAGATACTTATGCTGAAACCATCTGTATGTAACAGGAGAGTTCAACACGAGACTGCTTCAACTTCGATAATGATTAAGTAGCAATGAGAATTGTACATGGAAGGAATGATGATAGTTGTAATCCTATCATCATGTAATCCTATCATAGTTGTAACTCCATGTAAAGAAAGCACAAAAATGGTATTTCCTACTGAAACCTTTCAGCCCTTTTGTATGATGCTCAACAGATGAATTACAATAGTACATGGAAAGAAATTGCCATCCACTGAACAAGCATTTACTCAAATCTGAACCTTTCAGCTAAAGGGGAAGCTGTAGTCTGTCTCACACCTAATTCTTTGGGGTCAAGGGAATGGAAAAAAAAGCACCTCTTTGGAATGTAGCTTAAACAAGACAGCTCATTTAAAATAAACATTTTAAAAACCTGAAAATCTCTGGAGGAGTCAGCATGCTGCCTTCATGCATAGCATCAAATGCAAATACTCGACCTCGACACAGGACTATCAAGTGAGATGGACATTCACCTTCAGCCTCTGAAAGGAAAAACAAGAATAAATGAAAATCCAACCTTGGGGACAAAGCAACAGATACAGAAAAAACTCAGCAAGCCCTACAGACTCATTTTTGTTCAATCCTTCAAACTTGAAGATATTTTAAAAGCCAACAAAAGTCACCCATAACTTTCACTGTTATAAACTACTTCAAGTTATTGTCATTATCTACTACAAAGCTCATATCTACTACAAAGCTCATTTATTTGTGTCTCTTGTAGGCAGGAACTCGCTCTGCTGAAATGAGAGTTCCTTGCTGAATCTACACATATTTATAACATACAGAATTTGTCTTTCATCAGTTCTTAATGCTGGCATGCTTATTATAAGCATCAGGCTGGTAACACACAATTTGAAGTAGACTATCTTAGTTACTCTTATTTGATAAGGACTAAATATCAGAGCAAAAAGTGCATTTGTAGATGAGATACCTTCTTTGCTTCATTATATAAAAACTCTACAACCAGTAGCTGATTTAGCACTCAAGAAAGCAAGAATTTTATAGTTAAACTGACCACTCCTTTAGCATATTAATAAAAACCATTTGGTTGTATTAACCCTCAATTGTCATTTGTTTACCAGTTTTAAAATAACTGCCAAGAGAGTCTCTGGTATGTCCAGGAATTTTGCAAGTGCAGAAGAGCATTCGAAATTGGTTCATGTCCAGAACAGTATTCCCAGATCTCTCTATGGCAACCTTCTCTCTGTAGTAACAAGCACAGCAACATCAAGCAAGAGAAATTACAATGATGGAATTAAATCAAGGTAAAATAAACCTGTCTATTACAGCAAAGAATGCATGCCAATGGACATAAATAGGCATGTGCAATTAAGGGATACACAAACCATCAATATTTAGGATCAGTTATTTTTTCTTGAAGTCTTACGTTCGTAATAGATCCCAGTATTTCAGGGTGTGCCATATATTCACACATGCTCTGTCTATCTGAGTGCCCTCTTTTGGTGGCCAGTAGTGTTCAATATAGGGACCAGGGCCTCCCATATTACAGTGTATTTGTGTTGAGATGCGAAGATCAAGATAAGCCACATTCAGCCACCAGTCCTCCAGCTGAAATGAAAAATGTTTAACATCAGAACTTATGTTATTCGTTAATTCTTTAATAATTATGTGACTGTTCAACGGCCTGCTTTTTACTTTTTCGTTTTAATACTTCGAATAGTAGGTGCTATATAACACAAGGCAGGGCAGTGATTCAAAACTAACTGCTGAAGATAATGACACATTTAGCTCTTCTGTTTTCAAGCTTGAAATAAAATTCAATGCTGCTTAAGAATATTAAACTGTAAATTATATTATTTCTTCCCTAATATTCACCATCCTAAACTCTTGCAGATGTCAGTTGTGGCTGCTGTGAATATCACAGACTACTCATGAAGAATAGACGGAAACTGGACTTGTGTTGAGAAGGGATCTGAGAGAGAACAATTCATAATGTACATTTTCAGCCACCATCTGAAAATCCCCACTCTGGAGTGTGTCTTCTTAGGATTTAGAAAGTCCTTATGAATTCCACTTGGTGGAATGACCTTCCTTGTACCTCCTTCTCTGCTGAAAGACAACTTTAAAATGCTACTATGGGAAGAAGAAGAAAGAAAGAAAGCAAACTCTGAATTCCAGGCTTCGTTTTGTTGGGATGATTTTTTGTTGTTTTCATTTTTTTGTTTGTTTTTGCTCTGGGGTTTTGTACAGGGTGGAGAGAGAAGGGACAGATATCATTGAAGGAGAGACTGACAGATAACGCATTCAAAATCTGGTAAATAACTTTAAATTTCAGTTAGTGAGCTCTCTTAGCCACTCAGCTTTGAAAAAACCAAATGACACGTATGTAAGTGAATGAGTTCATATCCACAGGTCAAGTGGCTGATGTAAGGAAGATTTGAAGATTTAAAAAAGTGAAATTATTCTCTGAGTTACATTCTGAATAACCAACTTTCCACAAGCTGAATTAAGACTTCTTACATATCTAAATACGCACCCAATTCCTTCTCATTTTAGCTCTTTCCAGTAACTTCTGATGTAACTCTTTTCCAATGCCATTTTCAAATTTTTTAACTATATCCTCAGTTCTTTGATATTCTTCTTGATTTAGAAATGGCTTCACTGTAAAAAGAAAATGTTTTTATTTTAAAGTCAACTATATCCTAAGATTTATTGCAAGATTATATCCACAGTCAAGGCAGTGAATGAGAATTATTTTTTCTAAAAAAAGTATTTGAAGGGAAAACACCTTTTAAACACCTCTCAAAAATCTGTAAATAAATCAGTATATTCTAATAAAACATATTTGCAAATAAATACAGATGATAGCAGACTAAAGTAATTTCTGAAAACCTGAAATATTTAACAGATAACTAAATCAAATATATTTACATCTGTAAATACTATGGAGTTCTTCCAAGTAATTAAATTAACAGGATTTTTTTTTGTAAATTAACTCATTGACCATACATGTCTGCCAGCCTACTGCATCAACTACAAGCTACTTGCCTATATTTTCAAGTCATGGTCTACAAGCAACTTGCCCATCAATTCTCATTCACTGTCCCTGTGATATATCCATCTTTAATTGATAGCAAATGCAGTTACTGGTAGACAAGAAGAGAAAGTAACTGGTAGACAGTTTTTCTGGTTTTAAATCCTTTTGGATTTCTCTCAAATCATGAGCATTATAGGCCAAAGTCCTCCATAAACATCTACAAAACTAGTCATTATTTTAATCTAAACACTCCTTAAAGACTTTTTACCATGAAATCTATGGTCAGTAATGGACACGGCTGATGTAATTTTCCATACAGGCACATCTCATTTTTTTCCTGTACTCACCTGGTGTATAATGTATTTTCTGTTATATTTATACTTAGATTGTGAAGTTGGTGGGAAACAGAATGGAGAGTTGTGTGTGAGGTGTGTTTCTGGTGATTCAATGCCTACACAATGAGGTCTAAGTAATTTTTGAGGCTGCGGGATACTAGCGTTAGTTAATTTCTTGTTTGCCTTGGTATAGGTAACCCTGTAATGGACTCATAGCTGTTAAGAAACAAAGAAAGATACACAATTACAAAAATTTAAACAAGTATCTGCACCATCTCTCATCTATCTTTTACAAGGAACAACTGAGTTTCAGCAGGGCAAAGTCTCAAATACTTAGTTAACATAAGTATTAAAACTTAACTCCATTGTGCTGCAATCACGCCTGCTTGCCTGCAACCACTATTTTTCTCCTCTTCACAAATCTAAAGATCATCTTGTCCTACACTTCATCTCTGCAGGGTCAGTTGCAGCAAGTTGCTTAGGACTGTGTTGGGTTTGAAGTATCTCCAAGGATGAAGACACTACAACCACCTTGGTAGCAACCTATTCACTGCTTGATCACCGTTGCAATAAGAGGAGTTTTCTTACGTTTAAAAGTAATTTCTTGTATTTCAGTTTGTGTCCATCACCTCTTATTCTGTCACTGGATACTACTATGATGTCTGCTGTGGGCTCGGTATTTTCTGAGATTGAGAAGAGCTAGCTCTTCCCAAGGGAAACTTTTCAAGTTTTCTTTTTCCCGAAACAACCTTGTGTAAATATTACTTTCTGACAACAACAGGTGTTGTTTGCTATTTCTGTTACTTAGCCAATAGGAGAAGTGTCAGTCCTATGGACCAATAACGTGTCTTCTTAGCTCAGCACGTTATAAAAGGGCTGAATGAATTGTAAATAAAGCCTTCTGACCGGAATCAAGCATCTTTATTTCGTGTCCTATTGCGACAGTCTGCCTCGATCTTATTTACTCCTCCACAAGTAATCACACATATTGCAAAGGTCTGAACAATCCCAGCTTTCTCCGTCTCTTCTCATATGTCAGATAATCCATGACCTTAATCACTGTCATGGCCCCTCTCTGGGCACACTTCAGTATGTCCATATCTCGCTTGTACAGGGAGCCAGAAACAGACCCAGAACTGCAGATGTGTCCTCCCCAGCACCGAACCAAGGGAAAGGATCATTTCTGTGTACTTGCTGGCAATGTTCCTTCAATAAGAAGCCCCAAAGACTACTGACACGCCTTGCTGCAAGGCCACATGCTGGTTCATGCGCAACCAGAGCATGCCTACTTCATGTCTACCAGACCCCAGGGGCTCTTCTGTATCCAGGCACAAGGCTGCAGCGTGTGCTGCTGTGGCAAGTTATTCTCTCCTGGGTGAATGAATTGGCATTTCCCTATGTTTGTTGAGTTTCCTGAGGCTCCTGTTAGCCTGTTCCTCCAGCCTATCAAGCTCCCTCTGATGGCATAACAACCATCTGGTGTATCAGCTACTCCTTCCAGCTTTGGAAGCTCCAAAACTCAAAGTACAACTCTGTCCCATCATGCATGTCCCATCACCACTAATGACCATATTAAAAATTACTGGACCCCTGGTGTACACCATCAGAGACCGGCCTACAGCTGGCATGTGTGTTGCTGATCACAAACCTTTGAGCTAGATGATATAGTTTCCAGCCCATCTGACTGTCCTCTACCTAGTCCACACTTTATTAGTTTGTCTAGGAAGATTTTTTTTAAAAAAGCTTTTGATGTGTCAGAAGCCCTGCCAAAGTCAATATGAACAACATCCACCCTTCTCCCTTCATCTAGTGAGACAGTCACCTCATCATAAAAAGCTACCATGTTGGTCAAGCAAAATTTCCTCTTCAGAAATGCATGCTGCCCATTTCCCAATCATCTTCTTGTCCTTCATATGCTCAGAAATGGTTTTCATGATTATTTGCTAGGGATTCCCAAGAATTAAAGCAAGACTGATCAGCCTGTAGTTACCCAAATCTTCTTTCTTGTCCTTCCTGAAGACAACAGTAACATCTTCTTTCTTCCTTTCCTCAGGAACCTTTACCATTAATCATGATCTTTCAAAGATTACCAAAAGTGGCTTCCCAAAGACAAAGACCAGCTCCCTCAGCACTCACATCTCCACAGGATCAATGTAGTTTTTCATATCCAATCTGTTCAGTCCTGATCCTCTTCTATCAAGGGTAAGTCATCCTCAGTCCTCTTCAAAATAATTCAATTTTAATCCTAATTATATAAGGCATTTCAGTATCTTGCACTACCTGTCCTAAGGTGAAAGATAAGGACCTCTTTTAAGATACATCCTGGTTTCCTTATGGTACTCCACAACAATAATGCAAATCCTAGTGATATTTTTTCTATTCCACAGGACAAACACGGAGAGTGAGGGCCGAGTACCACCTACAGACGTGGTTTTTGAACACATCCAGACAACCTTAGGCAGCAGACAGAACATCTACTTTCAAGTATTACCATACAATGCTTGTGTTTAAATTGCATTGGGACCTCCAAAAATTCCACTATAACACCATCATAACTGGAAAGGTACCAGCATTCCTCTTACACCTCCACCACAGATGATCGGCTATGGACATTCAGGCGGTGCCTACCACATCTAGATGCAGCTTGAATTGCACGCTATGAGTTGTAAATACAAATGAAAAAAGAAATAACAGCAACAGAGCCTTTCACCTTTAGCCTTTTGCAGACTACAGTTTTCACCCTGAAGCTGAAAGCCTTCACTGACTGAGGGTAGCCCAACACTCAGGTTTGAATGATGAAAATGACCTTATTATCACATACTATTGAAAGAGAGGGTGATTACCCTCTGTTATTATTCAGGTTACAAAGTCCATACAGAGCAGTATTCACATAGAAAATGAAAAACAAGCAAAATCATTTGATTCTGTTCTCAATTCATAGAACCATTTAGGCTAGAAAAGACTTGTCATTAATTTAGTTGAACCATTAAAGGGGTCACTAAGATTGTAAGGGGACTGGAATGAGATGAGGTGAACTGTGTTTGTTGAGGTTAAGAAGAGAATGCAAAGGAAGGAATTTGCTGTCCTCTTCAACTGAATGGAAAGTCCTGGTGAAGATAAAGCATAGTTCCTCTCAGAGATACAAAGAATTAGGATAAGAGAAAATGGAATAAAGGTCGAATACAGAAAATTTCTGACATGGAAAGTGTGAAGGTTTTGGGGTTTCTTGGTCATTGCTGTTTTTTCAGTTTGTTGGTTGTTTTCTGCCCCTCCCACAATCATGAGGGTGATCAAACACTGGAACAGGTTACAATGAAACTAAGTAAGTACTTCCAAGTAAACAAAACTTGGCTAAGCAAGGCCTGAGCAACATGCTGTAGTTGGACCAGCTTTGAGGAGAAATTTGGTTCAGATGAACTCTTCCCAACCTATATGATTCTATGACTACAGGGCCTCTTTCCATTCAAAAACTATTTAATCAGATGTAGAAGCAGCACTATTAAAGAGCAGAACTTGGCCCCTTTGTCACCAGATTTCAGTGAAACTTCTCCTGCATTTCTCCAGCCCACATTTCTTGTTTTTCTTTCTCATTAGGAGATCAGCTCTGCCCATGAACAAGAAGTATCCCATGAAAGACTCCTTCAGCTGTGTAATTAAGGAACCCCCTGGCAAGCTGGAAGTTTGAGTTTTCATATTTTCATGTTGAGTCTGTGTTTCTGAATCTCAACCTCTGGGCTGGAAGGTTAAATGACACGGCCACGGCCACCTTCCCTGCTCAAGGCTTACTTTCAAAACAGGGTTACTCCTTAAGAAGAGGTAGCAACTGTAAAGACTTAAATAAGGCATATTCTGACACACACTTTGTCCAGCTTTTCTAGCTGGCTGGCTGGCTCTAAACAGACAAGTGCTTTACCAGCAGGCACCCTGACTCATGTCAAGTGCCCAGAGTCCTCCTCCAACCAGTGAAAGAAGGTTTCCCAGGACTGAATTATTCTTCTGAAGCACTTCCTTTCCTTCACTCACATTTACAAATTAAAATGACAAGCGTAAGCAATGAAATACACAGAGATATGTCTAGAACTGTGCCCTGCACACTTTGACTTTAATATATTTGTACAAGGGAAGACTGTGGCAAATGCTGGGCTAACTTTTCTCCACCACCAGTGAAACTAAAGAGCAACAGTGATCAAAATTATAGAATGATTTTGTACATGAAACAGTAAGCAGCAACTAACTTCAGCATGAAAAAGAAAGGGACATGTGATAAGGTATTTATGAAAACAGATCATCACAAAACAAGAGCAAACAAATTCACTGTCAGATTTTCCCACTCCATGAGAGAGTTATTTATTAACCTAGAGAGACAGATAGGTTTACAAAACTAAACAGAAATTTTGTTATTGTAGGTTCTACTCTTGCAGCACAACTTTAGTTAACCTGCAAATTAACAGCATTAAATTACAGCAAAAAGATAGTGCATTATTTTAGGCACACATACACACACAACGTTTTTGCTCAAAACCCACAAATTCAATATTCTGCACCAAAACCCACTGATGAAAGGAACACCAAAGCAGGCCATCTCTAGTACTCTTAATAAATGGAAACTCAGAGTAAACTTCAGGAACTCTACTTTGGAAAAGGAAAAATTTGGTGTAGCATGCTTCTGCTAAGGAAAGAATTCCAAGTCTTACTTTTTTAGCATTTGTGTAATACCTGTAAGATGGTATGATACAGAATAGATGTTCCAGAAAAAACTCCATGTCTCAGAGTTATGAAAATTATTGAAAAAATAGAGAAGAGTAATCTCAAGGTACTCCAAAATGTATTTTTCCACTCCAAATATATAATAAAGAACCAATCATTTCTTCTTTATAAACAAAACACATGCACTGATGTAGACACACATGCACTGATGTTGATCTCAAAACTTTTCTGTGATGTTCTTTAGATTAGTCAACATGTCAAGGCAGAAAGTATCCAAGCTAAATTATGTGAAAATGTTCACCACTGCTTTTCCCTATTACTGTATAGTTAATAAGGGTTCTTTCTCACCAATATTAAGTATGAAAAGCTTTAAATAACTGGTCTTTTAAAAAGATCCCAGGCAACCAAAGTTATAAAAAGCAATTATGCAAACCAAAATTTGTAAATGAAGTATCTTTCACCGGGACCACGGTTTTGGTTGCTTGGTTTTTTGGGGTTTTTTTTCAGAAAAAAAAAAAAGGGTAAAAAAAATCCACTCTCAAAGCAAAAAGTTAACCTTCTCATATACCAAATTCCCTTGAAGAAAGGTAATTAGGGATAAAATGGAAACTTTTACTTATGTTGTGCTGGGCACTTAATTTCCAGTTTTGAGCCTGAAAAAGACCTTTGGCACTCTAAGCTTGTCTGTATGCCACGCCCCAATTACATTACAAGCTGTCGCTACAATCACTTAGCAAACATCTTCAGATTAGCCTGGTTACAACAGCACATGACATGCTACCATTACAACAGCACATGACATGCTACCATTACAACATGAAGTCATTACCTGCATCAAGATATTTACTCAAAGATTCATCAAGAGGAGGTACTGGCAGGGAAGGCAGAGAATCTTGGTACTGAAAGGTTCGCTCCTCTGAGGATTCAAGCACTTGCTTTTCCATGTTGCAGATTTGCAGCACAACCCAACAGACTATTCACGAAGCCCACGTTCGATGACGAATCTCCCCAACTGTTCTCTCCCCTGCTCCGGCCTCCTGCCATTTACACGATGAAAGACAGGTATCAGGAAACATTCCCCGACAAAGCATGAACCGAGGGTTTCTTGTTGGCTTGCAGCCACGAGAGGCACACACACAAGGGGAAACGATGACCAGGCGGCTATTGATGCTTTCCCTACAGCATATCGCGATTAACCCGCTCAAGGAGTCGCTTTCTCTCCCAAGGAGCAGCCAGTCAGTTCTGGGACACCAGCCCGAGACCAGAGGATACCTGGGGAATGGGGAATTACCCTCCTAGCCCAGCTGGTGGCCCCATCTCGCCCCCTCCCCGACCCTCCCCAAGGCCCCCGCCCGAGCCCCGACCCCAGCGCTCCCCGGGCCGGGCCCGAGGCCCGCAACACCACAGCAGAGTTTACAGCGGCTCAGGGCCCGCATGGAGGAAAGCCCCAGATAGCCCCAGGCGGATGGGGCCTGGCTGTAAAGGAGACAGACAAGCCGGCGGATCCAAGCCCACCCCTCTGCCCCGCCCCTGCGCACCCCCAAGGAATGAGGCCGGCGGGGACCACAGCCCACCCCGGCCACACCGACCCCGAACCCCAGCCCACCTCCCCGGCCGCCGCCTTCCCTTGCGTCCCACTTCCCAGCGGGTCCGGAAGCCGCGCGGGGCGGGGCGGCCACGGGGGCGGGAGGGGAGCGGCCTCGCCGTCCTCTGCGCTCTGGGGGGCGGCGCTGGAGTTAAGAGGCATTTTGAAATGGAGTGGAGGTGTTGGTTCTCTAGAAGGGAGATAGGACCCGCAGAGAGACGTGGGCCAGTCGGAGGGCTGGGAAGGCACCAACTGTGTGAAGTTTAATAAGGGCAAGTGCCGGATTCTGCGCCTGGGAGAGGGCAGCTGTGGACGTACGTACGCACTGAGGAATGAGAGGCTGGAGAGCTCATTTCCACAGACCTGGGGGTTCTTGGTGGATGGAAAAAAGAATATAAATCAGCAGTGCCCTGGCAGGCAGGAGGGCCACACGTGTCCTGTGGTGCATGAGGCACAGGGTGCATCGCCAGTCGAGCAAGGGAGGGAATTGTCCCACTCTGCTCTGCACTGGGGTGGCCTCACCTCGGGTGCTGGGAACAGTTTGGGGTGCCACAGTATAAAAAAGACTTTAGGCTATTGGAGAGCTTCCAGAGAAGACTTATGTAAATAGTGAAAGGCCTAGAGGGGAAGCCGCATGAGGAGCGGCTGAGGTCACTTGGTCTGTTCAGCCTGGAGGAGACTGAGGGGAGACCTTTTGCAGTTACAACTTCGTAGTAAGGGGAAGGGCAGGCACTGATCTCTTCGCTGTGGTGACCGGTGACAGGAAACAAAGGAATGGCCTGAGGTTGTGTCAGGAGAGGTTTAGGCTGGATAGTAGGAAAAGGTTTTTCCTCCAGTGGGTTGTTGCGCACTAGAGCAGTTTCCCCAGAAAATTGGATTACATTGCCTAACTGTTTTACAGCCTGACAGCTCTGTTATTACAGGACTGCAGACACCAAGTGGTCAACGCCCTGAACCTGTGAAAGTTCCCGTGTTTCCAGCCAGGTGTCTCAGATATATGTCTAGCTGTGAGCAATCCAGCAGCTTTGATAGCAGACTCCATACCTACCATCAAGTGGATCATTTGACTCCCAGGCTCACTATTCCACTTCTATGCTTATTGGTGGGAGGTGAATGGAGTACCTTAAATCTAGGTTTTGTGAGTAGACTTGGATCTATTTGCCACCTGGGGATAGGGTTGCTTTTTCCCTGGCCTACAGAATTTGCAGATAAGGGGTTAACTCATGTATGCACAAATGAGACAGGTCTACCATGTAGGGTTTGCAAGTGCCTGGATACCTCAGAGGCCTTTTAGGTCCTGGACTGCCCTACTGGCAAATACCACACTCCTGCAGTTCACAATGACTTGTTTCACGGATTTTTAGACTGTGAGCTATAGAATATATTTTTCTTGGGGAAATATCTTGCAGCCCTGTGCTGCAAGCATTTGGTGTTTCTTAACCTTTGGCTTTCGGTTCCCTGCAGGGTGGGGCTGTTGGTCCATTTCTCCTAGCAGCTGGCCAGTGTGAAAGCAGTTTTGTTGTTGCTTGTGTTTTCAGTTGTCCTTTTTGTGATAAATGGATATGATTCGTACCAATTGTAGCTATATCAATATTTCAGAAAATAATTGTTACAAATGAAGGAAATTCAGTGTCAAGAAGCAAATGTGCCCCTTTTGCAGATGTTATATGTCAAAATAGGATACAGGATGTAGTTTTGGAAGTAAGAATTGTCCTTGGGATGGACAAAATTGGGCAGAAGATCTGAAGCTATGGTTCTTATCTATGAAATGCAAGGCTAATTTCTTGGAACATAATGCTACTTATATAACACAATGCCGAATACGCATGCACAACCTCTCAGGTCAGTCCTAGGGCAATGATGAGGAGTGTAAGCCTTCCTCCAACGACCACCCAAAGAGGACTGAAGACCCCCCTGGCAACAAGTGAAGTGTGCGCCATGAAATATAAATGACGTAGATTTTAGGATCAGAAATAGGAGGGAATTTACAGGAAATATTGATGAATATGTATTAGCATAGGCATATAAGTATAGTCTGAAATGTTTTCTACGTACGTGAGGAGGGGAAAATCCCCCCCATACCCCAATCTGTTTTGCTTATGCTTTATCAGAACCTCAATTATACTTATTCACTGCCTAATGTATTTAATCTCGATTAAAATGCTGCTAAAATTTAACTTTGTTGCCTTTTGAATTAGACATATGGGAATTCATTTATAACATTTTCAATTAATACTTGTCCACCTATTATAAGGTGATGCCATGACAATAAATAAAGCTCATGTAAAAAGTTCATCATGCCCTGAAAGCCTGTCTCAAAAACATGTTCGAAAAATAACCCAAAATTTCTTTGGTATATCACATCTGTGTCCATTTTTGATTCTGCTGTATTAGCAGGATGGAACACTGAAGTGAGTGTGGCACCATCCCCTGCTATTGTGACTGGAGTGGGTGGTGTACACGAGTCTGAGATAATTGGTTTTGTCGTAAGAGAGGAGTGCCAAATGAAGATGTCTTCACTAATACACTAATAGAAGGACATGCAGAGGATGGACAGAGCCAGACTCTTCTTGGGTCTACTCAGCAAAAAGACAGAACACTGGTGGATACAAGGGACAACAAGCATATAGATAGAAAGAAAGGTATCTCACTATGAGCCATGGTTGAACACTGGAACACGGTTACAAGGAGGGTTGTGGAGATATTCCACACCTCATGAGAGAAGATTTGAACTTTATGATCTCTAAAATCCCCTTCAGCCTAAGTTATCCTGTGATGTAAATGATGGCTCTTTTTAATCTTTTATACAGCTCTCTATCAAACTAGAATTTTATTTTCAGCTTATTCTAAATGTGAAGAGATAAAAGTCAGGAAATACTTTCTTAAAATTCAGGGTTTTGGTTTTTTTTCACTGACTGAGCCATTTCTTTGCTGACAGTTCAAGAAAGAAACATTCTTTTTGATTGTGAACCCTCTGAAGTAGATTTTTCTGCCATTAATTCGTCAGATCACACAGCTAACTTAAATTTTATAGGGAATAAAATAAAAGCTTGTTTCTCTTGAAAAGTGTACAGTCTAGAAAAATCTTGATTCTGCAGAAGAATTCTTAATGTATCCTTTCTTTGTTGTAATAGGGTCTAAGTTAGATCTCAGGTATAAGGCCAGTAGCTGGAAGTAGATGAAAATATAAATTCCACAGTTTGGAAATAATAATCAATTTTTTAAAATTGCTGTCTTGTCTTGTAAAAAATAAGAACAATTAAAGGTATTTCCCTAACCAGATATGCTTAGATTTCAAATTGAGATTCAACTGAATGTACACCAAAAATTATTTATTCATGTAATAGTTCTTTCTTGTTTGTGGCCTTTTTTTTTTTTTTTTTNTGTGAATGAAAATTAGATTTGCTGAATATATCTTTTAAACCAGTAAGACAGACTCTGCAGGTTCTTTGTTTCAGGGAGAGTTTATAATGATTGTTGTGGTCAGTGACTGAGCAAATTTTTAACTAAGGGTATTGCCCAATACTATTCTACCATCATTTATAAAAGCAGAACTGGTTTACAGTGCTGTAGGAAGATTATGTCGTATCTAGCAGATACTTGTAGCATAAGCAGTTTTGATGACAGACACTATTGCACCCTGCTGTTTAAATTGAGACTTAATTCACTCTAATTTTCCTGTGTCTGAAGTCTTGTTCTAGAATGATGTGTTGTTTTCTTGGTGTTTTTGGTTTTTGTTTGGTTTTTTAAGAAATGGAAAAGCTGGTTGCTTGTGTACAAAAAAGGCCAGATGCTCTTTGTAGACTGATTTGCTTTCCGTGGGCTGGAGGTGGAACTTCACAACTTGCTCGATGGGGCAAACTCTTCAATGACTCAATTGAAGGTTAGTCATTTTTGTAGTTACAATAGAAGATAAGCAACTCTGAAATACACAATAGCCAAATTTTTTAATACCATAGTCTTGAGAGCACCACAATCTTTATCTAATGTTTATTCTGCAGAAAGTATAGAAGATGCAAACTTTTCTGTACTGGTATCCATGGTATTAGATAGGCATGGCACTAGGTTGGGGTTTATTCTATTTAAAATACTTTATGTCTGACCCATTACTTGTATATAACTGGTAGTATGCATGATGTCCAGGAGATTTGAAAAAATCAACTTTTTTTTTTCTGATCTATTAATTCCTTACTTTCACTAAACAGTGAGAGGAAAATCCTCAGTTTTGAAAGGAAAATAGTAAAAGCATGTAAAATTTCCTTCTCTATAAATATAAATAACTATAAATATAACTATCCACCAATTTGCACTATGATTCCACATTTTCCAATGTGCAGTACTGAAGAACTGACAAAGAAGAAACAGGGATTGAACAATTCTAATATAGTTTCACTTAGTAATGCTGCCCTTGAAAGGATGTATTTTACACAACCCTCAAACTTACTGTTATTGAAATAAATGAATTTGGGGTTGTTATTAAAACATAAAACAATAAAATTGCTTTCAAACCTCAGCTGAAATCAAGATCTTGTGGATTCTGACCCAAGGCATTTATCAATCAAATCAGCTGGAGGGGCAACATTTGAGACTAAAGGAAGAGTGGAAACCTAATCTCTTGCAGGATTAAATCACAGTAGTAGCAATAGCAAGCAAGTGCACAGTATCAACTGTAAGAAGGATTAATTCAAATAGTATGTATATTCTGCAGAATAATTAAAAAAATTAAAATTATTTTACTGTATCTGTTTGAAATAACGATAATTCTTTCCCCTCCCTTCCTTCACTTCTTCTGCAGTGTTCTGTATAAGGCTTCCTGGAAGAGAAAGTCGTCATGAGGAGCCTTTTGCAAAAGACATGACAAGCGTAGTTAATGAAGTTACAAGTGTTTTGTTAAAAGAATTTAAAGAAAAACCATTCGCATTTTTTGGGCACAGGTAAAAATATATACATTTTTAGATACCCTGGTGAAGGAGCTTCTATTTCTAAGCTCTAGGAGTAGAGAGCTGTTTTTATTTGCAAAACCTTTAGGAAAAATATGCTTCTGCAAGAATCTTCTGTCAAGTCATCCTAAACATGCAATTGCTCTCAAAACTCTGCTTATTTATTTATTTATACCTTCAGACACAAAATCTGAACATGTGTTTTTAATCAATATATTTATTGTTAATATTTGTGTCAGTGCTTGATCTGTATGAATGCAGGGGGTGAACCATTCATGAAACAGATTTTAAAGATTGCTGAGTCTCAAGTATTCAAAGTAACTGTTCTTACTGAAAATTAAGGAGACTATTAAAAGAAAGAGAGACTGAAAAGGTCTTATTTGCAAAATTATACTGTGTCAGAATACACTTCATGTCAATTAACTAATGTCATTATAATCAGCATGTCATATACGGTTTCAGCAACTGTTCAAGATAGCCAGGTAGCACTGAAATTAAAATTATATTTTCCAGGTTTTATGTATGTTTTTTACTTACTTTGCTTTAATTTCTTCTTTTGCTGCAGTTTTGGAAGTTACATGAGTTTAGCCGTTGCACTTCATTTGAAAGAAAAGTACGGACTGGAGCCAGTCCATTTATTCTTCTCATCAGCTCATGCCCCAAATGTAAGCTACAGAGTCATTAACATTATGAAACAGAACCATGAATTAACTACTAAGAATAAAAATAATATTTTACAGTATGCTATGCAGAGTAGTTTTAATACAAAATCAACATTTCTCCAGAATCTATGCAGTGAAAAGTGTTCTGATGTAGATGCAGAATACATAATGGTCACTGCTGCTAGCTGTGGTAATGCAATCCCTACGCCTCTAGCAGGTGCTACCAAATAGGGAAAGAGTCTCACTTTACCTTTTGACATGTTAAGAAGTTAAGCTGGAAAGTTCTGTGGATTTCTCCTGGTAATTGGCTCGGAGCCAACCCAGAAGTGTGGATTGGACTCTGAGAATGTAACTCAAAGACTGTTGTTACTCTCCTTGGGCCAAGGGCCAAAAAGCCCACCTAAGCTATTAAGTACTAGAGAGAGAGAACAAAGGAACTCCACGTTTTTTCAAGGTGCTGTAGCAAGCAAGGAGTTTGTCTCTGTGCTGTGCTCGGCTTTGTTGTTTTGGTTTCTGTATTATTTTCCTTCTTTATTAAAACCTTTTTGATTTTTCAAGGCACTCTTGATCACACCATCTCGCTCATTATTATAGCCACGTTTCTGCCAGGCTGGATCCTCAGAGTGTGCGTAAAACCCATAGCTAACTTTAGCCTTGGGAGAACAATCTCCTTAAAGTAATGCTTGAACTAGTTAATTCTTAAACTAACTAATCCTTAAACTAAACTTTTTTGATTATTGTGTTATTCAGTATGGCCATTGGCTTAAAACTCAAAAGCAATCAAACCAAAATACTATGTGGTCCTCCTTACTGTGTAATGTGTGAAATAACTGTCTTGACCTAGTCTTTCATAAACTTGCTACATCAGCCCTCAATACATTTGTCCATTTTTTTTTCTCTCCTCATTCTTTGTAGGATTTTTAATCAGTTTTTTCTGAGATTCTGCTAATTCTGCTAGTCCTTCTCAGAAAAACAGCAGTGAAGTGGCATTTTTCCAGTCCTGTCCTCTGTCAGCATTTGCTATTTCTGTTCTTCAGTTTCTAAGGCTTCTTAGCAGTCCTGAGTACGAGCTAGTGATTCATGGAAGCAATAGTAATTCCTGCAAATTTCCATGATCAGTTGGTCTCTTCAGTCCTACATTAGCTCGGTTTATGTCCAGTGCTACATTTTTCTTTCTGTTAGATTATTTTACTAGTTGTATTTCAATAGTAAGTCAAGCTTGAACAAAATAATATTAACAGTTATTTATTTGTCTGTATAAGTTTCAGAAGTAGAACACACTTGGCTCACTCGTAATTTGTAATTTCAGTAAGCACAGTCCACTGACCCTTTCTATGAAGTGCTCTCAGTGAATGCTAAATGAATCAGCCATCGTATTCTGGAGATAGAAAATTATTGTACTTTTTATTAAAATAATTTGAATCAAAATATTATTTAAAGTATATTATACACAACACCTGATCTGTTTTGTTTGATACTGACAGTCTGCAGGACATCTTGCCCTCAAAAACGGGACCTTACCTGGTGAAGAGGATGACTTTCTTATATGTATGAGGATTTTTGGAGGAAATTACGAGATTCCAGAAGATGAAGACATTAGGAAAAATATGGTGGTTACCTGCAGAGCAGACACTATAGTTTTTCAGACATTTTCGTAAGTTTTACAGCTTTGTATTACTTTTGTATTTGTATTTTACATTTTTACTTCTGTCTGATCATGTTAGGTTTTCTTTTTTCTTTCTCAGTAACTTGCTCTCATTTCTGTTACAAAAATAATAAGAAACAGTAAACAGTTTTTTTTTTCTTTGTGTGCTTTTGTATTTGTTTTCTAGTGTTTAAGCCCTAGATGAAACCACTGCATACTGCAGCAACCACAACTGTTACTGCAGTAGTGAAGCTCTCATGGCAGGGTTACATTTCTACCTAGGATCCAAAATTAGCAGCTACTAAAAGGGCATATTTTTGTGTCTTTTATTGTTTTCTGAGGTTAACAATCTCAGCTCATCATGCTTCAGGAACAGTGCATTCAGCCTCCACATCCAAGGTCCTCTAGCCTAACCAGAAGAAAAGAATCCTTTTGTTCCAGGCACCCAGACAGCAACCAGCTTCCTGTGTTCTAACTGCTCTCCCCACTGGATAGTGGGGAGCTACACAACAGCTCATGTAGCTGAGTGGTTGAGGCTCCTTACCTTGGCAAAACAAGGACATCCTTGGATGTGGGACCCATTTTGGTCTTATGAACCTGACACTGAAAGATGTTAGAACTTGTATATATACAAGTATTTATTGTAGGTGAGAAGTTTTATTGCAGGTTGAAGCTGTTTTTTTCCTAACTATTGGGTCATTCTTTCTTTACAATTTTAGATCTAATTGCAGTAGGGTAAGGACCTCAGAAACTTCAAGATGAAGTATTTTCTTCTCCTAATGTCCCGTATAATCTAACTCCTGAAATTTGTTAAGTTTTGGAGAAGAACAAAAAATCTTTTGTATGTGGAAGCAAATTCCAAATATAGGTATCTTATGGAATGTTTTATGACTACTTTTTATGTCCACAGATTTGAGAAGACAGAAAAGAATATCCCCTTCTCCTGTGATGTTACCTACTTTTATGGATCTGATGATAAAATGTATGATGCACAAGGTACTTTGCTTAAATGGTTTTCCCCTTACACATTTTCTTGTTGTATTGCACCCTTTAGAGTTTTCTAGACTCTATCTTAAAGGAAACAAATCAACAGAGCAGTTTCAATGCACGACCCAAAAAGTTGACATGGGATTTAAAATAATTATTAAATAATAACTTTAAAATAGTTATGCAAAATGATCACAATAGTTGACATTTCTCTGACACTTTAAATATATTTTTTAGGTTGGCGAGAACTAACGTGTGGAGATACTTCCTTTTATCAGCTTCCTGGAGATCACTTTTTTCTGCTGAAACCATCTAATGAAAGTTTCTTGATAAAACACATCACAAGATGCATAGAAAATGCCGGTCTATGAGTATTTCCCTCAATTTTAATAGCCAAATATGTAAGGTTAATCCACAGCAATTTGTAATAAGTCACTTCTTTCTCTACATTGCATGCAGTTATGCCTAAAAGATACTCTGTTTCTCTTCTGTAATCCTTTATAAGGGGGAATTTTCCTGATTTTTTTGAAAACAAACATTGGCTTTGGGTCTTAAAAAAGGTTTCATCTGTTCCTTCTTCTCTTCCACATGTACAAACTCTTCACTTTATTCCATAACCTTGTTTGCAAAAAAATTATGTCTCTTATTTTACTGTTACAGATTCTCTGCTTGTCTGCTCCTGTCAAAATTCTAAATATAATTTAATACCCACAAAAATCCACAAGTCTCACAGAAAGCTTAATTTGTTCAGTTCAAATTTATTTAGATTAATATACAAGCTAAAAATAGATTATATATGTAAATACCCTTTGCAGTCAAACAATTTATGCTTAAAAGACATTAGTGTCAGACTGCACAATAAGGAGTTAGTATTGCATTTTTCCCAACAGAGTTAGTTCATGGGCTACTGAAGAGTTAATTATTAGTGGGAATTATTTTAAATATTCTAGATCCCATATTTTTCTACCATTGCTCTTGCTTTAGAGATATAGGCATTCATGGCATCCTCCTTTGATAAACCTGCAAAGGAAAGTAGGAGTCATTACCTTTCGTCATTTGTCATCCTATAAACTTGACTACAGGATGTAAATTTAATTGGTGTAACACCTTTTTTCAGGTTCCATGCCTCCCATTTGGCTTTGCCTTTCAAATCTAGCATTCCTGGACACTCTGCCAAAATAAATGCACAGCCTTGGTTATCGTGCAGATTTACGTAACATTAGCTTGATTTCATCAAGATATGTAAGCAAATATGAGTGTGAAGTATATATAGTAATACCAATATTAATATCTCCAACAGTAGCCTGTTTGTAGAATCCATACAGTTCCTTCAGTTCTTCATCAGTTGGTCTTGTTTTTAATTTTTTTACATCTTCTGCAGCACCATCGAAGTCAGCCTGATGAAAGAACAGAAAGTATTCTCCTCTCAAGGGGTGTATCTAAAACATGAGTTATAAGACATGCAGTAGTATCATTAGATATTCTCAATGACTCACTTGGGTTTAGCGATCAGACAAGGCTTTTTTCCCATGAAAGAAGCTTCATAAAGTGTGTTCATAAATTGTTAGAAAGGGATATAGGTTTGTATGGCTGATGGGGCAAGCAGCCTCCACAATTTATGTGGTGTATATGTCTTTTACAGTCACACTGCAGGTATGAAGCCTTTCACTGAACTTTACATCCCACAGTAATCTCTGAATTGTTTTGACCCTGCCTGCACTGTGTTGGCTCAAGTGGTGGAGCTCAAATCCCCTCTGAGTGGTACTGCCCAATTCACCCTCCCTTTGCACTGCTCTGCTGACAGGGAGGTAGGAGACCAACAGCTAGCACAGAGGTGCCTCATGGAGATGAGCTACTGCCAGGACCACCTTCCACAGACAACTCTGAAACACAGGAGAGCACCAGAGTAAAGTGTAAATTTACTCCTTTCATCACTGTGAATCACACACATCAAACTGAGGCTGTACCCATTCTTGCTATAAAGCAGGTCTCAGGCTAAGCTTTGGAGCCCTGTTTCATGCCCAGAACATTTCAGAGAGAGACAGATTTTCTGTGGCGACTACAGACCCATCAGGTCACTGCACTACTCTCATGCAGAATGATACAAACACTTTAACATGCTATATTCTGGTTTCAACAATTATTTTAGCTTTTGAGTGGGATCTACATTTGCAGAAGCACAGTGTATTCTGCACACATATTTAATATGTACAAAACCAGATGCACTGGTTTTGCATGGCCTGGTTTTTGGTAGTAGGGGGGCTACAAACATGGCTTCTGTGAGAAGCTGCCAGAAGCTTCTAACATGTCCAGCAGAGCAGATTCCTGGTGGCTCCAAAGATGGATGTGCCACTGGCCAAGGCCAGGCCAATTAGAAATGGTGGTAACACATCTGTGGTAGCAGATTTAGGAAGGAAAATAAACAAAAAGTGGTTGTGCAGTTGTAACAATGGCCAGAGAAGAGCAGAGAACATGAGGAACAGCCCTGCAGACACCAAGGGCAGTGCAGACGGAGGGGGAGGAGGTGCTCCAGGTGCTGTGGCTGAGATTCCCCTGCAGCCCGTGGTGCAGACCATGGTGAGGCAGCTGTGCCCCAGCAGACCATGCAGGGCCATGGGATGCAGGGATCCTCCCACAGCCCATGGAGGAGCCCCAAGGCAGAGCAGGTGGATGCCTGGGAGGAGGCTGTGATCCTGTGGGAGACCCATGATGAGAGGGGCTCTGCTCCCAGGCTGGAGCAGCCTGTCCCTGCAGGACTGCAGGTCACAGGGAGCTGGTGCTGGTGAGATGAGCTCACACTAGAGAGGGTCACAGAGAACTGTCTCTGTGCCACCCCACGGTGCAGCAGGGGACAACTCCTCTCCCTGAGCAGTGAGAGAAGCCACAGGTGATGAACTGACCATAACCCCCATTCCCTGTCCCTTTGCACTGCTGGCATAGGGGGTGAAGCTGGGAGGAGGGAGGGGTGGAGGGAAGGTGTTTACAAGGGCTTATTCTACTTCTTATTATCCTGCTCTGATTTTGTTCACAATAAATTCACTTTATGTCTCTAAGTTGAGCCTGTTTTGCCCTCAATGGTATTTGATGAATGATCTCTCTCATGGTCCTTATCTCAACTCATGAACCCTTAATTAAATTTTCTCTCTTCTGTCCAGCTGCAGAAGAGAGTGAGTGAGTGAGTGAGTGAGNGAGTGAGTGAGTGGCTTTGGTGGGTGCCTGGCTTTGATGTGGCCAGCATCAAGCCACTATACCAGCTTAAAAGTTTCTGTAAAAGTCAGCAATGATTTCAGCATGAATACTGTGGCTCTGTTTCAATCACTGAGACCCTGGCGTTACTTCAGATGTCCTCACTGTGCTTGTTTATACCAATTTTCCCTTTAGTTACAGGAAAGATTAGATTTTTTTTTTTTTAAGTAAAGAAACCTAATGCATGTTTGTCTCCTTAACTGATGCTTTTCTGCTTGGCAAGTGACTGTGCTGGGTGGACCAGGTGATGGAAATAAGCAAATATGAATGAGAGCTAGGTTCATGACAGCATTCTGTATTTAAAGAGAGAGCACAAGAGAAAGATTATTTCTGTTTTTAAATTTAAGAAGAAAAAATAAGCAGCAGTTCAATTAGAGAGTTATGTTCAAGCATCTTTCCTCACAAAAAGGCCCGTTCCTGGAATCATGAAACTAAACATTCATTGATGTAAGGACACACCAGCTGGTGACTGCATTAAGGCAGGAGCAGCAGGCAAAATAGGGTAAGGACAGTTAGCTGAGTGCACTGCAGCTTCCTGCACAGAAACTTGGCCACTCTATCACCAAAGGAGTCACCTCTGCCTCCTGAGATGGAAATCCCTTCTAATTCTGTTCTGTAAATTTAGTTTGGCTAATGAGATTCACCAGATACAAACTTCTGAGGAATTTCTAATTTTTTGCAAATTTTGAAACCCACAAAGGGAAAGCACAAGTCTTCTAAGAACAAAAGTGCTCACCACAGGAGGACATACGTCTGTAACAGCAGTGTTGCAACAGGGAGCAGCAGGCAGAGAGATGCATTTATAAGGAATGTTTTTAAAAAATCATGATGTGTGATTAAAAGGGCATTCTAGCTCCCTGCAAAACAGCAATTAAATCTTGACTATTCTTCAAACTGCACCTGTAAATTCACAGAAAATTAGATGGGAAGGATTAATGATGACAATGCACATCTCTAGGTCTGTCAGTTCATAGCACCCGTAACGTGAAATGAAAGGAAAAGACAAAAATCCTGCAGCAATGCAGATGCTTTTTGATAAATAATCTTCCAACTCAGTGAGAACCTCAGTGTTTGCATAACTGACAAGCAGAAGTTTCTGGGAGATTCCCACCAAGGCCTCACTGAACCAAATGCCCAGTAGTGGATGGAGGAGTACAGAGAAGAACTGGTGTGCTAAAATTGATAAAGACTGTATTAAGTTTGAGAAATGCTGCTATTCTATTTTGAATATAACAATCTTGAGAATTAGGCATATTCCAAATGCCATTTGTCTTCCTAAAGATCTGACACTTGGTCATTCAGTAAAGTATATGATTTGGCAGTTTCTGCACTAAATTCTAGATTAAATTACTTCCAAATTATATTCTTAAATATAAAACTTTATATACTGAAATATGTAATTACTTATTACTTTGTTCCTGTTTTAATAAAAATAATTTTCAGTGTTACTAAAATGCATCTATACCATTGAACCATAGAAAAACATTAAGCTTTAAGTCCAACTTTTTGTGTCTGATTTCTTTAAAGAACCCTGTAGATTTTTTTTTAAAACCAGCCAAGTATTTGAGAGTGCTGCAAAACAAATACAGGAGTTTTCTGGAATAAAAAAACAAAAGGCTCAAAACATTCATATGCTATATATTTATGTTATATGTAATTTAGATAAACCAAAATTGTGTGCTCTAGACTACATATAAAAGCTGAATCAATAATGTTGAAATGACCTTACAGCATCCCTTCTCAGGTTTTGTTTGGGTTTTTTTTTTTTGGTAACATTAATATCTGCTTTCATAAAACTTTTGAAATTTTTATTTTTCTTATGCTGTGTTGTCTCTTGGTCTCCTTCTGCACAACAATTGTTCCTGGATTCACTACAAGCACCTGAAATGCACAAGTTCAGGTGTAAAGCTCATTTTTAATTTTTCATCAAAAATTGCAAAGGGGCCTAATAAGTAAGTAAAAACCTATTTTTCTTTTCAGCAGCAAACCCAGAATGTTGAAGCCATGCGTTTGAGGCCAGGAAGTCACACCAGCACAGGGAGAGAACTGGGCAGAAGCACCTTGCCCTGTATCTCAGGCACAGCATAGGTGCCTTCAGCCTGGGAGCAGGGAGGGCACAGACACACTGCCACAAACAGGAGTCTAAACTCACAGTCCCTGTGAGACTGCTCACAAGACGTTTTTTGACAGTCAGATGCCTTATCCTTCCATGAAAACAGGCTTGTTCCACTTTGTGCTCACCTTGGGGAAGAAGCAAGGACATGTGGAATGCAGAGGAACTCACATGCTCTGAATTGACATCCCAGCCTACCCTGAGTCACTCCAGCCGTGCCACGCTGCTGCACAGTGTTCCAGGCACTGCAGCATTAGGATATGAGGGAGTTTTGTACTAAGGCAGCAAGACAAGTCTAATTACACAAACCCTCCTAAGCACTAATAACAGTATTTTTGATAGATGTACAGCATTTATAATGAAGAGGCATTTAATGGGGGGAAACAAAATCACCGATGCAAACTACCTTACCGAGGAATT
Organism: Cyanoderma ruficeps; assembly: GCA_008694505.1. NCBI lineage: Eukaryota > Metazoa > Chordata > Aves > Passeriformes > Timaliidae > Cyanoderma > Cyanoderma ruficeps. The sequence continues at coordinate 30,624,232 of VZDJ01000782.1, forward strand.
AAAAATAGTAGTCCAAAGAAACTGGAACTATATATATATTTGATGGTCCTCAAAGCAAAGCATTTAAAGTCACACTGTTGGTACAGATGTACAGATCCCAAAAGGGATGGACATTTGCTCTCAAAAATAAATGTGATGGCCTACCCAAGGTTTTTTTTATAGGTGCAATTTTATTAAAATAAAGATTTCATTATTTATCCAAATATCAGAAATGTGACATTCTTGACTACACCTATGACTGACTCCTCCATCACATACATCTCTTAGTATTATCCACACAAATGCAAACAAAAGCAGGATTCATGCTCTGTTAACTGTAAGATTTAAAATTTTATCAAAAATAAACAATAACTAGGTTGCCACATTGTTTAGAGTTTAAATAAGTAAGTACTGCATGTGAGCTTCTACCAGCACTAATGTACAAGGACCATTCAAATCTGTGGAAATCTTTCACATGTCTGGAATTGTTTTCTGATCTAAACTTCTGTCTTGGTTTTGTCTGGGGTTAATTTTCTCTCTAGCACCTGGTATAGTGCAGTGTTTTGGATGCAGGATGAGAATAACGTTGATAACACACTGATGGTTTGGTTGTTGCTGAGGAGTGCTGGCACTGAGCCAAGGACTTTTCAGGGTCTCACGCTCTGAAAGTGAGGAGCTGCACAAGAATCTGGGGAAGGGGGGGAACACATCTGGGACAGCTGACCAAAGTGGCCTAACGGGTATTCCACATGAACATCATGCCCAGTGTACAAACTGGGAGGAACTGGCCAGGAGGGACTGATTGCTGCTCAGGGATGGGCTTGGCCTTGGTCAGTGGGTAGTGAGCAGTCGTATTGTGCATCGCTTCTCCTGCATTTAATTGCACGTGCTCTCCCTCTCTCTTTCTCTCATTACTACTATTACAGTATCATATTTTACTTTTTTTAAGATTATTAAACTGTTCTTATGTCAGACCATGAGTTTTTGCTTCCTCCTCCTCACTGCCAATTCTCCTCCCTATCCCACTGTAGGTGAAGGGGGTGTGGGCAAGTGACTGCATGGTACTTATTTGCTGGATGGTGTTAAACCATGACAACTTCACAGTAAGAATAAACCAGAAGCCCTGTTCAATTGTACAAGACAGAAGATAAAAAAATCAGTTAAGGAAACCATTAAGTTAATAATCTTATCTTCCTATAATTTTATTCTATTTGCATGTATAGGAAAATATCACAAGATAGTTTTAAAATTTGCAAATGTGTATCTTACAGACCAAGAAACGTGCAGAAACAAAATCTAAATACTAAACTTCTCTTTCTTCATTCCCCTCTAGCCAATCATTCTGCACAGATTGTTGCTTAGGATTTGCCAGCTTATGAGCAGCCTGTAAAAATATAATTTCCTTTCAATCATGTGCCCATAAAATTCCCTTTAACTCCTCAAGTAACAAGCATAAAAATATATACAGACATAAACATACACACGTGCCTTAAAGATAAAAGCACAAATTACCAAACTATTATCAGACACTGCCTTTTTGCAAAGAAAAAAGCTCGACTGAATTCTTCATTTACAGCAGAATATTTTACCAGTTTGCAAAACTTATAAATATTTTACAGCTTCACTAATGAGAACATTATTTTATTCATTTGTCCTCATTCCCATATAGCTAGATTCAATAATTTTATGGATATGGTTGGTAACTGTCAACCAAACCAATGTGGACAGACAAGCTCTATGATGTCTAGTGCAGAATGTGTATGGTATCTTAAAATTTCAACCACTGATTTTTATGTGCAAGTGTAATTGTATACAGCTATGGAACACTGTATCATACTGCATTCAGCTCTTTCTCATGATTTATGGCTTATTTCTTAATCATCAGGCTAATAAATTCACTTTCTAGAGTGAATTCAAGGCAGAATAAAACAAACTATAATTTCAGTGATTATTAATTAAGCAAAGGTGGTGTTATGTTTGGGATTTGGCATTTTTGACCCACTGAAGAAAGAGATTTCTTCTTAGCTGTAGCACAGCACAATGAAACCTCTGTGCTATTCAACATAATTGCAGCTCAGGAGAAAATTGCTAAGCTGTTGGCAGTCCCTGCATCTAGGTCAGAGCATTGTACTGCTCACTCTTTGCAAAATGCACACTAAGCTGAGACAGACATAATGAGACTGGGATAGAAAAGCTTGCAAATCTTGAAGTGAAAGGGATAACAGGAAAGCCTAAAGAAGAAAAAGAGCTTAATCCATCAGGACATGGCCAAGACAAGGGAAGTATTCATAGTTTCCCACAAAGGTAGGAGGCTAAAAGCCAGCAATAAAGATAATTTCCTCAACAGCTATTTAAAGCTACAATCAGAGAGTATGTAAAAGGAAGCTCTCTCTAGCCAGAAGGTAAGAAAGTAGAAGCTCTCCTACCAAACACAAACCTATCAAAATGTAGCAGTCCAAAGATGCATACACTGAAAAAAATACACACAACTTCCTTAAAAATTATTTACGCTTCCCTAATGCACATATAACACTGTCTCAGTGTTAGAAGTTTCCCTCCCCCTTTAATAGCTCCAAGCAACCAGCTAGATCCTAAAAACATATGTACCTGTCTTTCCCTGTCTCAGTCCTAGCAAATTCAGATGCACACCTGAAGAAACATAACTCAGGCACGCTTTGAACAGGTAAGGCTCCAAAATATTACTTGAGCTATGAAATAGTTAACCAGCATGCTTCTCACCCTCCACTTGTGAAATGTAATGCACTCTTTAACGTCCAAGGGTTTAGGCAGATTTCCCTTGCCGCAAGGTAACCTTGATTTTGCAGTAAAAATCCTGATGCTGAAGAAATACCTCAGTCTCCAGCACGGCATTACACAGACGCACAGTGCATCCCTCTCCTCTCGTCTCTGTCTCACCAGATGCAGACGTGCTTACCTGAAGAGTCATGATGCTGCGAGGATGCGCAGGGAACGGCCTCGCTCCTTCTCCGGCGGGGACGCGGCGCGTCTGCCAGCGGGCTCCGGTGGTGCTGGGAGGGTGCCCGTGACCTCAGCTCGGCAGCGGAGCAGCGCCGGCAGCACACGGGGACTCGCTGCCGCCGCGCCCCTCGGCACCGCCGGCACGACTGAGCGGCGACGAGCGCCGGGAAGGGGCGGTGGGGGCAGGGAGCATTAAGCCCCCGGTCGTTTCCGCTGAAAACCCGAGCTCCAGACATACCACTGAGGATTAGGCCGCCAGGCTGGGAGCAGTGATACAGAAAGATTCCCGAGCCGTTTGCTTGGCAAAGGGATTTCTCGAGTGCTTTAACTGTTACCAGCCCAGTTACTGGTACTGTTCCTTCCCGCTGCCGCAGTCCCGGCCCATGCCCATGTCCAGCCAACCTCGCACCCTTCAGCTGCAGCTCTGAAAAACACGTGGGTCATCCCAAGGATACCTCACACAAGTGGCTACACACACAAAATACACGGTGAATGCTGTTTTTTAATTTGGTCTACTAAGTACAAAATAAAAATAAATTCATTGATAAACTGCCCTACAAATGTAACCACTGAAAAAAAAATCCATCCCTCTTGTGTCAATAAATTATTTATATTCATGTCTCTATACATTTATATGTATAATGTATATTATACTATATATATATATATTTATATTATATGTATAATGTATATTATACATTCCCTGAACATAGTTTGACCTATGGTAGGTACTGCTGCATTTTTTAACCTGCTGACTTCCATAAAACCATGCCAAAAAGTAATTTGAAGGGAAACAAGTCCAGGTTAAATTAAGTCACAAATTGACGATAAAACAATCCAAGTAAATTTAAGTAAATAGGAGATTTTAAAAAAAATGAAAACGTCTCTGAAGGACGGGTGCCCTGGGAAGCAGCTCTGCTCTTCCAGGGCCAAGAGGCTGTGCTTAACCACGCTGTGCACTACGGTGAATGTGGAAGATGAACGTGCTTGTGAAGATTTGTTAAAGGCTGAGGGCAGATTGCGGGAAACACTGAATGGAACCAGTTCTTACCTGTCACCTTGGTCACAGAACACAATGTCCGTGCACAGCACGGCGCATACTGCACTGCAGCGAGGGACACCCCTGTTGCTGTGAAGTCCCTGGTGACCTGGCCCTGACTGTGTTAAATGACAAGCAGGTCTGCCATCGCCTGTGCGCCAGTTTTCGGGAGCGCTCCAGCCCTGGGAACGCCAGTCGTGAGCCTACAGTGAGATCTGCCAGGTGCAGGCCCCCGGCACCGGCGCTTTAACGCTGCTTTGCACTAACGCTACGGCCACTTCGCGATGCGGCCTTGAGCGCAGTCCCGGCACCGCACGCCGAGCCGCCGCAGCTGGACCCGCCCGAGCAGCGCACCGCTCCCTCCGTCCCCACAGCGCCCGCGTTGCTCCAGGCCGGCCCGCTCCGCTCCGGACACCGCCCCGCCGCGGAGACACCCACCCACCCGGCCGCGGCCGGGGGCGGAGCGGGGCCGGGGGCGGAGCGGGGCCGGGGGCGGAGCGGGGCCGGGGCCGGGGGCGGAGCGGGGTCGGGGGCGGAGCGGGTCTACGTCCCTCGGCGTGTTCCTGGAGCTCGGGACGGCCGAGGTAGGGCCGACTTCGCGCTGGCGGGCGCGGGGCAGCTGCGGCTTGGGCCCCGCAGTTGGGCAGCCGGAGGCCCATCCGCTCTCGAGGCCATACGGGCCCGGCCCGCTGTGCTCGGCGGGTGGGCGGCGGCGGCCCGGGATGCGGGGAGTGGGTGCTGCGGTCCAGGCGGAGCCCGTGCCACAGGGAGCCGGCGGCGGCCGCAGTGCGTTGTGCTGGGGCCGTGCTTAACCCGCGTTTCCCTGTTGCCAGGCGCTGGAGGAGCCCACGGGACACTCTGGAGCGGAAGCGGCTGGACCGAGTTCTTGGCGGAGGTGGGTGGCGTTTCCCCGAGCTCCCTTCCGCCGGAAGCGAGGGGGTCGCGATGGTGGTGCGAGGTGGAGGAACTCAGTGTTCGTTTTTTCACTCATTGCTCTGTTTCCTTATTCCTGAATGCTTGTTTTCCTCAGGAGTGCCCATTTTGAAAAGAAAAATGTAATCTTTGAACGGTGAACGTGTTTCATGGTTTTTTTCTCGTACATGTCTTGCTGATTTTGCTTGTCAAAAGTCATCAGAGCATCTCTAATTGAAAGCTTTTAAAAGCGATAACCCAGAGCTCATTTTTTTAAAAAGCAATCACAAGCTTCCACTCTAACTCGGTCACACGTAAGAATTCTTGTGGTCATTTCCATTTTTTAGTTGTGTTCACTTTTTGGTTGTCACTGTGATGGTAAGCAAAAGGGATTAGATAACTGCAGGATTGATAGCTCCATAAAGGACTAATAGGTTAAATTGGCACATCTTTATTCTTACATCCCAGATGCAATCATTCTGGGTGCTTGGGAGCTGAGGGGAATACCAGCCCTGTCCTCCCCAGATGGTTTCTCCAGTTTCCACTGTTGGAGGCAGATAAGTGGGTTGGATGGACCATTGCTGAGGTAGCCCAGGGTATTTCATAGATTATTCTGAGAGTACTCAAGAGTGCCTTGGTGGTTTCTTTGTATTTTGGAATTCTCAGTTTTACTGTTCTCTGAAAACTCCTTCATGGTTTTGACTTTCATTCTGGGTAACAGTTCACATTGCATTGCACAACTCTGTTCAAGATGGAATCATAGAGTATAGACTATCCTGAGTTGGACAGAATTCACAAGAATCATCAAATCCAGCTCCCAGCTTTTCCAGTCCAATTCGTGGACCGCCCCCAGAATCACACCATGTGCATCTTTCTCCTGCTGTCCTTCAGGGAAGAGTTTTAAGTGAATGAAAATCTATCCAGATAGATGTTGCTTGGTGGAAGTACACTGGGGTGAAGATGGAATTTGTCTTTTTTGTATCAAGGTTGCTCACTACTAGTATACAGAGAACTGGTATGACAAAATGGTTATCTTTTGGGTGGCAGCCTTTGGATGTTCATGAGCTGTACATAAATGCAATCTGCATGCCTTCTTGGGTAACTAGGAAACCTAGGAGGGAGTCATGTCATGTTTCCCCTGATCAGAAACCTGAGCTGTGCTTATTCTGTAAGCCTGCAATGAAGATATTACCAGTTCCCAAGCAGGAGGATGGGGGCTTTGCAGTTTATCAGGGGCTGTCATCAAGCTTGACCTTGTCTTCACTGCTACTTTGGACTCAATCAGAGCAAGAACAGTTACACTTTCTCTGGTCTTGTTCAGTTTTTCTCATCCCTGAAGGCATTGTCCAGGTGACACAAAAGACCCCTTCTAAACTTTTGGAGGCCTGTAGGGGATTGCCCTCTTTCCCCGAAAGCGTAACTTTTTAAAAAGTCATGCCTTCCAAATACACAAAAACACAAAGGCACAGACTAAAGACTGGGAAGACAGATTCCTAAAAATCCTAAATATATTCAGGAACTTGTTTTATGTTGTGATTCAGTTTTTGCCTTTCTTTTTTCTCCCATGTCACGGGGCGGGGGGCACTGCAGCTGTGCAACAGTGAAAATGGAGTAGTCCTTCAACTGTGATTCTGGGGATGGGTTGTTTGGTTGGGCTTGTGGCTTTTTTACATCTGTAATACCTCTAGCTGCTTTTGTTCAGCTTTACAATGGTCTGTTGTCACTGCTATTGCCTTACTATCCTGTCCAGCTTTTTTTATTTATTAAAAAAAAAAAAAAAAGCAGCTCCATACCTGCCCTGTGGAAGATGTGTGAAGGACTGGTGAAGGAATGTGAGGAGGCTGATAGATCCCAGGATCACTGATATACAATGTTTCTCTTCTGCATTCCCAAAAGCCTCTGGTAACAATGTCCATAGCACACTGTACAGTATTGGAAGTAATGTCTTGCTCTTTCTTCCTTAGGGTGACAAAATCCAGAAGCACCTCAGGATGTCTTTAATTCAGCAAGGGACGGCAACACTTCGGAAAGCAAAGAAAACCACTGTAAAAACAAGTCTAGATAATCCCTTCGTTTTCCAATGGAAAACCATAGATGGAGAAGATATGCATTTTATACTAGAAACCTTAGAAGAAAGGATTAAACACATTGGACTTAAAAAGATTGAGAGTCCAAGAAAGAAAAAACGTTCCCTTACAAAAAAGCAAACAGAAAGAAAGTGTGATGCTGGCACCAATGAACTCCCTAAAGGACAAGCAGAAAGCCACCAACAAAAACCAGGATGGACTGACATATTTATCAGAAGACAGCTTGCTATTGGAGTTAATGAAGTTACAAAAGCACTGGAAAAAAATGAACTACTTCTCTTGCTGGTGTGCAAGTCTGCCAAACCTGCCATGATCACATCACACCTGATTGAGCTGAGCGCCAGCCGCGCCACGCCGGCAGGGCAGGTGCCCCGGCTCAGCGAGACCATCGCGCCCCTTCTCGGCTTAACGTCCGTTCTGGCACTCGGCTTCAAAAAGCCGTCCGACAAATTCACTGAAGCGATAGCTGCAATAACTCCAAAGATACCAGCTTTGGAAGTGCCATGGTTTCAGTACAGAACTGAAGAATCCATGGCTTATGCAGATACAGATTCTTCAGAAAATCTGGAACCCGAAGAGCTCGTGGAGGTGCTGGGGGATAAGCTCACAAGTCAGAAGCGGAAGCATACAGAAAGCAATCAGCCTGATCTTTCAAATGTAATTTTGCAGCCTCTGAAAATCAAGAAACTTGTCCCAAATCCCAATAAGATAAAGAAACCACCTCGCAAAAAGAGAAAAGCTTTTTCAGCATAACTGATTTTAGTTTGGTTCTTTCTATTAAACAGATTCTTTAAACGCAGGATGGAGTACAGTTCTAACTGAACAATTCTTTTAGGCTTTACAGTGTAAAGCTCTTCAAGGTGAACTTTTTGTTACATTTGGCTGAGGTACTTCCTGCTTTAATAAAGAATATTGCTCAGATTTGAGTGTTACTCTAGTAAAGACTAAGTATTTTCATTTGCAGCTGGAGATCAGAGTTAAAGCTGGTAATGAACATGCCAAAGTAATTTTGAGACATAATTTATACTTCCCTGGAATTAATACAAAGCATTAAATGAACTTTGTATTCCTACACAGATGAACATGCTTTAAGCAAAAGAGATTTAAGTATGATTACTCAAACAAATAAATACCAAAAGTGAAAGTTTATTTAAACAAAGGTCCATGCCAGTATAAGTCTTTTAAAGCTGGGTTCAAGTAAACAGCACAGGCAGATTTCCCTTTTGAACTCTATTATTTGTTCTGCTGAACAACTTGGTCACAAATGTATGCAGACTTGGGTTCCATCTGATACCTGGTGCATGGTATGCTGAAGGAAAAGCTATTTCCAAATACAAACCAAATTACTACTACTGCAGTATTTAAAAAAAATACTTCTAAATGAAGTCTAAAATTATTTCCCAGGAAATTGACATAAGCCATAGACTTTATAAAGTAGATGAGAACTATAATGGCTACAAGACTGAAAACATACCATGTAACTTCTGAGTTTCCTTTAATTTTACTGGGGACTATGAACAATTTCCTAATGAGGGACTTGGGTTGTAGGAAGGAAGGGAAATAGCACTGCAATTCAGGCAATCAACAGCTTAGGAATTTACTTGTAGAAGAAAGCATAAAATACCTTAACTGGTAACTTTTGTTGTTCCTTAAAATTTACAGGTTTTTCAGAGATCCGTTAATCCAAACTTCCACTGTCATCCAATAGCACATCTGTATTTAGAATTTATTTAGAAATTACTTTAGTTCATGATACCAGTTACGAAAGCAGGCAGTAGCAATGAGCAGTGATTGTGCAGTCATGATGTTCCTTGAAGTTTAAACAAAGCATTTAAAGCTACAATTTTTGTCCGCGTCTGAGGGTGCAAGAAGAGGTGAGATTTCTTTGCCTTGCTTCATAGTCCTTTATACATGTCCTTTTCTCTGGCTTTTTGGGTGCATAAAATTTTGAAGGCATGCTAGCACTAGTGTGTTTCATTCCCAGGCTGGCTAACCATAGCATAAGAATCAGCATTTACACAGAGCGTAAGGATTAGCTTTGGTAAAGAACATAAGCACAGCAATCATCTTTCAAGCACTTCACTGCCTGCCCAGGTCTATTTCTGTCTTCAGGGATTTGGATTCCCTCTGCAGATAGGAGGTTACTTTGAGAAAGAAATAACGGATGTTTAAAAAGCCAGGTGTGAAAGGTGGTAGACCAAGTTTTACATTGGCCAATCCTCTGCAAACACCTGTAACATTCTGAGGACTCTTACCTTCATAGCAGGACTAATACACACAAGTTCAACCTTGGAAACAAGAGAAGGGTCTCTCCTGTTGAGCTGACAGTGGCCCCACACAGACAGTCACCTTTTGTTTAGTACCTGCTTAGGAAGGCAAAGTGACTTGCCACAATTTTCACCTCCAGAGTAACTGTCTTACTATGTGGGTACTGGCTTGGACACCTTCAAGATTCAAGTGATGCTCTTGATGCTGTGATACTTCAGCAAAACACTACAGGTGAAGAGCACTCAGCAGGGACAGAAGAGGCCATGCTTAACACATACAAGTCCATGAACAGAACTCTCCAAGAGCTGCCCCAACACTCTGGCTTAGATGCCTGCTTCCCTCATTCTCTGGCTGATAAATTTTCTGTCTCAGCTACAGTGCTGCTTCTACAGGAGCATGTCTCTGCCTCCAGCCCCACAGTGAACATGTAGAGTGAGCCAGACAAGACAGAAGTTTATCCCTTGGATTCAGAAGCAAATGGCACTACTACTAGAAGAGAGCACAAGACTGGCCACACTGCTTCCTTCATGTGCCCTAACCTGGAGATTTAGGCAGAAATTAGGCTGCGGGAAACCCACATTCAAGTCTGTCTTCTACCTGGACATACTTGGTCCCAATCATGGCCTCAGTTTTACAAAGGACAATACTTGGAAGGATCTGTCTTCTGATTTCAGAGGAGAAAACAAATCATCTGCCTAACATTTCTTCCACTTGCATTTTTTGAGGGGAGGGAAGGCAGAGAACATGAACATATCCTTCACCTGGGCTATCTCAGCAAGGAAGTATCTCAGCCATGAGGACAGAGGTATGCTCTGCTGTCCCACCTCACCTCAGGCAGCCCTGGGTGAGGACTGTTGAGGCTCTGCCTGTAAGAGCTGAAGCATAACACACTGAGCTTCTCAGTGAACCTCATCCCAGAGCACTCCATGAGAATGCCCTGCCACAGAAGCACCTTCTTGCCTTTTAGGAGTTAAAAACTTAAGTCTTTGATGGGGTTAAGATTAAATCCTTCTTGTTACCTCAGGTATCACTACCATCAATTACATTTTCAGGCACTTAATTCTGCTCAGGCCTCACACAGAGTCCAAGCTGTCTCTGCACCACCTGATACCTGAGAGGTATCAAGAGTGGTCAGAGATGTAAAGCCCAACTGCACCATTAGATCTCCTCTGACGTCCTTTCAAATTCATGAGGTCCCGAGCTGATGCACAACCAGGGGTCAAACAAACCACGTTCAGTCCCTTCCTTTGTTTGAAGGAGGTTGAATGCTTTAATGAGCTATAATGCAGTAAGGGAAAGTATTTATCACTGTTTCTAGGGCAAAATCCTCCCACCACAATTCAACAAGAAAAAGAAACCAAACCATTCACACAGTGGAAAAGGAGCGGGAAGAAAGAAAAACCCCACTGCTACAAGGTGGTGGGTAGGGCTAACAGTTATGAAGGACAAATTTATCTTCATGTACAGAATTAAACTTTCAGCAAAATCTGCTGTCAGAATTACAGGCATGTTTAAAAGGAAAGTTAGACATTTGCATTTCATGAGATATTCAAGTCACATTCAAAAGATGCTCACAGCACAGAGGCTTCACTACCACAATTTGGCACTTTCAGCTAGAACAGTTTCTTAACACAGATTTTCTCAGTGCTCACGATTCTGCAGCATCCATGAGCTGAAAGAACTGCTATCATCTCTAGCTATGATGCTATGCTGGAATGCATATAAAGTGCTTCAGAAGCCACTCCCATTGCCGAGCATTCATGAGGGAATTAAAACGGCTCCACCCAACAACAAAGATCAGCCCTCCTACATTTCAGGAAGTGCAGTACAAAGACTTCCAAGGACTGAGGAAAGAGCATTCCTCTTCTGCTTACCAGCCACATATATAGCAAAACTTCTTGTTCCAAAGTCAGGATAAAAACATTACCAGGAACAATTTATGAATACATATTTACACAAGGTACTTTTCATTAGAATTACAGACTTCATAGGAAATCAAAGTAGACAAAGGAATATGTGCAATTTCGCAGAAGCGTTGAAAACATTCAAACTATAAATATCCTGATAGCACTACTAAAATTCTTAGTTTTACACACAGGCTGATGTTATTCTACTGAGGAAAAACTAAGGTATTGTGCCACAACTGTAAATTAAGTACAGTAATGTATTATCACTCTGGCAACATAGGTAACACCTGCACTGAACAGTGCGATACTGTTAAATCAATCCACTGATCTATTGAAGATCAAAGTACAAATCTGTATTTTTTATTGATTTGGCAGCGTTGCTTATGGAGAAACAAATGCACTAGTTAAACCAGTACACTGTCATACTGCTCCAGTTACAAAAACATCCAGGACTTTCAGTGCTACAAACGTATCGTACTTCATGATTTTCCCCCAAATGATGATATCCATGTTAAGTAAATAAGCAAAGATACTCCAGTTTGTATCCTTCATTCTGTTACACTGACATACATACATCACCACTTAATAAATAGAAATGCAGCAGTTCATCCACATAATAGCAAATATTTTTGTACCCATATCCACCACTGAAGTTCAGTTTGTACAAAACAGTCTTTTCTACAGAGTGGAGAAAAATACCTTCTTCTCATCCAGGTGCAAGCTAAGCTTTGAAACTTAAATGAATGTGCTTTTTATTCTTTTCATGGACAATAGAAGAGTTTCATGGACTGTCTGATCTATCTGAAAATGCATAAATTTGGTCACATGTGGATGTCTTCATTGATCAGATTTAATGGACTATTTCAGTATCACTGACGTTGTGCTTTTTCTCCTCTTGAACAATACCATTTCAAGAGTTATGGAGATCAAATTGACTCAAACGATGACCTCAAGAGTTCTAGAAACATAAGCGTTCTCATTGTAATACAAGACCAACCTGAAGGAAGAAGAAAATATAGTGTTTTAGTTCCAGTATGGCAGTAAATCTAAATACCAAGTCTTCTGCATCTCAACTATGGATCATAAACAGGGCCAATTATATTATTTTTAAAACTTCTGCCCATTTTTGGCCAGTGTAGATTAATGTACCATTACATCTAATGGAATTCAAGAACTCGTTTTTCTCCCTTACCTTTTCAGATTCCATGCCTGGACACCTCCAGTTGTACAAGTAATACTGCAAATTTCCATCTCCAATCCCAAACTTGAGTTTTTCCAGGAATGTTTTGTTTTCCATTAAGTCTAGCGCATTGAACACATCAAATCCTTTCTGGCAACAGCAAAACATTTTTAAAATTTTACCTTTGAAATTTTCAAATGACATACAAATGATACTTTGCAGAGTGGCATACAGACTTAGGCAAATTAAAAGGAAAAAATAGAATGGAATAAATCTTGCCTTTTAATTAGGTGCATACACAAAGGTATTTCCCCAATAAAAGTAAAGTATAATGCACAACTTTTCTTGAAGATTAGTTCCAAAAGGGTACAAATTTTGAAGCTATTTTCAGGGCCTAATATCTGAAGAGTCCCTAGAGCATTTTCCATCATTTTTCTTTACAGATATGCATTTTTTACAGTCACATAAAGCATTTTGACACATATGGACTATTCTAGTTGAAGCTGCATAAATACAGCTTTTACTGTGTTTTTCAGCAATTTATCATTCTGTCAATGATAAACATATTTTTGTGATTTAATCCTTTTCTGAAATGCCATTCTTTTTAGAACTCAAATGTTCCATGTGATTCTCCCTCCCCTACTAATGCACCCTCTACCAACTCCTCTTTTCATAAACCTCCCAATACTCCTCTCCCAAGGTAATGCAAAATTGTGTTTAAATAGTTGCAACTAACTAAAAATCATAGTTTTCTCTCTGTATTGAGTAGAAAAGTAAACAGTTTGTAGTAGGGAGGAAGGTGTTTGAATGTCTCATTTTTCTTTTTTTCTCTTTTCTTAGTGTATGTTAATAAAATCTGTTTTTACTTTTAAGTTGAGCCTTTTTTGCCTTTTTCTCCCAAAATCCTATCTCCTGGTTGGCAAACAAAATTCATCAAATGTGAAACCACCACAACCACTCAAACAGACATTTTTGTCTCAGAAGAGCCACGTGGCCAAATCAGTCTCGAGAGTTTTCTGCATCAACAGACACTCAAATCCTAACTCCTCACTGGGAATTCTTAACAAGCAGCATAAACCCAAGGTCAGTTAAGCCACTGCAGCAATAATCATCATGTATGGAGAGCTGAATTTGCTCGGGGGTGTGGATATAAAAGTCCATTTATTTGCAGTTAACTACAAGGGAGTCTGACCTAAGCTCCTGGGGTCGTAACAGCACAAAGGAAGTGCACCAGCAGCACATGATACACTTTTAAGACAAAAGGTACAAAACAATAATGCTCAATTACTGAAGCACAAGAAGATGGGGTAAGGAACATTCTTTACTCAGTAAAAAAAAGATTTTTTTTTCTAAATGAGCATTCCATATTAGGAAAAAAGGGGTTTGAAGAGAAAGAGCACTTAAGCTCTTCATCAGGACTACTTAGAAGAAAGTTACAAAGCACAGACTGTGAGTTTAGTAAGGTTTCCCACTATCTTACACAAAGATCATTCTGTGTGCAGATGATGCCATGCTAAGTTAAATGTGCTGTGAAAAACATGCAGAAATAAGACAAATGAGGTGACAATATTTGACATTTGGCATTGAAAGTAAATTTTAAAATATTCCAAGTTAGTAAGTAACAGTAACAGCAATCTCAAGGCAGGAAGGGAAGTGGGGGAGAATAGAGACACTATAGATGCAAGCACACTAAGCTGTGCAATTAAACACTCAAAATTCAAACAAAATTCTACAAATGTAGCTTTAATTCAGTATCTAAACATCAGCAGATTAGTTTCAGGTTTGTATCTTCTGAGAGGGATAAAATGGCATCTGTTTAAAGGTACTTTCTCCACAGCTCTGACAGACCACTGGAAATTCTCAGAAGAGAATTTCTTCCCTGGGTTTTAGATCTAGAAACTTAGTGTCAGCTTCAACAATAAAATATGCAGGGTTTTAGAGGGATTATCCTGATACAAAATCTCACTCTGTCTCCATGCAGAATACATAGAACCTAAGTTATTAACTCCAAATTTCGGGTTTTATTTTGAAAGTCAGGTGCTTTGTCCTGTAAATGCCAAACTAATTCTAAACTGATTTTATATAGTGTGATATGAAGATAAAAATAAGCAGTAGCTGACATGCAAACTCTAAAAGCGATTTGCTGAGCTGAGTTTGTACTTCCAAAACCCATGCTTTGGAGTTAAAGAACAGAAAGGAGACTGTGGTGGGCTGTCCCCAGACAAGAACCAAACACCCACACAGCCTTTGGTTTACTCCTCTCTCACAGGGAGAAAATAGAAGGAAGGCAAGACGTCTTGTGAATTGAAATAATGACAGTTTAACAGAGAAAGCAAAAGCTGAAGGCACAAGGGAAGCAAAAAGAAGAATTTATTCACTACTTCCCACTGCCAGACAAGATGTCAAACCACTTCCTGGGAAGCAAGATCTCAGCATGCATAATCATTGTTAGGGAATATAAATGCCATCACTGGAAGCATCCTCCCTTCCTCCTCCTTTCCTTCAGCCTTTATTGTGGAGCAGAACATCATAAAGTGTGGAACATCCCTGTGGCCAATTTGGGTCACCTGTCCTGGCTATGTCCCCTCCCAACTTCTTGCCCACCCTGAGCCTCCTCACTGCAAGAGAAAGAGAAAGCCTTGAGGCCGTGCAAGCATGGTTCAGTAACAACCAAAACACTGGTGTGTTATCAGTGACAAAGTGCAGCACCATATGGGCCGCTAGGAACAGAGTTAACTCCATCCCAGCCCGACTCAGTACGTTCGTAAACAAAGGCTGTGAATAGGACTGCATTTATCGTCTCTCTTCTTTTGCCTTACCTCTCCTCATGTAAAACTCAACTGCCAGATCTGCAACTATAATTAGGCATCTAATGATGCATTACAGGCCTAGCAGGTACTTAAGAAATCCACAGGTGTCTAAATCCCAGTACTGCAAAGGATATAGGATGATCCACTCAAAAGGATCGTCATGGAGCTTCATGTCACATTGAGAGAGAAACGTACACAGGGGAAGGTGCAAAGCCCTGTGGTCAGACCATGGAAATGCCTCCTCATCCATGCCACCCACGGCCAGAGAATGGCCAGACACACAACTCCCTGTGCCACACTTCTAACCAAGACCAACCTCTTTCCACCTTGACTCTTAAGAATAATTACCAATATTTTTAGCCACTCCTGAAAATTACACTAGCTTCTCAAAGTCTGCCTCTGAACTTCCTTTTGAAACATTCTGGAGCCTGAATAACAGTATTTCCCGTAACTATCCAGGAGTTTTCCCTGACAAATAGTTACTGAACTGCTTCTAGGTTAACAAACCTCAGCAAGCAGTTCCTGTCACAGATGACAGCTCAACTGCAGCACTGCACGAAGATGGCTGGGACAGACAGGTTGAGGATTGTGTGGCTGCTTTCATGCAGCCTCAAGTCTGAACAGATACAGCCTTTGCAGACCATCACAGGCTTCATCCGGAACCAACACCTGTGGCACGTGCAGGCAGCTCTGAGCACGGCCTGCTGTAGCACTCCCCAGGAGGCTGTAACACCACCAGCAGTGCAGCAGCAACACCTCAGCAGGAAGCAGGAGCAGAAAACATGTCTGTGCTCTGCAGCCTGCTGGGAATGGTTGCAGAGTGGATGCTATGGACTGGATGAAGCAGTG
The DNA here is from genome assembly GCA_008694505.1 of Cyanoderma ruficeps. Taxonomy (NCBI): domain Eukaryota; kingdom Metazoa; phylum Chordata; class Aves; order Passeriformes; family Timaliidae; genus Cyanoderma; species Cyanoderma ruficeps. The sequence goes on from VZDJ01000782.1 coordinate 30,640,242, forward strand.
CTCTGAACCACCCAGGGCAAACAAGTCTCTGCAAATTCATTCAGAGTGCTGGCATGTGCCATTGGTGTTAGCCTTACACTCCCATGAAATCCTAGTCATTAACAGCTGAGTGACAGCTTTTCATTAGACAGTACTAAACTCCCAAAATTCTTCTGTTTAAGAACTTAATTTATAGTTTTTTTCCTTCCATTCAACTAAACATCTATCAGTGTAATTCCATATCTAAGAGTATGCTTAAAAGCTACACCATGACATCATCTAAGAGCTTTACACGTAACAATGATGAAATGATAAAGCTCACATAAATAAATTTCTACATTTTTTAAGAATAAAAAATAATTTTAAAAAGCAAAATGTATTTGATAGCACTTATTAATTCATTTCCAAGGGAATTGACTTTAGTGATACTTTTCATTCTTCTGATACTTAGTGACTATGCTCATCAGTGTGTTCTTGGGTGTTTCCACAGTTCAAGCTATTGCAAATACTTCATGAATTTGTCATTCCCCAGCATCATTCAAAGTAAAGAGGAAAAACAAGCATACTGCTTTATATTTTGATATATATATATATGTCTCATCAACAGTACTCTGTGCTGTAAATAGTAAAACTGAATGCATTGGCATGGATAAATTACTCCAGTTCTTACCTTGCCACTAATCCTAACAATACTTCTGTGAATGAAGCAGAAAAAACCCAACCTACAACTTACCAATTTAGCTATAATGAGTGCATCATTCATTAAATCCAACAGGGGAGTCTCTGTATGAATATTGTAAAAGGAATAGGCAGCTTTGAGGCTTTTATGAACAGGATGATGCATCACTGTTGAAGGTAATGTGTAGAAACTGAGGAAGTCTGTTAAAATACCATTTGAACCCTATAAAAAACCAAACCAAAAGAAGTCCATTAGTAAGTAATCAGTTACTAGTTAGGCTAATGTGAAAGTTCTACAGAAAATAATAAATGCAGCAAGGTTTGTGCATGTTAAGTACTATGATATAACAGCTAGTCTTAGCTAAGATTTGAGAAAACATTTAGATTTTTCTATCTATTACACCACTAACATTTTGACAAACAATTGTCAAAGCAGTAGTTCGCTACAGACAAAGCTAACAAAGTTCATTTCCACTGAATGCATTGAAGGCTTTTTCTGACTGAACTCATTTTTAATACAATATTTTTAAAATATTACAGATATTTAAAAAATCTGATGACATTCACAAAGAGTAATTTTCTCATCTTTGAATAACAGAGAAAAAATATACTGTGTTGGTATACAAAGCATATTTAAATATTACTCAACGAACACAAAGTATTTGCTGGACAACAGTGCTAAATCACACTGAAATTCCAATAAAACCAGTAGTCATCAAAAAAGGTGTTTATACAGAAATCTAAAGTATACTACATAAAACTTCTTAATTTCACACATCTAAGGAGGCTTGACCATCTTCAAGAGTGTGGGGATTAGTAGGAAATAGGAAATAATTATTACATGGGTTATGAAATAATTATTACATAGGTTACGACTAACATGCTGAACACAGAAACTCCCCAGAGTATCTCCAAGAAAATAAGGCAAAGGAGACACACAAATACTTCTTCTTGCTTGTTTGGTTTATTTTTGAATGACTAATGACCATTAATTAGAGTTCAATGAAGGACCTCACATGGCTCCCTAAATTAATAGTACTTCTACAGTAAAAAGTAAAACAATTGAACATACCACGTGCAAAAAAGCTTTTGTCTTAGAGCAGGTACAGATTCTGTAGTAGAGTAATACTAACTACAAGGAACAGAGAAGTTAATTGAGTCACTCACTAAATTCAGTAAGGATGACGAAAATATTAACTCATAAATTATACAGAGTATTTTATGGTTTTAGATCTGCACATTAAAGATTACTTAAAAGTCTGACAGTTGCTTCTCCAGATCACATAGGTCTTAAAAAGATTTTAAGCACTAACAAACCTACATTTTGTGTAGTAAAAAAATAGTCCAAAAGATAGCACAAAACAAGTAAGTGAAGACTGTGCTGTCTTGTTAATACAGCACTGTTAATGTCACATTCATGCTGATCCTGGTGCTTGTGAAACTCTCCTATAGGCTTCAACTCACAAAGCAAGCCAAAAACCAACTGAGGGAACAGGGCAGAGGTCAGGGAGAAGAAGGAGTGGAGAAAGAATGTGGGACTTAAATTAGACCATGGAAAAGTCCAATGAGCACTAGACCCACTACAAAGTAAGCAAAAAGCTAAGCTTGGACAATAAAAACTAATGGGCAGGACCACTCATCTCCAGCAGCTCTAGGTTTCCTAACTCAGCTGAGGCTCCTGCACAAATTCAGGTTACAGTGTGGGAATGCTGAGCTTCACAACCTAGGGCTTCTATGAGGAGAAGGTTTAGGGGTGTTAGTGCTGATCATCTTTAAATAATGTTATCACTTTAAGCAAAGGAATATACTGTCTAAATATGCTGTCTACAACTGATATTGTATGGACTCAAAGGGAAGGGTGTATCTTTCCACTAGCTTTAGTGCACCTATTCCAAACACGTCTGGGAGATTTCCAATCCAAATGCTAATCTATTCCTGCACTCCTTATTTTGAGAGAAGCATTATGACCAACTCCTTGGAGGGTGGGGGTGGTAGATGTGTATACATATATATGTGTGTGTGTATATATATATATATATGCAAATTCGTACACATATATACACACTTTTTTTTTACTTGAAAAAACACACCTTACTGAAGCAAACCATCATAAAACATAATTCCCCCCAGCAGGGAATTAAGCCTCTAAAATGAATTTTTTTTAAAAAAAGAATTTTGTAATGGTGTATGGCAGAAACATGTACACCTGGAAGAATGATAGTCAATTCAAACCAAATCCTTATCTCAGTCACAGCAGCATTTTTCCTTTTTTCTAGAAAAGGAGTTTTGAAGACCACTGCTTAGTATCATGTCATATCTCTGTAAAAAAATATCAAGAAATGCAGTTGATCTTAAAATATGTAGGGTTCTTGTCAAAATAGTGATATTTTGATATTTCATAATTCTTCTTTAAGATATTCTATTGTAAGAGCACTGCAGTTTATCACAGCCAAACATTTTCTTATTAACAGAATGTAATACAAAGAACAAAGCTTGTACTCATGGTATCAAATTCTCCCTATAACACACATATTTCATACTGCCTGCATTTCAAAAACTTGGTGCTGATATGAACTACTGTCACACACACATTCATATATGTTAGTGCATATTTTACCTCTACCACGTAAGTGTCAATAATATGATCCCGAGGCAGGAACCAGTGGGCCACCTCTTCTTCATCCATCACAGGAGCAAGATTAAACTGTTTCAAGTAAGTATTGATTAATTCTTGTACTGCTTTAGTATCTTTTTGTTCCATTGGTCTCAAACCTGAAGTCTTTGTGGCCTTAGTGGAAGAAAACAAAAAATAGATGTTAAGATGTTGAAAGGAAAATTGCAAATACAGCAAAGGCTGAAAGTAGGTTGCAGAGTCACTCCACTTGCTATAATGCATTCATTATTAGCCTACTTTATCCCAGCCACCTAATTCATTATGCTATTTTACAAAAGGCTTTCAATCAGAATTCCCTCTCTTCTAATTACTGAGACAGTCTGGGGTACTTCAATCTTTTTACTTCATTATTGAAACAGCTTCATTTCTCCAGAGAAAGACATACCATCGCCAACTGCCTACACTTTGTGCAGTTAGTATTTTTTATTTTTTTTTAGGTCAATCTATTTCTTATCTTCTTCTAAACTACCTGGGGCCCAAGACACAGAAACAAAACAAACAAACTTGCATATCAGAAGTTATCTCAAGACAAAAACACAGGAAATTCAAACTCATGGAAATTAGAGTCAAGCTATACATCACTGTCAGCTAATTAAGTTTAATTAGAAATTATTTAACAAAAAAGATTCCACCTGTTTTTAGCACTTGTAAACTTCCTTGCTAACCCTCTATACAGGCATAACTGCTATTCTGCTAACAAGAAAGCTTCTCATAACTTACAGCTGCCTGAAATTAAAAACCTATTTTAACAAATAAAGTTATTTTTCCAAGTTTAAAAATCAGAAAAGGAAAAAAAAAACTTTCTAGTACTATGCAATTATTGTTTAAACAAACAAAAGTGATTAAAGTTTTTTTTCCCATCCTTTGCCAGCCTTCCTGGATATTTCCTTTCAGGGAGGCTAATGCTTGCTCTCTTCAGTGCTCATTTATCGTGCCTCGTCTGTCTGAGCTACATACTCGGGCACGTACCACGTTAATCATAGCAAAGTCAATTGCAGGAGCAGCCAGGTAGAGACTTGATTACTGGAAGCCTGAAATTAGTGTAGCTGATTATGCTTTGCCCAAAAGGCATTATTCTGGGGGAGGTGTTTATTCCCACGCTCTGGGAGTCAGCAGCCAGATGAGAAATCAAGGCACATTTTGCCATAGCTCTGGCCTCTGTATTACATGTCAGTCTTCCTGTTTTTCTAGGCAGCCTGGGACTATGGTTTGACTCCACAACAGCACATTACCTATATTTTGAAATGCCCTTATTCCAGAAGGGTGTACACTTTACATACAGGAAGGATGGAGGAAAAGCAGCTGTGTTGGAAGATCTTTTCCCCCCAGTAACGCTCAGAATGGCCACCAGTAAGTGACTATTTGCAATCCCAGAGGTGAGGGAAAGCGTACAGAAACAGATTTGTTTCTCTGCTGGACTGGGCACATAATCCTGTGACTGTCCAGCATCAGGATCTCAGCTGATCAGGAAAAGACAAGAGAGAAAAACATACTCCTGTCCTGACTCTGAAAAAACAAATTTTACTTCTTCCAGAAAACTCCTTGCTCAAGAGATTAAATGATAAGGAAAAAAAAACATTTCTATTTTTTTATCTATATGTACTTGCACAGCCTTTAGGGAGGATGATATTTATTAATTACAGTATTTATTACACCTGAAAACCTTTTTAATTCCGGCTGTTCAAGTGATTAGGAATGATTAATTCTCTTAAAGGGAGATGAGTTCCTAGTGGCAATGATATTCCAAGGACACTAGGAAAAGAGGTTAAAATGCAAGAAACAGTGTTTGGTGCTGAGGAACAGGACAGCATGGTATGAATGGACAAATTTGTTTGACAGTAGTGTTTATAACAGCCTGAAACTGAGGAAAAAGAGCCTCAACAGCACTTAATCCCTTTCTCAGGAAAAAAGAAAAGACCTCCAAATAAACCCAGAGCACAAGACCTAAAGAGAAAATATCAGAACAAAGATTAAATCTTTATTTCCCACTGAGAAGCTCCCAAATCCAACCTAAAAATAACAAAAATCCTGAGGTATAAGGACTCCTACATAACTTAGTTTTAAAAGTTGATTTTGAAAGCACGCATTTTCTATTTGCACTTCTACATACAGTGTATGTTTGCCTTAGCTATATTTTATGGATGAGATATGCTATATTACTTATTTTCCCTAATTCACTTCTCTGTTGAAACTGGGTTTTATGATAAAGGAAAATGATCAGGATACAACTGCTATTTCTAATGATTCTCTGTAGTTACACCTTTGGTACTACTAGTAAGATTCTTAAACTATTGACTTACTGAGTTGTTTCCATAAGCAATGTTACTAGGTTTGCCACCAAAAGGTCCACTTGAAATTGTATATTGCACTCTTCAGACTGTTAAAAATGTCTTCAAGATTTGATGGAAGCTATATTTAGCTGTCCAAGATTAAAACCCAATTAATTTGGTTATTAATTCTTAAGCTCTGCAAACTGCTCCCCTGCACGCAAGGGAGAAGCTGCATGTGCAGGTACAGGTGGCACAGGCAGAGCAGGAAATGAGGCTCCCCGACAGCAGCAGGAGTACAGATAAAGGCATGGCATATGCTTTATTCCAAGGGCTGTTCAGCCTATTGCTCAAATATCTGAGCAGTAGGAGAATCTGCAGCATCAGGTTAAATATAGCAACAGACACAGTTCCCCAAAATCCGATAAATCATTATAAAGTGTGAGTGAGTGAGGAACAAAGCATTGTTTATAAGAAAAAGAAAGCATTTGTTTAAATAAAGAGAAGTTTACTGATAAGGTACGGGTAAGGGATACTCTGCAATCCCTTCAAAATGCAGCTTTTACAAGCAAATAAATTGTTTTCAGCTATAAAGCTCACACTAAATTCTACAGGCTATTAATTAGAGCAATGAGATCTTTTAAAAGTACGTAGTATTTACAGTGACTTGTCCTGTCATGGAAATGCACTCTAAGGCTTTCTGCAAGCTTAACTACTAGCTGCAAACATGAGAAAAAAGTATTTTTAACTAATCTAGCCACGCTACGCCACAACACTTGTTTTTTACTAGACTATGCACAACATACTGAAGTGACTTTTACTGAGCCTGCTCAATGCAGAACAACACCCTCTGACAGTACAGAAAAAAAAGTGAATTAGAGTGGAATCAACAACATGATTGTATTCAGCCAAGATGCTGATGGACTCCTCTGAGAATTTTAAGACACGAACTGTTGATTTTCTGTTCCAGTAATCTCTTGTCAGATTAAACATACCGAGAATAGTCTTATGCATCTTCAACTCAATCCCACATGTTTGTGAAGTCAAGCTTTCTGGTTTTTTTTCCTTTGTTTAAGGATTTTAGGTCAAAATTTGTATTTTCTCCATAGAGATCCAGATTTCCAGCAATAGTCTCTTCTGTTTAGTATAGCCCTTAAGGTCTTTTTCATCAACCAGAGATTTTTTTTTTTATGTCCTGCACGCACTGCCTTTACACAGAAAAGCCTGTGCTGTCAGAGACAGATGGAAGGTTATTTTGGGCCTCACAATAACTGTGGGGATTCTCTAGAAGTCATACTGCTTACATCAGGAAGTCTGTAGAGCTTCATTGTTCTTTGTAGAGTCATGTTTCTACTCAAATGTGAAAATTTCACCTCCACCAATTTTCTGGGATTTAGTGATCGATGCCAATACCTGGAAATACAACCAAATAATGAATTTAAATAGTATTTCAAGTGTCAGCATCATTGCATCCATTGCCCTGCTTTCTTGCTTGCTCCTTTTCTACTCTCCAAATTTGTTTCTAAGCAAGCCTGTACTATGTCTGTAAGAAGGCTGATTAACACAAAAAAAAAAGAAAAAAAAAAGGAAAAGCTATATCCAAGCTAGGTTTTAAACAAGCCTGTCATCACAGTATTTTCAATCTAAGCAAATGCTTTTTGATACAGAACAAATAAGTGCAGGGCTAAACATTTTAGCATTTGTCACAGCTCTGAAAAACTCACCATACATACATAGTAACATTTATTTTCTTGGGCAGACAGACCCTATGCCCATGTCTAAGCATTTTTTTGAAGGAGCTCTCCCCTTCCTGGGAGGTCATTGTGCAACAGAGTATCTCTGGTTATTCTAACACAGCACAGCTTTTTTTCCCCCCCCAACTCATTACTTAGAAAAACTTACAAGATCTTTGGTGTTGATAGGTACAAAACAATTTCAAATCAAAAGGTACTCTGTCCTCCAGAAGTCTGGAGGAACAGCTGGACTAAAAGTGTGGGAACTGAACTTTTCCTAGTAGAAATAAAATCCATTCCAAGCAAATGACATTATATTTGACTGTAACTCTTCCCACATGGTAGTAGTGTTCCTGTATTTAACCAATGCCAGTAAAGTCCTCCTTTCTCAAGGGAAGATGAAAGTATTTCACAAAAAAGCAAATCATACAATTAGCAGAAATGCTCTGCCATCTCTGGCAAGCAACCAGGTTAACAGGGAAGTGTCCCAGCAGGGACACAGGCCGCTTGAAAAACACAGGTATACAATGTTGTCATTGCTAGCATGGCTGCCACCAGAAGGTCAACAGAAACATCTGTTAGTCTATTTAAAGTATGCTAAACAAACCACAAATTAAATTTTAGTGAGAGAAGCTGTTTTATCCGAGGCACTGGGAGGGGAGGGGAAAAAAAACAACCCAACACAAAAAACACCAACACTCAGGCCTTCAGGTTAGTCAGCGGCCACAACATTTAATCCGTTTGAGTTTTATGCGTTTACTGTTTTTAGACAATTACGTTAAATTTTCTTAAAAATAACTGTTACAGGAACCAATATTATTAAGAACATCACCTAGGTTACCTGCAAGTGGCCACAGGTTTGGGAAGTACCACTCCAGCAGTGTAAACAGCCTGAAAAATTCCTTCCAAGTTTACTCTTCTGGTTATTTCCCGAATCAGTACAGGTGCCACCCGTTTAGATCTCAGTTTCTTATGGACACACAGAAAATTGATTTCTACCATTTTCTTCACACTAAGAAGACATTAAGTAGCGGAAAATTTAAAGAGAGTTACACATTGCATGTTTCCATTTTTATAATTAGTTTTCCACACTGTGACAGAAGATAATGAAGTAAAATAAACTTGCCTGTGACAAAGTACATCTGCAGAAAACAACACTAATCTATGATAAACTGTGCAATATGCAAGCTATCTCTAAGGGGTCTGCAATAGTCCTTTACCAGAGCTCTATCAAGGCTTAACTGATTGCTTTACTTTAAGATGCAGTATAGCATCCAAGCAATGCTACGTGGTGTCAGTTGCTTTATGCAACAATGCTTTATGTTTGTCAGTGTATGAAGACTTGGCCAAGAAGTCCAGTTGATCAACAATAAATGCTTTTCAGCAGGGCCAGAAAATTGTATGGCATTATCTGTATCATCCATCACTAAAAAAATTCCTTAAATAAATATTGATACTCTTCACCTCGTTCTCTCTTTTTAGGTTCTCTATAGCAATGGATACCAGTTTAAGGTTTGTTTTGTGGCATTATTCTTTTACAAACACAAAAGTACTGGTGCATTTTACCTGTCATAAATACGAATATTTGCAGGGATGGCACTTATGAATCCTACCAGTTTTTTGTTTGAAGACACTCTAACCCCACAGTGCCACTGCGGTAACCAGCCCGGAGGACGTAATGCCCTAGAATTGATGACAGAAATAATTACAAATTACTGCCTAAGAAGATGTAATAAAAACACCCTTCATTAAACTCCAGCCAGAACAGAATGTGGAACTTGCTACTCACCACAGAAGAAATTCAGGTGAATAATCAAACCTAAACATATTATCATCATCTTCTACGTAATTCTCATTTAATAGTGTGTATAACTCCTTCAGCTGAAAACACACACAAAAAAACCCAAACACTTATTCATATATCCATCACAAAAAAAAAATGATTATCTTAGATACATATAAAAATTGTTCTACTTACAACTTCAGCATTGCTAAGATCCAACGTGTCCCACATAAAACCTTGTGGCAAAGAATATGGCTCTAGGCGGACATTGTCCTTATCTGGTTCAATTGCACCATGTGAAGTTATAACTTCATCTTTTGAGGGAGGAGAGGGAAAAAAAAACCAAAACCTGTTACATTGCTAGCTTTCCTGATAATTCTGTAAACTGCATTTAATATGCATCATGTATATCCTCATAATTATGTGAATGGAACAAGAAGCTTTTAAAAAAGGCTGAAAAAATCAGTATTATTAGTTTAGACTACTCATTCTCATAGACCACATTCAGAGTAATGACTGTCTCATCATAATATTTATAGATATGCACTCTATCTCAACTGATAACCCTGCATTTCATAACACAAGAGACAACAATTTATCAGTACACGCACAGCATTTAGCCAGCCACAGAGATCCACAGCCTCATCATGAAAACATGTACTCACAGATAACAAACTATGGCTCAGATCCTGTTCACCACTGACTTGAACAGACCTGAAGTCAACAGGACTACTCAGGAGCAGTGACATAGCAAGGACAGGGCATGTAAGAGATACAAGTGGTATGTGAAATGTGTCCCTAAAATCCTACTTGAAGGCATGTTTTCTTCTCCTCCCTTACTTTACAGCTCCAGTCCTCAGTATACACTTATAAACTGCAGCTGTTCCTCTTCTGAGGAGCAGCACCTACTAAATCATAGTATCAGTTAGATTGGAAAAGACTTTTAACATCAGTCCAATCACTAACCTTACACTGCCAAGCCCACCACTAAATCGTACCTACATATCTTTTCAATACCTCCAGGGATTGTGATCCCACTACTTCCCCAGGGAGCCTCTTCCAATTCTCAACCATCCTTCAGTGAACAGATTTTTCCTAACATCCCATCTCCCTCGGCAAAGCTTCCCTTCAGGTCGTTTCCCCTTGCCCTATTGCTTGTTAGCTGTGAGAAGAGGCTGTGAGAAGACTCCCACCTGGCCACAACCTCATTTCAGGTAGTTGTAGAGAGTGATAAAGTCTCCCCTGAGCCTCCAGGCAAAACAACCCCAGCTCCCTCAGCCACTCCTCATCAGACTTGTGCTCCAGAGCCTTTAGCAGGCTTGTTGCCCTTCTCTGGACTCAGTCCAGCACTTCAATGTCTTTCTTGTAGCATTGTCCTTTAAGACAGATTACACTGTAAGGGCTTTGGACCTTCTGATTTTCTCCCTGCATAACCTCAGCATCCTTGCAGTCCTCATGAGTTGCCTGCCTCCCCTTCAATAGCCATAAGCTCTCATTTTCTTTCCTGAATCCCTCTGGTGGTGCATATCCCCATCCATCCTCGGGCCTGCTCTATGATCTCAGGAGTTCCCAGTAAGCCTTGACCAAACCAGTTGGGCGGTGAAATGTCCCTTGACCGTAACAGGAGCTGCTGCACAGTAAAGGCAGGAGTGACACTCACTGTATCAGGATCATCATTTGCCTGAACAAGGTGGGGAACAAGGGATAATCAGTTATTCCCTAATAATCAGCTATTCACTGACAGCCTTGGAACACCATTTACCTGAAATGCAGCCCAAGTGAAATGGTACCCTTGTTACTGGATGGGATTTTTTGGCTTTTTTATTCAATGGGGGTTATGGCCATGATGGAAACTTACTGATGACTAAAGCCAATTATCTTGCAATCCTATGAAGAATGGTCCTAAGTGAGGCCCTTTACAGTCCCTGGACCACAGTGGGCTGCACCAGCTCCCCCCTCTGAGAGGGATGTCTCTTGGAGCTTGCAAACCCTCAAGTCTGTGATACTCCAAAGACTTGCTGAGGATGAGGCCTACACTGACACCCTCCACTCCTCAAGGCTCAACTCTTGCCTGCTGAGAAATGCAAGGGATTTAATGTATGTCACTGGGCTCAAGGGGAATTGTTAACAGGCACCTTTGAACACAGAAACATGTAAACAACTCTGTCCCTGTGTGCATGCATGTGAGTTGATTATAGTAGGAATGCTATTATCTAGAATCTATAATTAAGTCACACTTATAATTGTGTAAGTCCTATTGAATCACTTCATAAATGTTGAATTAATGATTAAGTACTGCTGAACTCTTTCGTAATATTTTTTCACTTGTATCCCTGGCACCCTGAGTTTCCTCCATGCTCACTTTTCATGTAAACAATTCTAAATTGCTGCTAATTCTGTTTTGCTATGTGTGCTTCATCTATGTAGTAAGTAATAGAAAGAACTTTGCCATCCAACTCTCTTAAGCTGCACTTCCACAAATATATATTAAGACCTGCTTGTTGCCATTATCTTTGGTGGTGATTCTTTAGGTGGCCCAAACCACTTATTCACAACAGTCTGAGCCGAAATCCTGCCACACTGGTCTCTGTCCCCATTGGCTCATCCTTTGGCACATGGGGACAGCCTATTCTTGCATCTTTAAGTTTCTTTACTTTCTTTCTGAAAGTACTTCCAGTCCTCCGGGACATCTCTGCCCTTCAGGACTGTCTCCCAAGGGACTCTGTCAACCAGTCTCCTAAACAGATTGAGGTCAGTTCTGATGACCCCCTCCTTACTTCTCTAAGAATCAAAAATTCGATCACTTTATGACTGGGCCCAAGATGGCCTCCAACCAGGACATCACCCCCAAGTCCTCACTTTTCACAAACAACAGCTCCAGCAAAGCACCTTCCTAGTTGGCTCACTCACGAACTTTGTCAGGAAGTTCTCTTCCACACACTCCAGGAACCTCCTAGACTGTTGCCTCTCAGCCGTTCTGTATTTTCAGCAGACACCTGGTGTGATGAAGTCCCTATAAGAACAATGGCTAGGGATTGTAAGACTTCTGCCTGATGTTTAAAGAATATTTCATTTGCCTCTTCATCCTGGTTGGGAAGTCTAGAACTGACTCATACCATGGTACCTTGACCTTCCCCCTGATTCTTACCTGTAAACACTCAACTATATTGTCAGCATCATCAAACTAGACAGTTAAATGTTCCTTTGAGTATGAATTTTTCCAAATGATGCACAATCCTGATTAACAGTTATGGCCTGCCATCCAGTTTGGAAGGTCATAATTATTAGCATCTTTAAGCAAACTCTGAAAAGTACCAACAGACCAAATATTATTGCCACTTTGTGGCAGGTTTGGCACAACTAAAGGACCTATTGCTAATAATTTTAACTTGAAGGCCAGAGGATTCTGAAGTAAATTTAATGCAAAGTTCCCTATAGCATTTTCTTGCATTGACAGACTATTTTTTCCACCTAAACACATAAAGTATATCAACTAGTGATGACTTCCCAATCTGTTCATTCAGCAGATAAAGAAAAGCTTAAAAAAAAATCTCTGGGATTATGAAGAAATTCATAGACGCTGTTGGATAAAACCTCACTGACCAAATTCAATGAAACATATTACTGCTGAACAACACTAACAAATCATTTTCTTAGCCACTGTATGGGCCTTTTTAGACTGGTGACAGACTCCTCTCTATCTGAGTGCTGTAAGATACATCAATTAGCCTGAACTGAACCCCTGACACTGCACAGATACCTGAACTAGCTCTGGAAAAGCTCGATTATGGCCATTTTTTGATTTATACTTCAACTTATTTTGGCTAGAGCCTTTCTCCACATAGGCTGGATTGCTGGTGACGATTACTACCATTACTTTATGCAGGTATTTGGATAGAGTTTGTACAGAGAAAAGCCATGACAGGTCAATTCAATCCAATCCAATCCAGGGGAAAATACTTTATCCAGAGACTCTGTTCTGGATTTCTCTATGCAAGAAAAGCCAGGAAGAAACGAGATCGCTTGCAGATTAAGCTATAGCCACAGATTAATGTGAAATGCTGCCTGTGGAGAGAGAGTGAGCTAAGTGCTCCTGTGCTTTAGATTCTACTTTATTTCTGTTTATTCTATACCAGTCTCCAGTGCAATAGAGAGAAAACTGCAGGACAGAGCAGCACCAGCTACTGTGCTGAGAATGTCTTACTTGTGGGGCCCCCAAGGTATGCTCATACTGAAAAGCCAGAACTGCTTAGGAAAAGAAGATAATGAAAGCAGAAGAAGAAAGTTCAGAAAGCAGTGCAGAAAACACAAGACAGTCAGCAATTACTTTCCCCAACAATGAGAAGATTTACCAACTGTGTTATCAGGGATCAGATCAGTATAAAAATAACTTGTCAAATTCATTACAAATTTAAAGGCAAGGAGAGATCACCTCATCATCTCACTTGGTATCAAGAACAGAGAATAGAATCTGAGAAAGCATGTCTTCAAGGTAGTGTACATTGTGGAGAACATGAACACACAGCAGAGATAGAGTCTATGTATCAGACAAGTGCCATTATCCGCTTAAAGCTGTATGAAAACAATGCAACCTATGGCAGGAGAGTCTTTATTTCTGTGATGGCAAATCCATCTATTGAAAAAAATTTAAGGAAATATAAACAAACAAACAAAACAAATAATAATAATTTAAAAATTAAGGTTCACTCTTTGACACTACTTAAGAGTTCTTACTTCTCCTAAAGTGGAAAAGATGTCTATGTTCTATTGTTCAAGATTTCAGACCTAAAATATACAAAAGAATGCTATTTCAATGGCATTTCCCTTTTTTACAGAGGAAATCAGAATGAGACTTATCAACACTGTATCTTGCATATTATCTGTGGGGAAGACAAGCACAGTTTCCCTGGAAAACATCACAAATTCCATATAAACTACACAAAAAACTAAGGAACCCTACCACACACAGTCCAACTTTATACCCATTTTAGAGAACATGCCACAAAGCTGGCACAACATTTCTTTAGTGATCATAAGCCAGATCTTTCCCACAGATCCAGTTAAACTTACTAAGTTTAGGTACAGGTTGTGTATCCCAGAACTGGTATTTACGTTTGGTAGCCTCATCAATATTCTTTGCTGGGCCTTGGCATGCAGAGAGCAGCTCCATTGCTCTCTGGATGTCTTGAAGCTTCTGCATTGGAATGGCTGGATTCTGCACACATAGACAAACAGAACAAGAAGCTTACTGAGTACATTTACTTTGTGAATAGTTGTAAAAAACACTTATTATTACTGTCATTTCTTTTACTGTTACCTATTCTTTTACTATTACCTACTCTTCTCATCATGGTTAGTTTAGGTACAACGTTTGTAGACAGGAGGGTGGAAAAAAGTTAGGTGGGCAACAGGCAAGCAACTTCACAAAATAGTTGTCAGTAGCACTTGCATTTAACCAAGAAACATCAACATTTTTAACACAAATACAGCAGCATTAAGGTAAGATACTGTATCGCAATAATAAATGCTTCTTATATTCCCTGTTCCCCTGGTAAAACCCAATAAAATACCAAAAAAAAGGTGTCAGATTAGGTATTTAACAATAAAAGTACCATTGCTACACAGAGTTGTTTGAAGTTGTTTATGCTTACAATATTAAATAATATTTATATTCTCTCTGGTTCAGTAGTATCTGGAGGTACACTGATGTGCTACAAATATCTGCTTTTTAACCTTAGTTATATTGCCTTGTATTTGTTTGCAATTATTAGAGCAGATAATACCTTTCTGCATCATACATGCAGGAGTTAACCACCTTGCTGCTAATGTCAATTGTGCCAACAACTGACAACTAAAGACAATTTTAACTGAAGCTGACAAACATAAAATAAACTCACTCTTCACTTAAAAGTTGAAGAATCTTTGTAGAAAAGTTATTTTTAAACCATAAACCTAAGTGTCTCTAAGTTGAGCTGTTGAACCCTCAAACCCTCAAGAGTGTTTTGATCACTCTGAGTGAATTTAACAGGAGTGAGAATTTTCCCTGCAAAGGACAGTACAGAGGAATAATGGCAACAGGCCTCCAAATCTAAAGGGATTTTTCCCTCTCTTTTTAAATCTGTTTGTTTTGTTATCTTCCTAGAGGTTAAGTTCTGTTCTGAGGCATATCAACAGCATACTTGTGCTCAGGTTTCCCTAGACTGCAATGCAATAATGCATCTGAAGGAGTAGTCTCAAATGTACTGGAAATTTTTAATTAATTCTGCACAGATTTCTAGCCAGACTGGCTTTTTTTTTTTCTGAGTAGCAATGGACTGCTATTTCCATACTTCACTTTGTTTCTAGGATTCACGTGTTGAAAAATCACCATAAAATAAATGTAATAATGATGGTAAAGCTTCATTTGGGTGATCAGTCTCTGGTATCTTCAATCAAAAAAGGAGCAAAACTTTGTGTCTCAAGCTCAAGCATCCCATCATTTACTATTTATAATAAACACTTTTATTATCTAAATTAATGAAACAAAATGCCTGTTTAAGTATTGCAAACGTCACCTGCAAGTGTGCCTTGAACACCTGTCAACTGAGTAACTGTGAATTAACATGCTTACACACTTTAGAGCAACACTGTTCCAGCCTAAAAAACCTACCTTATTTCTAGATCAGGAATTACTAATGCCACTAGATGAATTCTGAAATCTCATCAGTACATCATGAAATTGTACATAAAGCTGACATACTGTAATTTATTCTGTATATTTACTTAAAGTCTATAATATGCCTTCTACATTAAAAAAGCAGAAAATCTAAAAAAAAAAAAAAGTTCCTAAGAAAGATATCTTACTAGCATAATAGTAAGTAATGTCCAGGTACCAAATAAACATGGCTAGGGACACCAGGAGGAATACTCTTTCATTTCAAAACATTCAGAGATCAGCCTGACTAAGAAGTTTACTTCCAACACTTTTTGTTTTCCTCTCATAGAAAGCAAGGAAAACCTACACAGACTTCGCATGAATTAAAAAAACCCAAAAAACAGCTCTTTTGTTTAATTTCACTTTAGGGCAAATGTTTCTTCACAGCAAAAGATAGCCCTGTCATGCAACAGGGCTGAGGTATGAAATAGTGTTTTTGCCTCAGTTTTGTTGATGACCTCAGGCCTTTGATATCCCTGTGCACTGTAGCAGTCAGAGAAAAAGTCAGGGACTGTTGAGCAAACTAATCATGCATAGGTTCCTGAAAACCAATGCATGTAAGGATGCTAAGGGAACTGGCTGATGTTAGTGTAACTAACATCTATTAAGTTTAAAATAGCAATTGATGGAAGTTTCCTATAAATGGATAAAAGGAAATGTCACACTCATTTTCAAGAATGCAAGGGGGGGACTCAGGGTCAATATTGTTTAATGATTTGGACTTGACAAAGAGTACTTTCTCTGCAAGTGCACAGATGATACCTGGAAGAATTTTTAGAATTGTTGATATGCTGAACCACAGAGCAGCTATTCAAAGCTACTCTGAGAAGCTGGAAACAGAAACTTAAGTTTGACAAAGGCAAATGCTAAGTCCTCAATCTGGGATAGAAAAAGCCCACGCAAAGGCACAGGACAGCACGGACTGGCTAGAAAACAGCTTGCAGAAAAGAACTTGGAGGTCCAGGTGGACAGAAGGCTGGACATGAGCCAGCCGATTGCTGGCCAGCAAAGGACAGCTGCATATTAGGTAGTACCAGTAAGACTGGACAATAAGTTTTCCCCTTTATCTAGCACCCCTGAGGTCACACCTTACAGTTTGGGGTTCTCCATTACAAGGAGAACATTGACAGAATGTTGTGAGTTCTCTGGAGGGCACCAAGATAAACAAACGGGGGGCTGAAGCACATCACACACAACGAGATGACAACGAGAGACCTTGGTATGTTCAGCCTTAAGAAGAGAAGGTTGAGAGAGTAGGAGAAATCTTATTACTGCCTAATGCGAGGGTATAAAGAAAGCTGAGCCAAATCTTTTCAGAGGAACACAGTGATAGGACAAGAAACAAAGGAGACAAGTTGCAAGCCAGCAAAATCCATTTAGATATAAGGAATTACTATTTTTTTAACCAAAAACTGTATTCAAACACTAGAATAAGTTACCCACAAAGATCATGCAGTCTCCATCCTTGGAGACCAAGCAACCTGATCTAGGCCTAAGCAACTTAATCAAGCTGGACCTGCTCTAAGCAACAGGTTGGTCAAAAAACCTTCAGATGTCCCTTCCAACCTATTATTCTGTGACTAGGCTGTGTAGGCCACTAGTGACTACAATAATGACTGATAAGATTGCAGATATGGCAAGCTTTCTTTGTCTCAGTGTGGACAGCTTACATCACTGGAACATGTAATAGTGAGAGATGGAAGTCTTGTGAGACGGGCAATGAAGTGTCCTCAAGGTGCCTGTAAGCATACAATGCTAACAATCATTTACTGCTGTGATTACACTCAGGCCAGGGCTCAAAAGGTCTACTGGCACTACTATCACATATAAGGAAGGCAGAAGCCAAGGAGACTCACTGTTCTGCTTTACTTATTTCCAGACTGATACAACTGTTTACAAATTCACATGTCCTCAAAATCCTTTTTCAAAATCATTTTCAATGAGTTCAGGAGCCCCACTGAGTTCTGCCTGATGATCTTGCATATATTCTCTTAGAGGTAAGGTGTGCAATGTCATTCTCCTCTAAAATACAATCTTTTCAACCAAGAGCAAGCAAACACTAAAAGCCTGTTTTCTACAATATATTTCATATAGCACAAGAATACAAAACCTAAGCATTACTTGAATAGCAGACAGAATAAATATACTTTTTCACACTGATCCAGATTAGCAGTCTAAGATGCTTTCAAAAAATCTAAAGCAGAATAGTAGTCTAAAACAGACCTGCAACACAGCAAAGAAGGCAAAATAACCCCCCAGGCAAAGTCGATGCATTTGTGACTAAAGAAAAGTGAAAGCCATAAAATACAACACTATTTTCTTCATGAGCCTGTATCATGCTGCTTGCTTGCCCTAAAGAGGCTCTGGTTAGCACAGTAGGCCCACCTTCCCTCCTGCTGGTGCTGCTGCTGAGAGAGCTCCAGGCTGTACAAGTGACCAAAGCTGCGCTAAGCCAAGTTAGACGCTGGCTAAAAACTAAAGGCAATTCATCAAATACAGAATCTATTTAAAAGCATTACCATTGCAGATTATGATTTTCTGTGCAATGAGGCTGTCACTAGCCCAAGTTCTAACTGCTTAAAGAGAAAGAACTCCTCCTCTGCCTTTCTCACAGTACACCACTGTGGTAGTGACAACAGCTCTGAAAACACCAAGTCTTGGCTTGCTTCTCTCTGTTCAGGACAGGAATTATTTGTTTAATTTTCACACACTAAGGCAGAACTTAGAACTCACTTTTACAACAAGCAACATGCAAATTAAAATTAAATTAGAAAGCAAGCACAAATTAAAACAGAACCAGGCTCTCACTTTTGCAGGTTGTTGAATTTTAATCTCCTGGGAATCAGATGCAGAATCTGATTTGGTGCCTCCAGAATTTGGTTTCTCCTTTTTTCTCTTCTGCTTCTTTTTCTTCTTCTTCGCTCCCAAATCCCCTCCAGGACTTCTGCCAGAGATTCAAAGAATGTGCAATGAGAAAAATCAATACCACTGAGCCTCAAATTTTAAAAAAGTTAAATATGGAAAACACAGCACTTTGATATGAAAAATCTAACAGCAGTTTGAATGTAAAGAAAAGGCAGCAGGAAGAAAGAAAGAAAGAAAGGAAGGGGAGAACTGAGAGCATTGACAAAAAACTTCCTGCAAGTGCTGTCTCATTTGTTTAATACTCTGACACCAGCATAACCAGGCATTTTGACATACTCCTGTCAAATTGTGATACTACATAGAAACCAGTGCTCATTTCCTGTCGATTACCCAGCACAAACACAAAATGACCAAATTCAACAGTTTGGAGGAATACAAGAAAGCGTGGGAACTGAGGAAAGTAACCTCCTTAGAAACTCAGTAACTATTAGTGCCTCAATACTTTCCCCCCTTTTCAACCATCAGATACATCTGAATTTAAGAAGAATCCAGATTAAACATTCTGTTTTTAGGAAATTTTGTTCCTAACTTAAGCGGCAATGAAAGTCTTGCTGAAATCCCAGTAAGAGACAACATAAAATTAACCAAATATTTGTGCTTTAAAACAATAAGCACAATGGAGTCAACTTTAATTAAAAAGCCCCAGGAACAAAGTAAAAATTGTACTTAAGGATTCTAGTGGGTTTTGACTATTGATAACATAAGTTATTCTTAAAGGAGATTTTTATTTAACAAATAATCAAGATATAGAATCAAGATTAGATCAGAATTTTCAAAGTGTAGGATGTATTGGCAACTCTCAGAACAAAAATACGGAGGCAATGAGTCAATTAACACTAAATTGTCTTCAAGACGCTAATCTCTCAGCAAAACCATATGCACATAATGGAACTGAAGACAGGTATCAGAGTTTGGGGGGCTTGGCTGTTTTTCACTGGAAAAGAAAAAAAGTCAACGCTACAAACAATTGTTTAATGCTGGAGGGGGAAAAACCTCAGGCATCATATGGACAAACAAAAAGAAAGAAAACTCAGAAGAACATAACTGAAGTTATTACAATTAACATATTTGATATATTATTTGCTGTAACATGCTCACTTGCAAGATTATGATGACCAGTCTTAGCATCTATACCCTGTCTCAGCTGATATTTTCAAGAAAACACCCTTCCTCCAGTTAGGAGGCCCAAAGTCTGCAATTAACCCAACAATGCAACTAAGCAAATTTTAATTTGTGATTTTTGTGAGATCATTACTGTACTTTAGAATAGTCTGTAGTGAAAGATCCATCTCAAGAAGTCCTTAACATTCAAGGTTACACTGGGTTATGCTCCCAGAAAAAAAGAGCTGTAAACACCACAGCCCCTAGAATAGAACCAAGTTGCTACTCAGTGGACAACAGCAGAGCAGACCAAACACCATGGAGAGATAAGAGAGTTTGAAGCATTTACTAGAAGGCTGCAGAAACAAAAGATGGACTTGTGTAAGTGATGCAGGGAGAAAATCTTTTGTTGCAGAATAAGCGTACTGCTGGATCACATACACGATCCACAATGAATCACAATTTCATTGAATCACAGCACATAGGTTGGAAAATACCTTTAAGATCATTGAGCCCAGCATCAACCCAAGCCCATGATTAAACTATATCCCTCCCTCAATGCCACATCCACATGTTTTCAATACCCCTAAGGACAGCCACCTAGCCACTTCCCTGGGGACCTTTACCAATACTCAACAAGCCCTTTAGTGAAGAGATCTTTCATCACATCCCATCTAAATCTCCCCTGGTGCAAGCTAAGGCCACTTTCTCTTGTCCTGTAATTTGTCACCTGGGAGAAGAGGCCAACCCTCACTCGGCTAAAACCTCCTTTCAGGTAGTTGTAAAGAGCAATAAGATCCCCCGAGCCTCCTTTTCCCCGGGTTAAACAACCCCAGTTCCGTCAGCTGTTCCTCACAGGACTGACTCTTCAGCCCCCTCACCAGCTTTGTCGCCCTTCTTTGGACATACTCCAGCATCAGTTTTGAGGCCAGTGAAGGGCTCAAAACTGAACCCAGGATTCAAGGTGTGGCTTCACCAGTCCAAGTACAAGGGTACAATCACTGTCCTGGTCCTGCTGGCCACACTCTGTCTGTTACAAGCCAGGATGCCACTGGCTTCCTTGGCCACCTGGGCAATGTTGAGTCATTTAAAACAATAATAATAATAATAATAATAATAAAATTTAAATCTATCCAAAGGCCTGTATACCAAGCTCTCATTTTGTACAGAATTTAAACACAGAACAGACCCAAAAGCCTGGCAAGTGGTTATAAATACCAAACAGTAAAACCTCACACATGTGTACAAGACCTAAGACTTCACTACCTCTATCTGGCAAAACTGAGATAAAAATACTAGGGAAAGTGATTTTACCTTCATTTAAGGAAGTATTTTTTTACTTTCTGCAACTGTCCATAAACTTGTCTTTCCCTGTAACACCTCACATATAGCAAACAAATGATCCCACTGTGTCCCTGAGCTGGGTCCCAAGGGCTCGTGTGCTGAACATCAGGCTGTTCAGAGTTTCAGCAAACACTGTTCTTGAACAGACACCCTCAGCTGCACCAGTGCAGCTCACTTGTCTTCTTGTCTTTCAGGAGGACTCAGCGTCACATACACCACAGGGGAATTTGGCTCACTAGGATTACCTGAGGGTCAATGTTTTATTTAGTTTGGTGAAATAATGAACAATTGAACTAAAAAAAAGTTTGACAGCTATGGAAAAAAATCAGCTTTGCCAAGCCTTACTAATGTTATCCCCAGTCAAACCATACTTTTATCAGGACAATCATAGGTTGTTCTTTGACCAATTCAAGATCCTTTTTATATAGAAATGTATATTCTTCAGCTGGGAAAGAAGGAAGACAGAAGTAAATTGCTGTAAAATATATGAGGCGTTTAAAACTACACTACTAGTTTTTAATTTTTTTTTTTAATTTTCCAAAATCCCAGTCCTTGGTTTATGACCTTCAGGTTTAAATCTTTCACACTGTTTGTTGCAAAATAAATACCAATACCTTTGTCTGACAGGTTATCCCGGGATCATTCTGAGTAGTTATTTATGCACGGTCTCCTGCTTGGGTCAGTTTGTTTTTTACTGTTACAGTCCACAGAATGTAAAAAGAGGATTTAAATAGAGTTCTACTCATCTTACTATTTAGGCATGCCTGCAACCCAGATATTTGGCAGCAGGCAGTACATAGAAACTTCTACTCAGTAAACAGGTTTGTCCAACACAAGTTACAACCAGAGATACCAAGCAAATCAGGGCAGAAGCAAAACCAAAACATCTCAGGATTTCTTTGTCCTTCTCATGCTCTGCCTTGAAAAGAACTGAAAGGCTCTAAAACCGGGAGTGAGAATGGCTAGGAAGGGAGGAACTTTGTTGCTCAACTTGTAGTAATTACGCTGGACTTGACAGCACAAAGGATATGCAAAGGTAACAAGATTGAAACCAAAAGCTCCTATTAAAAGCTTTTCGCTGACATTCTTGTGTGCTGACTGAGATCTGAATTCTCCTCTGTCTGGTCAGATACACCTATATGATGACATGTTGAATTATACCTTACACTTAGAAGCTGAGAGGAAAAAAGTCTCCCATTTTTAGGAAAGTTGACCTTTAAGCAAGAAATCTCTTCTTCCAAACTACCCTGCACCTGTAAAGCGACACAACTCCGAGTGCAGGTCCCATGTGGGAAGCAGAAAAACAATACAGAACTCAGGGTGCTGCCATGTCAAGTTGGCAGGTCAGGAAACACAACCTTTTCACACATCAGATCAACACATCTGCTCCAGTCCCGCCCACCACACAGACCACAACAGATTATACAGAGAAAACCATTCAATGTCAGACTTCAGGAAGATTTTGACTGTGTCAGTCTAGTGGAGACACACTTATACCAGGAGAACTTTAATGACAGGAGGGCAAGTCTATACAGTGAGGTTCAGCTATATCCAAGAACAGGCACAGTCTAAGATATTTTTAACTGCACCCACAATGACAATTTTGTCAGTCTGATGAATAAGAAAAAGTGAAGCCAGCACAAGTGACACGCAAATCAAAATTCAGTTCAGGCAGAAGGGCCAAAAGACCTTATTCTGCCCCAAAATGACTGAACCCTGCCCCAGAAAAAGGTTGTGGATAGGACTCTGAGATAGTCACTTAGGCCTACAGTTTTTTGATTTTGTCTGCAAGTCACAAATGCAAGCCCATGATCCCACCCACATACCTTTCCACTTATGTACACACATCTGGTGTTTTGCATAGATGTGGGAAAAAAATACTTTGGCTTCTCCCTGCATGTGGTGGTGTTTTGGTTGGATTGGGTTTTTTTAAACTGAAAAATGGGAATACTTACTGCATTTGGGGAAATGTGTGGCAAAGGTGGAGAAACCTTCTTTATAAGGCTCAGAGCAAATCTATGAAAAGCCAAGATGAAAAAATCAGGAGGAGCATGACAATTACCTTGTTCAGGTGGTCAAACTGTTCTGGTTCCTTTGGTCTGAGATTATCTTTCTCACTGACTAATTGTCACTGTTATTTTAGTTTTCTTTTCGAACACTAAATTCTGCTTCGCCAGAAACAGCCTTTTGTCATACCAACATCTGTTTTAAGTTACATGGAATAGTAATTTTAAGTTAGCAATTTCTCAAATTTAAAACCAAACATGTACTTCAGATGTTTATTTTTAAACTGCAAAGGCCTGTGTGGGGTTCTTGCCTTCACAGTACTTCTCTCTCTGTGAGTAAGTGAGGTTTGCAAAACTGCATGTCTGAAGATGTTACACAGCTCTTTTTGATCACAAAAATCAGGTCTCGTGTATATGGGCAAGAGTTCAAAAAATTTTAAAGCAGTATTATTTATACTAGGGCTGTCCTTAATTCATAAAGAAAATGGAGGCTGAGGTGCAAAGGGCTTTCTCACTGCTGTGAAAAACTACCACCACTCCAAGACAACACAGAAAGGTCTTGACCAGAAGGGTCTATGCCCTGAAAATTCCACTTACTAACAAACTGCCATTACAAAGACTCTTTCTGCATGAAGATTTCATTTGTATACATTTCAATACTTGAAAATGCAAGGTTTTTAGCACGAAAACCTAGCAGCAATACCTTAAACCCTAACCCAAGAGTATTCCTCAGATCTGCATGTTCCCTCTGCCTCACTCTTCAAGTCTGTAATCTCTACTCCGAGATGTAAAACTTGCCTGCTAAAACCAAGCACTGCTTCCATTACCTTAAAAATATTTGCTTCTTTTTTAAATCAAGAAGTAGTTTTTGTTATAAAATTGGCCTTTTTTAACAATAATCATATGGGTATACTACTAAAACATTCAAAACAAATAATTTGTGGGGGCTAGGGGAGTTGTTTAAAGGTTGTACCTTTTTCTCATCTGTTTACTAAATGTTTTGTGCCCAAGGCCTTTCTGGCATAAGCATAAGGAGCTATTTAGAATGTGAGAGACCTTATAAGGCTGGGCTTAGCAGGGTGGATCCAGGTGCAACAAACACTTTTTTTTTTCTACCTACACACTAACAAAGATATTTTGTTATTACAATACAGAACAAATACAGCACAATGTGTCTAGCAGGAGCAAACTACAGAACAGGAAAACAGCAATGAGTCACACAACATACATAATCCTGCATCTAAAAAACAGGAGCAGAATCAGAGGACAAAGACATTAGCACAGTTGAGAGCTAAAAAATGGTTATTTTCTGCTGCACTCATTCAGTGCTCAAGCATAAAACCCCTGAAAATTAAAAAAAAAACCCAAACAAACAAAAAAGTCATATGTAAAAATCATGTTTTCTTGTGAGACTCTAAGGACCTATTTTCAAACGTCAAACATCTTGAAAATAACTTAATTTACATGACAGTCCAATAGAGACTGACACACAATATTCTGTCTCCTTCTAAAAAAGTGCAGGTTAAAATAGAATGAGATTTATTACTGACCATCAGCAATAGAGACCACGCAGAATTTAGCAAGTCAGTTGACACAGTCATAGTCTCAAGTAATTGGACTGCTCATAAATTGCTCAAGTATATAAAACCTAATCTAAAAAGCAAACTGTAAAGTTACCTCAAGAATTAATACACAATGACAGGACAAAAACAGGGAATAATTAATTAGGGTCCTATTACTATAGGTTAATCTCTCAGATCAAGAGTAGTTGTGCACACTCTGCTGTGAGATTTTTCCTTTCACTTGCTGGAATTCATTTGAGTATTTCAGCCTGCAGACAAAGAGTAGCAAACAAGATTTTTAAAGATTAGAGAAAAATAAAGTAATTCAAGAGTTAATATGAGACTTCATAGAGCAGATACTAATACTTAAGAGGCTTTTTCTACTGGAATGATCTACCAGTTTAACTGAACTTCATATTACTTGAAAGCATTCACATTCTTATTTGCAGATGCACAAAGCAGCTTTTTTAAAAATACTCATTAAAATACATCTGGGATATTCAACAAAAACAAGTTTTGGATAGAAGACCATACAGGCTACAGCTGGTGTCCCTTACAGAGCAGTGAGCCCCGTGTTGGAGTAGAGCAGCAAGCTGTGATTCCGAACACACCAAAGTGCAATTCTTTGTTCCCTGGCTGCTCCTTGCACACTGCACTCGCTGTGACAGCAGCCCCAGCACAGCCACACGCAGAGCTGCGCTGCAGAGGACAGCGACAGCCCGGGCACCCACACAAACAAACAGGACAGGAAACCGAAGTAGAAAGTCAACCCAAATCAATTCTGGAGAGGCATTACCTGGCTAGCAAACAATTCCAACTAGGATGCCAGGTCGGTTCCTATGAAGAATGATAAGTAACAACTCTCTGCTCTTAGGACTTTACTTTCATGTACTTGGGAATCACCAACTGTGACATATTTATTGAAACAAATGTAACAAGATAACAAAACACTATTTTGTCCCTTTTAGTGTATGATTTATTACTGTAATTATTTCTGATGCAATTATTTTAGTGTGCATGCCATTAACTCAATGACAGAGCAGCAAGCATCAAAGTTTTTACCCTTCCTGCTTCCTAGACAAGTCAGCCCTTCAAAGTCTCTTAGATTTCTCTTGGCACATTTAAGATTGTTGTCAACCAAATCCTAGGGGCAGGAAACAACAGAGTACATCCTCAAACATCAGTCACCTACAGAAAGGCTCTCAAGCAGATCAATCACAAATTCACGAGGAAGATATTTGTGTAGCACTGTATAGATTAACCTAGTTCTATTTTAGGTTACTCCAGCCACTCCTAGCTGTGACAACAAAGCGCCTTCTCTGCAATCACGTTTCTAACCCCTCAAAAAAGAAAAAGTTAAATGAAGCCGACTTTTGAAACACATTCCTCCCACTCCCCTGCCCCAAAAGCCTGCAGAGCAAGCCAGAACCTTGGCACCTCGTGCAGCCAGCCACACTGCAGCCAGCCCAACGCCGGTCGTATGGCAGGGGCCGCAGCTATGCTGGCTGCCTCCCATCAGCTCCCCAGGCAACTGGAAATACCGCCTGATCCTCAGCGTGGGAAGATCTGAGACGCGAGATTAGCGGAGAAGGAACTACAACCAGACAACAGCGTCTGCCCGGGCTTGCCATGCTAAAACGCGCTCTGCTCTCCACAGCGTGCGGATCTGCAAGCAACATCTCCGGGAGGACAATGGGTGACGGTGAGGAGGAGTGTCTGCAGGACAGGCTGACACAGACGATGCCCGGACCGGACCCCGGCCGGCAAGAGCGGGCGGTGGGTGTGGATGTGGGTGAGCGCGGGGCAGCCCGCGGGAGCGCTCAGCTGGAACCACCCGGAACCACCGGGGGCATCTCCCCGCTACAGGGGGCTTCCTGACGGCCAAAAATACCCAGAAACGCCCCCGAGCCCTAAAAGCGCCAACATCAAGGCGGGATTTACCCTCGCTTATACGGCACGATTTCAAGGCCGGCGTCCGGCGGGGAACTGCCAGCCCCGCCGCCCCCTCACCACGGGCCGGGCCCGGCCTCCCGCCTCTCCCCTTTCGGGCAGAAGGGCGCGGGGCTCCGGGCCGGGCGGCAGGGCCGTCCCACGCCCGCACGCTGCGGCGGGAGGCGGCCCGGGCTGGGGCCGCTCGGCAGCGGGCGGCCCGGCGCAGGCGCCACGGCAGAGCCGGGCCGGGCCAGGCCGGGCCGCGCAGGCCGCCCGCCAGCGGCCAGAAGCGCCCTCCACACCCGCCCCGCCGCGGGACCGCGCCGGGCATCAGGGGAGCCCGGCCCGGGCACCTCCAGCCCGGCCTCTGCCGCGGCGGAGGACACGGAGCTGCCTCCTCGAGCCGTGCCCGCTCCCCAGGCGCGCCCCTACCCCTTGGCGTGCTCGGTCTCCTCTTCATTGTCGCCGTCTATGCCGCAGGTGTCCTGGTCATCCAGCTCCAGGCTCTGCTGACTAGCCGCGGACTCGCTGTCCTCCGCCATCACGGGGGAAGGAGGGAGGGGAGGGGCGGGGGAGCCTGTGAAAGAACCGGGGCGCACGGGCAGACGCGGTCCGGAGCAGCTCCCTCTAGCTGCGGTCCTTGCCCGCGCCAAAGCCGGGGGACGAGGAGGCGGCGGCGGCCGCCGAGGCTGCCCGTCCGCTCCCGCCAGTCCGCGGGAACCGGGGCGGGGCCGGGGAGGGAGAGCTCCGCGCCCTGTCCCGCCCGGCCCGGCCCAGCCCAGCCCAGCCCAGCCCGGTACACTCGGGCGGTGGTGCTCCTGGGCTCGGCCCCACACTGACCCCCCCTTATGGCGGCATCCACGCCGCTTCCCCGACGCTCTGCTGCCCCGGGATCCCGTCCGTGGGCGCTGCCCCCGCGGCCGCGGGAGACCCGAGCGCAGCCCCGGCGTGTCCGTCCCGCGGAGCCCCTTGGGCCGGGCCGGGCCTGCAGCCGCAGGGCCTGGGCAGCATCGATGCGCGTTCTGCCGGCTCCTCCTGTTTCCTTCTCGCACCATAAACACTCGGACGCCCAAGTTATTTTCATAGGTCTGCTTAGAGCTTTAGTAGTGACTCTAGGTTTGCTGCTAGATGTAGACAAAATACCCAGTTGCTTATGGCAACAAATTGGAAGAAAGGAAGAGAGAAAGGCAAATCAATTACTTCAGGTGTAGCTCTGCCTTGGTGCTCCCACTATTGTCAGCCACCAAAGATCAGAGCAGTGTCTAGGGGACCCCCACCATAAATCTCAGCTTGCTGGACCTTTTCCCATTGTACCTTTCAGGTTCTGTCTCTCTCTGGTTTTTCATAACAGAGGCAGTCATGGATCTGTTATGGCTATACAAAATTAACCCGTGTCTACAATTCAGAGATGCTTTGAGCCACCTCAAATGCATGCATGAGCATAGGTCCAGACGCACAAATGGACTTTGCAATTGCTGTGTTTAACTTTTTCCTAGCTGACTCCCAGAAGAAGCTCTAGGACTTAAAATGAAGCTCTATGAACAAAATTTGCTGCTAGTGGAGGCTGCTGAGGCCACCAGGGCAATCCCAGAACCATGGCATTCCTGTGTACTCACAGCACTTGCTGTTTTCCCAAAGTCTTTGTATTCTTACAAGCTCCACGCTAGAAAACCTGGAACTGAATGGTAATGATTTATACCCAGGAAAACAAATAAAGAGCAACTTGTGTTAAGTATTTGAACTGTTGCCATTTCCAGGGTCATATCAAGCTTTCTGAATGGGATTCAGAATTTCTGAGTGCTTGGTTTGGCAGTGCTGCCAAACACCACATTAAAATATAAGAATAGGTTCATCAGTTGTAATTTCTCCTTATCTTTGCACCCTTGAAAGCAATTTAATGTGTGGAAATTATTGTTTCTGCCCTATTTGATTTAAGGTTTGATCTGGATTACTTTTTTCCATTTTTGATTTGAGGTGATGATTTTGCTCTGTCGTGTATTGCAGGTGACATGTCAAGTAAAAGATCTCGCTGGCCAAGCAGAAGAAAGCTGAATGTCCTTCCAGCTGGCAAACTCTGATCCTCTGCATACTGAGCACTAGCATGGGGCTCCCCTTTGTCCCACTGCATTTGGTCCTTTACAGCTTGTGAGTTGCCACAGGAACTTGTGATTCAAATGCATGAAATGGAGTCTGTAATTTACACTTGGCCAAGTATGTCTTCCTAGGTTCAAGCCCATCGCTGTAGTGTAGAGGAAAAATGTTTCTATCATGTCTCTACACTTTGAAATGACCTTTAGGAGTAAACCTTCATTCAGTTGTAATACATAGGAGAGAAAGGAATTCTCAAAACAAAGGCCCAATACTCAATAGTTTTCAATAACAGAAAACAATTGTGAAGTTGTTGTCCTGTAGCCTGGAAATTATTCCAATGATTATGAATGATTTTTTTCCTCTCATAATAATGTGTAAGAGAAAGTGAAGAAAAATATGTCAATGACTAAACAGCTGTATTGAATCACTATGTTGGAGAAGCTGTAGATTTCACTGTCTTCTTTCCTTTACCACAGTTTTTCTCACTTCATTGAGACAAATGGAGTACAATGACTCCAATGGATCCTGACTCTTCTTGTATTTTATATTGTCAGTTAAAGAGGCAATATGAATTTCTCGCAGCAAGCTACCCTGCTAGGCATTCTCCCTGGAAGGGGGACTGTAGCTGCAGAATGGCTGCTATTCTGTACTTTATAGCATGTGTGAAGTGAAGAATGACCTTAAGCGTAATGCAGTTGATATCCTGAGATTATTATCTAGTTTTGACTGCTGCAAGGTCAAATGACAGCACTGGATTGTGCCTTGCATTTCATGAAAATGCGACTTTTGCTTATACCACAAGTAGAGAAGTTCACCATAAATGAGAGTTAAGCACCTGTCCTGCACTGGATTTCTGAGGTAGCTTTGCATTTCTGAAATTATGAGATATATTCCCAGAGCATTTAAATTCACTCTGCAGACACTGCTCAGCAGTTACACTACTTGATAGATGCTGGCTATCACATGTATAGTTGTCTTCCAAAAATAGAGTAGCAAGGTAAAAAAATGTAGCTCTGAAGTTCAGGGCCCCAGACACTCAGCCACAGAGAGTTATTGGAGTATGTAACATTAGGACAGCAAGCAGCAAACATGGCACCTCCTGTGCCTGAAAAGGCTCCCTGTGAGCATCTGTACTTCCAAGATCTCTGTTGTTGCATGTGGGTATATCCAGGAACCCCCCAAAATGCTGCATGCCAGTACTGCAGACACAACCCACAGACTCACACCAGTCTAAGCTGACCATCAAAAACCAACAGAAATGTTTAAACTTAACCAGGTAAAGAGCTTGTGTTTGTGAAGGTGCAAACTTATTCTTTTTAATTGATAAAAAATACCTCTTCCTAGATGTACAGGGAAGATAAAAGTGAAAGCCTTTTATTTTATGAAGATTGAAAAGAAGAAAGCACAGTCATTTTGCACAAAAGCTAAAAGAATTATTAACAAAGGAAAACAGACCTCCTTTGCAGGAGATACACTTCACTTAATACTAAATGGCATATCATGAAATCAATTAAAATACTTCCAGCATGTCATGAATTATTCATTGTATCATTATTTTCATAGGTCTGCTTAGAGCTTTAGTAGTGACTCTAGGTTTGCTGCTAGATGTAGACAAAATACCCAGTTGCTTATGGCAACAAATTGGAAGAAAGGAAGAGAGAAAGGCAAATCAATTACTTCAGGTGTAGCTCTGCCTTGGTGCTCCCACTATTGTCAGCCACCAAAGATCAGAGCAGTGTCTAGGGGACCCCCACCATAAATCTCAGCTTGCTGGACCTTTTCCCATTGTACCTTTCAGGTTCTGTCTCTCTCTGGTTTTTCATAACAGAGGCAGTCATGGATCTGTTATGGCTATACAAAATTAACCCATGTCTACAATTCAGAGATGCTTTGAGCCACCTCAAATGCATGCATGAGCATAGGTCCAGACGCACAAATGGACTTTGCAATTGCTGTGTTTAACTTTTTCCTAGCTGACTCCCAGAAGAAGCCCCAGGACTTAAAATGAAACCCTACAAGCACTCAAATACTTTGGGCATCTTGATGGCCAATATGAGTCCACAAGGACCCGAGGTTACTGAGGGAGGAACCATCTAAGCTTGGCAGTAAGAAATACTGGGGACTGGGAAGCCTGAATTCCCAGGACTGTACAGGGACTGGATGAACTATTTGGGCAGGGTGGTACCATGCTTCTGCTTGCTCTTCTAGGACTCAATAAAGCCAGCCAGTCACAGATACTGTTTCTCTCAAGCAGCCAGGCATAACCCAGGCTTGTTTACCTGCCTAGCAACACATATTAATTACATCCCTGTGAACTGGTGATATATAATCCAGCATTCAGGCTATTGGCATCATCTGATTAGTCTATGTGTTTTGAGTATTAAACACTGCAGAAGAAAGGTATCTAAAATTTTCCTGCAGTCATAGGACTGCTCCTACCTTTACACACCACATTGAAATATTCATGGCATTTATAATTTAAAATAGATTTGGATTGCAAATAACAACTTGGCGTAAACATTTTTAGTCTTGTAAACTGGAAGCAAAATGGGTCCAATTTGAAAATTAGCTAATATTTTAATGTTTCCCCTATTTTTCTTATTAACATTAAAAAAGTTATTGAGCAAACAAATATATTTAGACTGGTTCATAGAAGTGTGTACTAGTACTACCTCACCTTTTTTTTTTCCTAATTGGCTGCTCTTCATGGTGAAAATTTAAATACTATCTTACTCAATTCTGAATGGGAGGCAAGGGTAAAAGAATAAGACTGAAAATAAACAGAACAAATGCACCGAAACACTTCTGAGTAGTTGTTACAGTTTACAACAGCAGAAGTAGAAACGGTTAGGGAAGGCAATGAGCTTGTGATCCCACATGTCGCACACCAGTGTCCATGTGAGATCACACCTCTGGTCTTTATGGTTTGTCTCACCCACTCTACCTCATTTTAGCCCCCCTGCATACTGTGCTTGGGGAGCTGCAGCCTCACCTGTTCCCACAGCCCACTTGCTGATGGTCTGTATTGGCTGCAGGGGTCAAACTGGGGACAAGCACTCTCAAAGCATCCCATTCTTTGTTACACTCTCATTCAACTTTTTTTTTATTCCATTTTCAAATGCAGCTCATACCTTACCTCTTCTATTTTACAGCTTACCTTTGCAAAGAACCATCTACTTCTCCATGCTGGTGCTTACATTGGCAAGGGTCTTGGGCTACACAGCACTGAAGAGCGTTAGGCATTTACATACATAGAAAACAGAGCATTAAAAAATGTGTATGATAAATACAATACAAACCTTTGTGCTTAAAGGTGTAAGTGATAAGGATATAAAGACTTTCATCCTGTTATTATTGCTTAGTTTTCCAAAGCATGTTTTTGATGATTGTTGGAAGTAGGATACAAGACTTACATCAAACACAGCTTCAAACTGATCCCAGCACTGCTCAGTTCCTCGGGTATCAAGCCCCAAAAAGTAAAAAATACTTAATAATCACAGCTGACAATAATTATTACAAATATATACATATTTTGCATTTTAATGTCTATTTTTATTCTGAGACCCCTCTCAAACTATGTATGTGAATGAGAATTAGTGGTGACAGATTTTTTGATAGACAGTGTTGACATGGGTACTGCAGGAGCTCTGACTGATACTTAGCAATTACTTCTGCCCATCTAATCTCCAGAGCAATCCGATTTACACCCATCAGCTCTGCAACCAGTTCTCCCACTAGCCTTTTACACTTCCCCCTACCAATGTGCCTGCTGTTTCTTTCCCTTTGCATGGAGGCTGCAGGTACAGCCTATTTCCCTCATTCTGGATGAAGGGAGCGATAGATACTTGAATTAGTCTTTATCTCTTAACCATTTCAGTAGTTTTTCCAAAATGAAAGTTTTTACAGTTTTCTTTTTGTCTGTTTCAGATAGTTTTTTATTCACAAAAAAAAAACCAAAAAAAAAACCAAAACCCCCAAAAAAACCCAACAACCTCTTTCCTGTGACAGATGTGCCTTCTGGGCAGTTAGAAACGGATTAACAGCATGGTTCACAATACACACCTATAACATGGAGAATTACACTAAATTAGGAAGTGTCTCCTAGACATAGTGTCTTCCCTATGAAGACAAAGGAAAATCAGACTCTATTATAACTCTTGGATTTCTATGCAGAGTTTTTTTAGATTTTATGGTAAGATTTTACCCTTCAGAATTTTACAACTTTGTGCAAAAGAAAAGACTCTGTTAAGTGTGCAACAACTGTAGAGTAACTTACTTAAAATGTGGATACAAGTTTTAATCATGAAATTTATACATCAGGTCTCGGTTAGAAGGCAGGTATGAATAAATCTCATGGAAGTTGGAGGTACAGCGGAAACTCGGCATCAAGCATGGTTTTGACCCTGCAATGTCAGCCCACAAGGACAATTAAGTTAATTAATACAAGCCTTTATGGGCTCTCATGCTGGTTCTTCCAGTCAGTCTGGGTGAGCGACCTTTATTTCACCATTGCTTGATGTTGAAATGCTGAAACTAGTATTTAAGCCAGCTTTATATTAAGTGCACTTATATACATACATGTGAATGTGTATCTATGTACGTGTACATGCACAGACACACACTTATGCAAGTATATTTTCAAGGATTTCAAGGAATGAAAGACCAATCCAGCTGTCAAGACAAATACATTTCTCATTGGGTGAACCTGGCTATCATGTTTTGCTTCTCTCATTTTTATTGTGTTATTTAGTGCAGGATTGCAAGGTGTTAAATACAAGTTAGAGCAAATGGCACAAAGAAAGCTTGCTCTTGCCAACACCTAAAAGTAGCTTTACTGAAAAGTCTAATCTTAGGGTGTCACATTGTATGTCCTATTGAAGTGTGGCCTCACAGCATGGCACAAAACTGGAAGTGGAATCAGGGAGCTGGATTTATAGAAGGGGTATTCCTTGAAGAGAGAGGAGAGAAGCCAAAGCCCATAGCTTCTCTCATCTCCAAGCTTTTTGAATTTCCTACAACCACTAAATCACCAAAACCCTTTAAAAAAATGGAGCTTGTAACAGGACCCACTTTAAATAAGTTCTTTCGGTTTTGATGCCTAACCTCTCTTGCACCAGGACCAGCTGTTCCTTTGAAAGTGGGATTTCTCATCTCACAGAGATGAGAAATTTTTTTAAGTACCATTTAAGTACAAATTATTTTAAGTACCATTTCCTCCCTTTATAATATAAAACTGTATAAAACTGAGGAGCATTCCTCAATTGGGTTTAATGAGGACTCTGTCTTTCTAATTATGTGAACACAAAGTCCTTCTCTACAGAATTACAAAAATAATCTGTAAACAAGTATTTCATTTGTACCTCCCTGT
Source organism: Cyanoderma ruficeps (assembly GCA_008694505.1). Lineage (NCBI taxonomy): Eukaryota > Metazoa > Chordata > Aves > Passeriformes > Timaliidae > Cyanoderma > Cyanoderma ruficeps. The sequence goes on from VZDJ01000782.1 coordinate 30,674,379, forward strand.
TGTCATCACATTTTCCTTCCCCGTGGCTGTAAATTTCTAAGGCAGAATAGCTATTTAATGATCAAACAAACTAACTGGCACTGTTCATTCCTAGAAGAGAAGCACATCAATAAAACAAGAAATACTTCAGTTAAGTGATAATAGACCAGGTGCCACAGTTTGCAAAGTAATTACCTGTGGATACCAGAGGATTACAGCTGAAAAGAACTAGATACCCTTTCTGTTATTACTGACAAATAGAAGATGGTATCTGGTCTCAATTTAACAGCTGGAATTACATGAGTGAATGTAATAAAAAAATGCTCCTCTATTCTGAAAATTACACTTGACAGCTACTTATTTGTTCACCTAAAGTTCCAATTCCAATTGTTTTACAGCATGGAAATGAAAATAGCAGATATGATGAAAATATAGTGTATGTACGTATCTATCATGGCATATGATATAGCATAATATATGTATTGTAAGTATGTGTGAGTATATGTATACCTATATAATATATACATATATATGGTAAGGTTAGCATTATGAGTAAGGTTAGTGTTGAACTGGCCAATTTGTCTGTAAGCAGAGGAATAGGAAAAGAATAATTGAGTTGCTCCTATTTTTCTCAGCTTTGGAGACAGTTAGTAGTTTGGTTTCTTTTTAAATTTTATTTTAATCTAAACCCAAGGTGCTATTCACAAGGCAGAATACAGAGCCATCAGTGATGATGCATTTTGATTTGAATGGAGATGTCGAAAGCTGAATACTCCCCCAGCAAAGAGGCTGAGCAAGGTGTCTCAGCTGACAGGGATCTCTGCACTTGGACTGACAGCAGGCCCAGCAAACAACTGATGATCCTGTGCCAGCTGCCTGCTGGTGTTACTGAAGTTGTTAACTGTGCTTATATGATAAGCTGCTTAAATGATAAACTGCTTCACACGCAGGACGTCTGGAGAAGCAGTTCACCACCAGGTGGCAGATACCACAACCTGAATTTCAAATGCTAAAGAGACCAAACGGCAGCACTGATTCAGAAAAAACCTGTCACACATGTGTTTTAGAAAAGTAAACAGACACTCTTCTCCTTTGACCAAGTCCAAGGATATACTGCATGGACCCTACCATGCTCCAAGTTACAGACTATTGATAGCTGATTACAGTGTTATAATAAATTTTAATTCCCAGATGAATTCTTATTAAGAACACAAAGCCTTTTTGGTTCACTATGGACCTTCCTAGAGTAAGAGTAAATATCTCATCCAACACACGCTTATTTATACCTGTACTGTTCTGTAGGCTAAACCCTACACAGGACATTCGATTTCTTACCAATTTCAAACATATTGGTTCAGAATAGTGAGATTAAATTGGTCCCTGAGAGCATTCGTGGATAGAATGAAGGGCAGAAAATGAAAATATTGCCAAGGTATTTCAAGAGTGCTTAATTCACTCTACTAAAGCTACTCAGTCCTCCCTGTAACAAAGAAAAGCGTTATGAGCAATTTCCAAATGCTGGGCTTTCCTTTGCAATCTGTTAATCTCACATCAGTAGCAAAAGTTTGTATAATTTGTCTAACATGTTAGATTACAAATGCTCGAGGCAGTAACCAGTTTTTGTCCCTGTATTTGCAGAGGGTTCAGTATGCTGATACCCTGACACAGCACTTAATCGAATAATAATAGGTCATTATCACAATAAGTGAAGGTGCTTTACAGATAGTCTAATGAGCTTTGAGAAGCAAGTATTTGAGCAAGAACAAAGTGGGAGCTGGGGGACAACCACAAAGTGAATGGAGTCTTAATGTGTGTATTAACTCCCAACAGTGCTAACATTTCATAGAGTCTGTGATACAAATTAACCTGAACTTTGAAGACTTGTTTCTAGTATTTTTTTTAAGACAAACATATTTTCTTAATTTTTATAAGCTTTGTCATTACAAGCTTGGGTTTCTTCCCTACTATCTATCTATCCCTAATATCTACTATCATAAAATAAGAAAACAATTGCTTTTCTAGGTAATCTTCTACACAGACTTGGAGCTGCTGAGGCCAAGACCAATTCAAAGTTCTACTTTGTTCTCTGTGTTTTATAAGCTTTATTGGTACTTGTTTCACTGTGCAACTGCAATACACAAGCAAGAAAATTTCTTTGTGTTTTACTGATGCATCTTCCTCAGTAAGTTTTTGAAAATTAAAATGGAACTTATCACTGGACTTTTAGATTAGGCACAGCATAGTCTAATCTTAACCTGTTACCTGATCTGCATTAACTCTGTTCCAGCTTCATTTGGCATATGGCCCAGGTATGGATGTAGAGAAATACATTTCATAAACTATATATTTTGCAAAATTAAACTATCAAACCAATTAAAAATGCTATTTAAAAGATGATTTGAAACATACCCACATTTTTTCTGTTCAAGTATATTTGCTGCATTAGGACCACAGATCATCAAGCGAAGTGTTTTGAACATAAAACCAACACAATTAAAGAAACAAACCACTGCAATTTAATAGCAACAATCTCACTTTACAAGACAGCAATGATGGAAACTTTGCAAAGGAATGTGAAAAAGAATGTAATTAAAAATGATAGATTTAAGACAACAGAAAACTTGAAATTAAATAGCACAATAATTCTAGTATGCGGAAATTTTATTCAGAATGTTTACTTATGCAGCATTCTGATTAATAAGTGACACTGTATTACCAGCACTTACTGGCATCTGATAAATACTATGCCCTTAAAGTAGTATTTTTCTGTTCAGTGACCTTGTACAAACTGACAATAAGTAACCCAGAGCCCAAAAGCAGTTCACAGGTGGTCAGTACAAAATTCCTAAACAGAACAGGAAAGGACCTGGCACATACACAATGAGTCAAATGTAATTTAGTGCTAAAATGGTGATTTCAATATTCAATGCACTCCACAATATTTTAGATTCCTTTTACAACATATACCACTTTCAAACATGAACCAAAGCAAACGGTGATCTGGCTTTGCGGCTGGAAAGGAGCATTGACCTGGGAACTAGGAAATTGGGATTCAACTCCTGGCTAGAGATCAGGTTTCCCAGGTACATACAGTAAGATGGAAATTACAAGACTCACTTTCTATAAAAAATGTGAAATTTACTGAAAATAAATCAATGAATGTGAGTTGGGGCTTATTATTACAAATGAAAAATGAACTATATAGCACTTAAATAACTTTGGAGATTATTATTAACTGCAGTAATCATGACTGCTGCTAATCTGCATAAAAATAACTGAATGAAACATAATAAACTGAATGCATACGAAGGATTCCACAAAAGTGGAAGTCACATACTTCCTCTTCTTTGAACCCAATTCATGAAAAAGTGAGAAGAGTGCAGTGAGTGTGAATACCCACAGAAATCTCAGAAAGAAAACTGGCCCACTGGAAGTGTGACTCCACAGGGGAATTTTGGTGACACCAGGATTTAATTTCCAATGTCTTCAGTGATACTCAGGCAAATTATTATGTACTTATCAAGATACAGAGGATGCTTTTCTGAAAAGGGGTCTAAATTTCAGTATTGACTTAAGCTCCTGAGAACTGTAAAACAAAGTAAGTCACATGAGCATAAATATGCACAGGAAAAATGAAACCAAAGTATTTTTCTTTTTAAATAACATAAAATAATGTGATAACCACTAACACAGGAAAAAAATCCACAAAGATACTTTTTGCAGTTTATTTTCAATTATAATTTTTGGATAACCAAGCAGCTCTGTATGGAAAAAGCACAGAAGAGTAATTCTGGCACTTTTGGATAGTACATTTGTTTTTCCCCAAATTTTTCTAGACACATTCAGTCTACTTGCTCAGTCGATAGTTCATTTTATATGAGCATGATTAGCTCATGTGATTCCAGAGGAAACTAACAATATATACAGTCAATGAAACTATCTTCTTGGCTACTCTGGGCCCTTTAAAATGTCTTCTAAGTCTATCCTGGCTAAACAGAATCCACAATATACATGATAGCTACAGAATACACTGTATTGAAATGAGAAATGCTCAGCACAAAATGGGACTCTTGGCATGCAGCTTAAAATAAAAGGTAAAAGTTCAGAAGTTTATAAAATCTCAAATGGGGTCAATTAAAAGGACTTAGCAAAAGAAGGGACTGTTCATTGTTACTGTAAAAAAGGCACTTTGAGAAAATGGTACCAGAATTGGAGGAATCTTAGTTGACACAAAGTTCAGTTTGGTTTCATAAAAAGGCTTCAATGCTAAGGGATGCTACTCAAGTTTCCTGCAGTTGTACATTAAAATAAATTGCTGAGTAGTTTATAATAAAGGACATAAAATGTTTATAACCAACTTGTAAAATTAAGAAAAGCATAGTATAAGCAAAATATTACTAAAAGCAGCAATGCATAGCCTTTCATTGAGATAATGCACAATTTTGGACACCATGTGTCAAATTCCTGTTTTTAAGATACTTTCAGTAGCATTATCAACATAAAATTGGCCTACAAAACAAAAGCTTTACCAGCTCCCATTCATAAGGAGATTGAGGTCATAAACCAACCAAAACAATTTGTCAGTATTTTCAAAATCCTGGATGACCAATATCAAGTATATGGAATAACAATCACACTCTTTGTTCAGCTATCTCACTGGAGGCAGCTGTTAAATCAGAGGAATGATTTTAATTCTTTTCTAACATTTACACAGTAATGCATTTAAGTTCTTTCAAATGTTGCTCACCACAGTTTGTTTTTCTCTTTTCTCTCCACAACATAAAAAAAAAGAAGAAAAAAGAAAAAAAAATATCAAGCACTTCCACAGAAAGGATATTTGGCAATTTTATACTCCACTGAAGGGTGGATTTTCACAATAGCTCACTTTAGATTGAAAGTCATTAGCGGTCTTTCCTCTCGTTTCTGCCAAGGACTCTTCTTATCTTCACCTTGGTCATCTTCTTCATCCTCCTCATCTTCATCATCATCATCTTGAACGGACGTTCCGTGTTCAGGACTAGTTAATGGCTCTGGTTTGGTATCCACAGTTCTGGTTTCCTCCTGCAGGCTGGGCAGCTGCACACCACTTCTCTTACTGGTGCCTTCTAGGAGGCATCGGAGAGCATTGTCCTCAGGGCTACAAACTGCTGTTCCACACTCGCTGCCACTTTGGTCCATATCATCCAAGTACACCAGCTGTGTGTAAGCTGTGCTATCTGAAACCTTCCGCTCTCTCTGCTGGTGCTCCTGCACTGGGGGGTGACTCTGTGGTGCAGACAGATGATCTCCTCTTCCCTTTCGGGCAGATTTTGGTTCATTCATGTCAACACCAGAGTCCAAACTGGCATCGTTACTCCCGTTCCTACCAGCTCTTTGGAGATCAATGTACGAATGTCTAACGTGAGCATTTGAACGCCCATCTAGAGAAACAAACCATGCTCGAGGATGAGGCAATGGCTTTCCACCTCCTAATTCCATCAAAGCCTTTTCTGTAAGAAGCTGCACTTCGCTATTCATCTGAGCCAGGGATGCATCATTCAGAGAGGCAGGAATGGAAATAGATTCAGACATGGAAGCATTTTGCTGACTCCACTCAGTTGCACCTGCATCTTGCAAATGTTGCTGAGATATTGCTTGGGATGCTAACTGCTGGGGCTGCAGCTGCTGGGCAGGGTGTGGGAAAAGCCGTGCGTGAGGGTTAGGAAGCTCAGCCTGAAGTCTTTCTATATCAATCTGCTGGTCAGCTGGGACAACCAGGGGCTGGCTAACAAAAGGGTGCTCTCCAGGCAGCTTCATGTAATGACCTGGGATGACCAGTGCAGGCAAAACCTTTCTGTAAACACTGTCATTGACTTGGTCAACAGAATTGCAGCAGATTAACTGACCTGGCCGAGGGAAAGACGTAGGTCTTTCAAGGTGATCAACTGAACGAGACATCATACAATCAGTAGGTCTGCAGTCCAGCAGCTCTTTTTCAGGGGCTGAAGGTGTGGGGTATATTTGTTCCTGAATATTGTATTTACTTCCAGTAGCAATATGGTTCATAGATACTTGAGTTTCTCTCTCCTGCTTTTCAAATAAAGGCTGAGACAGCATAGCATTGTAACTTCTCCTGTATTCATCTTTGATAGGGGACTCATAGCCTTCAGCTGTTTCTGTAGATTTTCTTGTCTTTAGAGGAAAACTATCTGCTGACTTGTGGTAGTCTTTTCTTAGAGACCCACTGGGAGTCAGGTCATCCAAGGAAATTCTGCTCTTGTCTTTCTCCTTGTCAGAAAGCAGTTCCTCTCGCGAACTAAACTCCTGGGAAGTACTGAAGGAGTGTTTGAGCATAGGTGTATGCATATCTGCTTCTCCAGTAGGTGATACCATCTCCATGTGGACAGCACTGATTAATTCCTTTGCCCCTGAGTTTTCAGCATGTCCATTGCTTGCAATGGACAATCCACCTGGAAATTCTGACTCACGACGTGAAAATATTAAATTTATATGGGACATTGAAGTTGCTTGATCCTTCTTAGAAGTGTCCAGTGCTGTTGAAAGCTGCAGTTTCTTATGATGTTGACGTGGTCTTAGACATTTTCTTCTATAAAAGCCAGTAACAAAAGAAGTTATACATTTATGACTGTTGTACACAGAAACAGGAGAAGCAAGTATGTCTTAACAGAAGATTTTTAAGCAGTGATTAGTATTAGGGGAATTGAATTTTTATTACATAATCTAAAAATTAAAAGCTTATTCCAGCAGCAAAGATAAAATTAAAGAATTACTAATGTCATTTGGGAAATATCTCAAGTACCAATTACAAACTGGAGTAAATGTCTAGAGAAGGTAAGTATAAAACCACTCATTAGTAGGCATTTGCTGATAAATTAACATTCATTTTAATACAACGCCAATAGAAAGATCATTTGCAAATGCATAACAGGTACAGAGATCTTGAACCTATGTCCGTTTTTGATAGGAAATTACATGGAGAACACAGGTACAGATGTGTGCAATTCAGTCAATTACCATCCTCCCAAAGGCAGGGACTCATATGCTGCATGTAAGCAGAAAGACAGGAAATTTGATCTCACTGTTTCTTTCTTCTTCAAGCATTTGCTTGCCTTTTTTTTTCCCCAAAGAAAAAATGTTTCAATACAAAAGTTTTTAATTTCATAAGCACAAAAAAGCTTGTATTTTCAACATCAACTAAGTAACCAGGATGCTGAATCTTACCTGCAATAATACAAAAGCAGACACAGCAAGACTAGAAGGATGAGAGCCATCCCGCCTAAAATTGCCAGAAGAAACACTGTGTGATAGCTGGTAATGTCGTGTGTTACAACGGGACCTGAAAGGCCAGAAAAGAGAATTTAGACCTGTAATAATCTGCAAATAGGAACAACAGTTGAACAAGGAGAGGGACACCTTCCCTTACTATGAGGGTGCTAAGCAACCTGTCGCTCATAGCCCTGGAGCCTACTGAGCAGCCTGCCTCTGGAGAAGGGAGCCAGTTGTGGAGAAAGCATGTGCTGGTTTTCATGACTGCAAGTCCAACTAGGTCATTCCGTGGAAAAGCAGTTAGTTTCCATGGGAGCATGCATCAGTGAACGCTGCTTTCCAGGTCCTAATGCTGACACTGTATGCCAAAGCTCTCGCCACTGGAGAAAATCCATCTGAGCATCTCCCAGCACAGCAATGCACGAAGCAACACTGGGGGCAACACCTGCTCTTTAACATCTGTGGCTCTTTACACCAAACAGTACGGACACTGCAGTCTGATTCACTGGAAGATGTGTTGGTGCTCTGGAGTTTAGATCAAGCCAAACCAAGCAGACCTTCAGTAGCTTTAATTAACAGGCCACTAGTGAAACGGTGTTGTAACTCCAGGTTTAAATAATGCTTAGTAAACGTTCTAACACACAAACATGTGGACAACATCTGTTCACAATTATGCACGTGTGACCCAGTTGGTTTGTAAAATCCTTATGATGATTTTGAAATAAAGACCCAAATTTACTTCTGCAGGCAAGGAGATACAGCACCAGCTGGCAGACAAACATGCATGTACTGTGAAGGACAGCAAACTTGGCCAACTTAGAGGGCAAAACCTCATGTGTGGATCCTGAGTGGTCTGTAGAGCCACTGCTAGGAAAACAAAGATCATTTCTGTTCATTTTTGAGCTAGGAAATCAAATAGATTCAATTAGGAGATAAAATATGCAAATATTAAATCATTAAAAGTAACATAAATTATATTGTATTTGGGAAATCTAAATATTTATACATTCTGTCCCACCACTACCATTACGTAATTATTTTACTGTTGCTTTAGGACATTAAGCAAAAAGAAGACAAGATAAATCACTTGAATTTTTCATGAAAATGTTGTTCCCATTGCAACAATGTTTTAGAAACTCAGAGCTAACCCTAGAGGAAAGGAAAAGTAAAATACAAGTAGAAACTCTGCCATACAAGGTAAATCGCAGGAGAAATAAGCCTTCTCCTATTAAGAGTTACAGGCCTTGTAACTCGGAGTTACAAGCACAATTCCATGACTAGTGGAACTTCCTTGCAATCTGGGACAGAGCTTTACTCGAAATGTTTGGCTCAGAGCAGTTGCTTTTTCTTCAGGAACAATTGTTTTGTAAAATTCCATTAAATTTAATATGGTAGCTTATTCAGATCTGCACCTGCCTCTAAATTCTGTTCAGCAATCAATCAACTGAATATTCCAGCATTTAATATCCATCATTTAACAGAACCTCAAATAAAAAGCCCACATATTATGAAACAACTTCCTAATATGTATAAGTAGACTTTAAAACCTGTCCTCATGTAAGGGTTTGTTTTGTTGGTTATATTTAGTTTATTGAGCTTGCACAGCCAAGGCAAGTGTGTTTTCATTTCTACTGGATTAGATTTTTAGCTGGAAAACCTAATAAAGAAAATCTGTAAGGAGTTCTGTAGTGGTTTTTTTTTTTTTAATTGATTGATTGGCTCTTTTATACACAGAGGTATCTCAGATTATTGGTGGTTGAAGAGCTAATACCAAGAAATCTGAGACAGCCATAGACAGAAAAAAAGGAAGCAGAAGTTGCTAATTAGAAGTTGTTAATAATCTCCAAAGCACATATAATTAATGCCTAGTTCAGAGCCATTTTTTACAGTTATGCCAAGAGGTTTGCAGATGGCAACCAGTCAACTCTGTACTAATGCCACTCTAATATACCTCCTAGAACTTCTAAGCTAAGTTATTCACAGTGCAAACTAATCAGTCACCCAGATGAGGAAAAGCTTAACTCAGGGCAAAATGGGCATCCTCAGTGCAAAAGGAAAAGTCTCAATCAATCAATCCATACATACATTGGTAAGTGTCTAACCCAGGATAATGCTGGTTTTAGGTAAATCCTTATCTCTCTGACTTTCTGTACAGAAACTTCACAGCACCTGTTTTTCTACCTGCTGGTACACCAACACACTGATGCTGTGACTCCCACCATTTTCTAGCAATGGCTCTACCAGACAGCAGTGACACAAACGCATCACAAAAGCAGGAACACTTTGAAATGTTTCTCATTGAAATGATGCAGATATTTTGAGCACCAGAGTTGCCCGACACAATCCTGAAAATATTTTAGCCCTTTACTTTCAGACTTCTCCTTTCTAATAATCCATTATTGATCAAGCTGTGGCATATCAGATAAGGTCATTCTGAAAAACAGAAACGTTATATATGAATCAATAATTACCCAGTGCTGCAAATATCAATAAAATCCAATCTTACCTGGGATAGTAGGTGACATAGCTGCAACCCAGTAGCCCAGCTGAGGTGCAATATAAGTCCAAGTCAACTGATTACCTTCTTGTTGTACAATGCCCAAACTACTCTTCAGCCATGTCCCTGTAAATACAGAAGTTGTAAGAAGATGTTACAGATACTCACACATTCCTCTGCAAACAAGAGGAAAATCAAGCAGTAACAAAACCTAGACGTGTGGTAGAGAGATTGTGTGTATTGCTGTGAAGTAAGTTGTGCCTTCTGGTCACTGGCATTTGAGAGCACCCATGGCTTTCTCAGAAGCAAAAAAACAACCCAAAACCTTTAAGATTAAATAAAACTAGGAGATCTTCAAAACCTGTTCGAAGAAAACATTTATTATCATATTGGGTTCTCCTATCTCGAAGATGGATATTCCTGAAGCTGATTATATGTGGACAGCCCACTTAGAAAATGTAGTTCAAGAGACATCACATCTCTCAGACCACACCTGAGCTCTACACACCACCTTTCTACCAGGCCTGGCTGTCAACTTCTAGGAAACAAAGGAAAATGTTTCCTCAAAATGGTTCTCCTATACAGAAAGCAAGCTGAGTTACTGTCAATTACTAGAATTACACTGCACCATCACTGTGATTATCTGTTAATCATTCAGTATCTGTATAATACCCCCAGAAATACTGTTTGGTAACACATGATGAGTTTTTTAAAACATGTTTCTCAAAGGAAGCAAAATACCTTTTTTAAAAAAATTATGAAATGATAATTCCAAAATAAGTAAGACCAACAATTTTAAAGCAATGTGTTTAAGTCTGCATAATTCTTGAGTAGTCCAGATTGACCATCTGTACTAGTTGAGAGTTTCTCTACTTCCTGAAGATTACTTTTATTCCAAGAGTTGGGTTATGAAAACCTTTAGAACTGAACCAGTCTTTTTGTAATTCATTAAGACCCCTGATTCTGGGACTGTCACCTTAGTTTCTGATGTAATAATTGTCCAGAAAGGCTTGTAGACTGTTCCTTTACTCATCCTCTTTGAACAAAACACAGAACTGCTGGCCTTGACATGGAGAGCAATCACTGAGAGGCCATCCCTGGTGCCAGGCAGTGTTTCCCAAACCTGCAGTCCCGGCTTGGCACCTCCAGTGGGTGCCATAATAGAAGCCTTGGCCTCCTTAAGGCCTCACTACCAGGATGATGATCTGTGTACAGAGAAGGGATAAACCCCTCTGCATTTCTGTAGTGCACTTCTCTATTTCTGTGCTGAAGGGGGAAGAATGCTGCATTTCCCTTACTCAGCTTCAAATGCTCACTTGAAAGTCAAGCTGCATCGTGTACTTGTAATTCCCTTTCCTTTAAGCAAGTCTCCTGTTTGTAATTCCCAAAATGGTGCTTTTCATCAGATGTCACTTAGGATTAAGCAACAGCATTTTGGATGACAGTCATCTGAACACTCAGCAGTGAGTACAGAACACACAGAGGAGGTGCTGCAGCTGGGTTTGTTGTTTTTATAATACATTAAAGATCCTCATGATTTCTTCTGTGTTCCTCAGATTATTCACCTGTGCAAACCCTCTACACATAAGAATGGCTTTTTTGAGTATTTATTTCCTCCTTGCTACTGATTTTTCCTATGTAAGACGACCATCTTAGGCTAATAACAAACCCACCTGAATACAGTGAAAGGTTTGGAAAAATACATGGTTGAGAGGATTTCTAGATTTAGGTGACTACTACTGCCAGATGTCAAGTGTATTTGCAACCAAACTGAATTTGTGGGCAACAGGGAAAAGGAATTACTGATATAATTATCAGTTTTCCAAGTATCATTTCCAGTCTGTAGAGGGTAGCAATCATCTGTTATTTCATAAAGAAAGTCAAACAAGACAAGTAATTTTGATTTACAATACTAAAAGGGCCAAAATTTGTGTACACAGATTCGCATATGTGGCATTCATAACTGCTGTAGCAGAACATCTTGACGTAGTCACTCATTTACCTCTCTTAGGGAAACATTTTTGGGAAAAATAGAATGGAATTGTCCACAGTTATGTGTGAAGTTTCTGGAAAAACTAAGAGAAGTAGATTTATTCTTCTCCACTAACATGGCCACTAACCCTTCAGATTCTCTATCCATGCACTTTCAGGGAAGATGTCATACTAATAGCCCTGAAGGTGAAAAATTAAGGTCACAAATGCATTTCATCTTGTCTCTAAAATGCCATTTGGTTTAAAAATTCTGTAACCTTGAACCTTGTAATTTTTCTTTTTCTGCAAGATACACACCAACTACTGAAATACACAACAATGTGAAATAAACGGAGATAAAAAAATAAAAAATTAACGGAGATAAAAAAAATAGGACGGAGCTGGGTGATGAATACATCAAGTTTCCCATATTTTTCTTATCATCTCAAAGCCCTTTAAATTCACGCACAAGCAGAACGCAGACGTTCTGCCTTTAGCGAGGTTCGGAACCTATTTCCATGGCTGCCTCTCCGAGCAGAAGCTATTACTGATCCCCTCACTAGGGGGAACTTGTGTCCAGCATGCCTTTACCCACATGATGCTGCACGCCGGAGAAGGCAGCCCTGCTGGCGCCCGAAAAGCCTTTTGCTCAGTAACACTCTGCATAATGCAGCGATCAAGGAGCTCAGAGAGGCTGCAGTTTATCTCCCGAGCAGAGCTCTGCTGCCGTCCTGCCCAACGAGCAGCACCTCAAGTTACTCGTATTTTACCAGCAACAGGAATCTCTTATTTGCAATGGAAGCAAACAAGAGTCTACTGCACAAGCCTCAGACAGGTTTCACACTCGTCTGCTGCTTTCTTAGTTCACCTGTTATTGCTAACCACTGGACATACTCCAGGCAATGTGCTGGCCTGCATAAACTAAGGAAAAACGTAATTCCCTCTCTCTGTTATGGATAGTTAAGAATTCCAAATGCATAAAAGATATACCCAACATTGGTCATCTTCAAACAAAAGTGGTGCAGCTTTTGTTGACCATACTCTACAAATTGGTATATTATGACAGAAAATAGTAACTTGTAACGGGCACTGTCCCAGCTTCCTTCATCAGGACAACACCAAGTGTGAGTTCCTGTGAACCACAGTACACAATCTCATCACCAGCCCTTTTTTAATGCTTTCATTGTCCAACACTTTGGTGCTAAATTTGCCTCTTAAACTTTCACCATCTCTTACCAGTGGTCCACTAATTAAACACAGCATCCTCGCACATCATGGGATGAAGAAAGCAAAGAACTCCATCCTTTACAACAGCAACAACAAAAAATGTTTGAGTGGAAACAGCTGAAAACACAAAGTCCTGTATTGTTTCTTTTGTGATCAAATAGCTGAAAGCCAACCTAGTGTTACTGGAGGGAACTGACATACCTTCAGTATTCTGCAAATCCATCAGCATTTCCAGGTTTCTCATATTTCATCCTTTATAGTTTGTAATTTCCTGGTTGCTTTTCAAGTATCATTAAACAAGCAGTGTTCTTGCAGCTCCTTCCATGCAATGCCTTGCTGTAATGACTCATGTTGGACCTTCTGTTGGGCAAAACCCAATTGCCTGGTCATGACTGGCTGTGCTCCTACCATTTCACACTGCCTTACATGACCAAGAGCTCATAGCGGTGCAGCCTTGAGAATGAATTCCCCATCCTGCCTCAGATTCGTCCTTGGAGTAGAAAACAAGATGTTTTCCTGTTCTAAAAATGAAGCTAATTACACTCTATGTCCTCACACACTTGCTGCTGTAAGCAAAGGAGGAGACTGGGGCAGTCAGTAAAGAACTTTGTTTTTCTATCCATTCCTACGCAGTAGCCTGCAAATGGGAGAAGAGCAAGCAGCATTTGTTCTTTCTGTGTTGTCAGGATTACAACTGTAGAACTAAGCAGGAGGATTTAAAAGGGAAGAGAGGTCTTACCTCCCTGTATATTGTGTTCTAACAATTTAATTTGTTGTTTTCCAAATATCCTGTAACATCTACTTCTTCCCCCCACTCAAGTCAGCAAAATCAATGAGCTTCACTGCTTATTAATATTTATACTTGATTTGTAATAATTGTTAAGTAACAAGCAATACAGGATTATTAAAGAAACCCCTCCATATCAGCAAAAAGAGCTGGATCTAATGGAAGTGATCATTTTTGTTCAAGACTGTTGTTCCAAAGAAAACTTGTCAATGCCTCTTTGGAGCAGAAACAGCAAGCTCAGTATAGTTTGTAAGCACTGCATGATTTGGGCCAATTCACCATCAATTCTTAAAGACCTTCTGGTGCTTCATGGAAAACTTCTATATATAGAGACATTCTTGCTTATAGATCATTTTTACATTTCTCTTCCTCTTTTTCCTCTCTTACTGCTCAGTGGAGCCAACATGCTGATCCAAGATTCAAGTCAGGGGATCTGTCTCCTGGCTCAAACTAACAGCAGGGGGAGAACCTAGACACTTAATGCTTTTCTTACCAAAATTATACTGCCAGTTATGACTTTTTGGAATAAATGATGTAATTTAACAAATTTATTCTTCATTCTTTCTTAAAAGGCTTTTGAGGCATCTACCCATCACTCTTGCATATATGGAACTCAAAAGCAAGGTAAGAGAACACAGCAAATAATAAAAAAAGAGAGTATTTTATAGATACACAAATCAAAAAACTATCAGATAAAGAAAGCTGATGTCCATCTGACTGCAAAAAATATCAGAGAAGTTCAAGGTTTCAGCAGAGCAGGCAAGATAAATTCTGCTGGAGAGAAGCATCTTAATGTTTTGCAGTAACTTTGACTGTGATGAACACATTTATCTGAGGCAGCATTTAGGACTTGCCAATGGAGGCCAGAGGGGGTTTTCATGAGCAAACTTAACAGCAAATGGTTTGCTCATTAAATCCCTATTTGAAGACACATTCAACATTAAACAACACCTTTTTGTAACTCTATTTGGTTTACTTCTGAATCAGATTGAAAAGTGGCACTTTCAGCAGGGAGAGTGCCCAGATAGGCAGCTATTGCAGAGAAGCCACAGAAGAACAGCTTTTCTAGACTATCCCCCTGCACAGTCAGGTCACTGCAGGTATGGCTGCTTTGCCCAGAAAAGAGATGTCCTGTTGTCTTCAAAAACATCAACTATTCGATGTGACAGCTTGCTGGAACCAGGCAGCACAAATGGATCTGCTTCCATGGTCTAGATACACGATGACTCTGAGTAAGACATTGCTCCCATATTTTAAAGCTAGACTTTATTATTTTAAATTGATCTGTAGTGAAATCCAGGGAATTGCATGTCCCTCTGGCTTCTGTGTGTGACTGTGCATGCTGACAATCCCGTGCTGCTCTAGCTCAAGCAAATGGCAACCCTCCCACTGGCCTTTGTGAGGCAGGAGTGCCCCACAGCACCATCTGCTCTAGGGAGAGATGCGTGGGACTCTTTCTACAGCCAAGAAGAAAGGGGACAACCTCCCCTCCTGTGATCTGGCTGTGAGGGGAGTTCTCTCGCTGGCACTCCAGCACAGAGCTGGCCCTCTGGGAGGATGTATAATGCTGCTTGCTTCAGGCTTAACTTCCCAAGCTGACCATTTCAGAGCCTTCCAGAAAACCACTGTTGCAGGGACTTCTGCTGACTTTGATTGTGTGTTCTTTCTATCACTGACCAAAAGGGTTCCAGTAAATGACTGTCAGATGAGTGTGCTGCAGCCAGCAGCTTCCCCCAAGGACAGTCATAAAGCCCAAATATACTTGTGCTTAAATATATGGTAGCTATGATGGTTTATTTCCATAAATTACTTTTACATGTGAGCTTTTGGTAGAAAATTCTTCCATTGATCAAATACTATTTGCTTTTCCTTTTGTTTCTTTGAACTGGCAACAGGATCATCCAATCCCACTCAGGCAGGGAACCAAAGCTGCTTTATTTACAACGTCTGACAAATAAGAGAATTTCATAAGAAAGAGAGTAAATTAAACATAATCCCATTATATTAATTTATTTTTAGTCATGAAATTATCTTCCCTGGACAAAAGCGCTTTGGAAAGAAAAGAAAGGTACTTGTAACTGTACTGCTTAATAGCATAGATGTTTTAAATAAATATTCCTTAATGAGAAGTGCTTTTCTTTCAGCATGGATCTCTTTTGTGCTGTCTACGATGTCTCGTAAGATTGCCCTCCTTAGGCAGAGATTCACGGTTAAACAGAGATATATGTGTCAAAAGGAATGAGGCAGGTTGTTATCAGACAGGGTAGGACAGCAAAGGATATTCAAAACATACTAAAAGTGCTTCTAGAAGTAATTGACTTAGACACTGCAAATGACAGCGTTATTATGAAGAGTTAATCAAGGGCGAGTTTGTGAAAAGAACTTTCTAAAGCATGTTATGACATACATAAATTGTAGCTTTTCATTCTACCAGTTGAAAGCTTCTTATCAGATTTCTTCTTCCAACTGAAAATCACCTCTAATCTGCATCAGGAGGGGAAGTTTTACTAGAGAGGGATGGGATTGGGATTTTTTGGTTTTACTTTTGTTCATTTTCTAAAAAGGTAAAAGCTGAAAGAGAAGTTGAAAATTCCTTCGGGAATATTAGTGGAGCTGACTCTCCTCCTCACCTTCCCCCCAATACACATGGGTTTAAAAATCCATAGTATTTAAGTTAATATTACAATTTTGTTTTCAGGGTTGCTAGGCAACAGCAAAAAAATAAATGTCCCCACTCTGAGAGCCCATACCTTCATTATTCTTCCACTCTTACAGAATTTGTTACACAACCTTTCCAGGGCGAAATCCTGCTTCTGTTCTAGCAGCACCACCATTATTTCATTAACTAAAAGGGAAATGCTTTTACCATCATACTTTGAAGATTTGGCATGGAAATCTATGAGTTCAATTTATTATTGTGCCTGAGAAGCTCTGTGAGGTTTTCCATCTCTTCTCATTTTTCCCTTTAAATCACTTGTCAAGTGTTTAACAAAAGAACACATCAGTTTTCATTATTTAATAATCTTAATTATATCTGGGCAGAAGGCAGGGCACACTGTACAGAGAACTGCTCACATTGTTTTGGTCCCCTCAGTATTTCCTTCCAGAATACCAGAACAGAAGTGACTTATTAAAGAAAATGACTTCCACACATAATTACTGGTTAATAATTGTGTTTTAAAAGGAAAAGCTTAAGTCATGCCTGTTGGACCACCATCCCTAGTTACTGGTATACATGAAAGATACTGCCTTTAGAATTTGCTTTACCACCATTATTAATCACATTCAGTCAGTTACTGACAAAATTATTAGAACAAGTAATAAATAAAAGCACAGGCACAAAACACTGCATACCTTTTCCTTCCTTCAGCCTCACATCACACTCACATTTAGTTTCTATTTTTCAAACTGGAAGTGGAAGCAGAGGCACACTGGGATTTGATCTAACATTGCAAAGCTGCAGAGGGAAGGGCTCCCAGGTCCTCAGCCTCCCTCCAGCTCCATCCAGACTACCCACTCCTGCCTGGATTCCCACCAATCTCCAGGTCTCTTCAACGGAAGCAGTTGCACAAGCACATAAAGGTCTTTTCTCCACTTCTGAAGTTTTGATGCCTGCTTCTTCCCACCTTCTCCTGCCATGGCTTCTATAGGTGGAGCTGCAGGGCTATCTACATGATACTACACTATTAAAACCTGCTCCCAGAAGCCAGGGATCTGTTTCCACTTTTATTTCCTTGACTACATTTTAGTAGATCATTTGCACAAAGATCACTACACTTTGGCACCAACCTGATTCCTTCAATGTTCCCTTAAGCATCACCACCATGCCATACCTCATCTGCTTTGCTATAAATGCAGCTCAAATGGTGTACGAGGTGGACAGAGAATTAAACAATCCATTAATTCCCTTTCATATGTGTAAGCCACAACACCCATTTTGAAAACATACAATAAATAAGCACAACTGTCTCCTATGATCCTCTCCAGAGGAATCATGAGAGTGAGAACATACCTCAGTAAGTTACACTGTAAAGCATCAGCTTTTCTTCCTTTCAGTGCTGGGGTCTGTCTAATACTCTGAAATGGTGTCTGCACCTATTATGTAGACATTTTACGTGGTGAAAAGCTGGGTTTGGTAGCTGCCATTTCTATGGCAACACACAAAATATGAAATTCTTTGAGAGCAGTTAGTTAAGAACCTGTATTCTTCAGTGTATTTAGTCATAAGAATAATTTAAGCTCTCCAGCCGAGATTAAAAAGGAAGTCAAAATCAAATAGTCAAGGAATTTTTAAACTACAGCAATAGCTTAACCTTGAACTTCTGTGGTTTTCACCTTTACAAACCAATCTCACTATCACCGCTGAATCTGGTCTAGAACCACGTGTTCTGGATCCGATTATACTAAGCTCAAACCCTTGGGGGTGAGGAATGTGATTTCCTGGGCACGACCATTTCTCATGCATAGAAAACCCACTAAAACTCATGGAGAAGTATATGAAGTCCCAGGCCATGTGTGCAGCTGCATGCACTCCAAATGCAGATCATCTCTCCAAGGTCAGAGGCACAAATTCACACCCAGTGTCAGATCAAGTGACAGGTTGCAAATATTTCCATTAATTTATTATCTTCTGTCAGTCGCACAGGGCTATGAATGTGGTGGCAGTCAGAAATTAATCAAATTCACAACAAAAAGAAATGCTTTATTTTTAAACTATAAGACAATATTTTCTTTGGGTGGATTATCACTGCTATCACATGGGAAGCTTAAATCTGAGACTTTTATAAAGCATCTTATTTGCGAACAATGCACAGTGAAGTAGACAGGTAGATGTACAGTAATCTGCTTACATTTTCTGCCTCACAGTAGCTGTCCCTATCTCCCTATGAACACTATGAACAAAAAACAAGCATCATTTCACCTCTATGAAATTGTAGTCACGTTTAAGTGGGCAACAATACTGCTTACACGTAAGTATATCCTCATGACTTCTTCGGAGCACAGAAAATATTATTTTGATTTTGCTGAGAAAGGAACATCTGGAAATTCTGGTTCGACAAAAATCAATACAAATTTTATCACTGATGGCAGAAAGTCACCCAGAAAAAAAACAAGTACCAGACTTTTAAATGCATTTAGAAATCTATTATGGCATTAAATGCGGTCAGAAAGCACCAACCAAGAAGAGCAGAGTACATAAAGTATTGTTTTCTATGAAGTTACAAAGAGTTCCCCAAGATACTTTTCTCCATATTCTGCCATCACTTTATATGAACACATAGCTGAAATTTCAGGCACTGGGGAAATATCCTCCTCTGCAAAGAAGTCAGTCATTTAAAAACAACAAGGTCACGTCAAAGATGTACAACCAAGTGTCTGGGGAGAAGGAAGAATAGAGACACGGTATTCCAAACTTCATTTACATGTAGTGCACAAGCAATATCATATTTTAAAGAGGATGAACAAAAGGGCTAAGGTTTAACCCTTCTACTCCAAGTGTCCTTTGCCACACAACTGAAAACAGTGTTGAAAATATTTTCCTATTATTTGATGGGAATAATTAACTACCAGCTGCATCATATTAATAAATCTCATTTTCATATTATACACACTGGAATATTTGATAGAATTTTGAAGTCCTTCATAGAGGTCCAGATGTGGATCTAGAGGTCTAGGTGCAACATAATGCCTTGGTATCACATGGAATGAAACTGAGGACTTAAAATGGAGAACGCTGGACTTACAGTTTTGCTCACTGAATCCAATGAAAACCAGACACCTTAACATAAACCGTAAAGCATTTAAATGGGGGCTGAGGAGAATACAGCTGAGCAAGTGCTGTGTTATTCAGTCCAGCTGCTGGGAGCTAGAGATGACACAGGAGGCAGAAAGTTTCATTTCTACTGGGATCTATGGTATTTCTGACTGAGGAGGACAAGGCTAGAAAGAAGTTTTAAACACAAAATTGGTGTCCAGGAATAGAGAGATTAATAATACTGCTGTAAATCCTACTGACATCAAGGCAAATATACACAGAAGTAGTCATGATCCCAACCATCTGTTTACGGATAAAGCAAAAATGATTTTTTCAGCCCCCTCAGATTTTGAGAAATCCAATACAGCACTTGTAAAAAACAAACCCAAACCCCAGAAAACGTCACTGAGCACTCCTGATTGTAGAAATGAGAATCCCTGTCTCTATGTTAAAACCTTTTAAGTGTATACTGTGAAATAAAACCCCTGTCCCACAGTAGTGTGAAACATAAGACATGGGTATGTCCACAGCATGGAGTGATTAAGTTGCATTTCAGCATGTAATGCCTCCATAACATCAATGCACCTGTGTTTATTATTGCCAACACTCAGAAATGCTGCAGGGAACGGTGGTGGACCAACACAAGAACAAGGTTACGTGCATTCGCTTACCCTTAAAACATCTCCAGGGCATTGACAGCTGATCTTCATTTTATTAATTATTCAAAATGGTATTATTGCTTTAATTTGCTTGCTGTGCACACAAGGCAGTAGGTTTGTTTCACAATGAAAAATCTCATTTGGAACAGTATGAAATAGATGCAGCAGATTGTCTTGTTTTGATGTCAGCCTGTTTTTTCTGGCTGCTCGTTTCCTCAGTGTCAGTGAAGCCACTCTCAGCCTTAAGCAGACTATGCTGCTTTTCCTGCTTCTCACCCAAGGATAGAAAGCATGGTCATGAAAATACAGATTGTTTATGGTAAACATCCTAAGAAGCCATTAGTTATTTTTGGCTGCCATAAGATGCAAATACGCCTCATTTTTGTGGAAACTACGAAAATCTCTGCACTTCCAGTCAGATGCCTCTGGGTTCATATTAGTTCATCATGAGCTCAGCAAAATGTATGAGATACTAAGGATTAAAATACCTCTGTAGTATTTCTGTCACTTCTCCACATCCTCTAAAAGTGAAAAGTACTTCTGCTTTTTAGAGCAGAAATTGTACTTCATGCAGTAATGATGACAATCACATGGACTGTAAACAAAAACAATGGCTTGAAAGTGTCCACTGTACTGCTAATCCACGAGAGAGAAGTACGGTAATTGCCTGGTAAGATAGTCACAGTTTTCTATCTGTGGCAATTACTCACTGTTCAGATAGAAGCATGAAAATTTAAGCCACTGGAAATCTATTGAGGAGAAACCAAAACATAACCAGCACTGAAAAAAGCAGCCATGAAATGAAAGACAAAATCAGAATAATAAAGTCAGAGGTCCTGTCCTGACAAGGCACAGAACCCGCATGTAAATGGGTTACAACAGCTTATGCTCCAGCTAAGGATTTCTCCAGTATGGAGCCATCCCAGTCATCATCCATCCATCTCTCTTCATAGTCCAAACACAACAAGGATGTGGAATGACAGGATACCACCATGTTCATGCTACATATGGCTAGTTTGACAGCCCTTAGGGTGTTAAAGTAGCTTGCACAAGATAGTGTGGCTGCTCTACTTATTAAATTAAGTTACTCTAATTTAAATTGGTTGGGATGTGGCCAAAATTCTACTAGAACTGGCATGCTGCAGTCAGGGCTTAGAATGTATCTTTGTTCAACATCCTTGGTTGCACAGAAAGATGCTTACTTCAGCTGAAGTGTGAGCTGGAGCCTGAGCACATCATCTTCAATACCTTGCTCTCCACAGCTTTGTGAAGCTAAGTGGCCTGACAAAGATGCATTTTGTTTAGCAGTCCTCATGCCTTCTCCTCCCAATAACACAAGTGCTCCAGTAGTTTGCCATGAATCAAACAAGGCTGGACTTGTTTCAAGATTGGGAGCCTCAATCCTGCAACACTAATTAACTAACCCATATTGATCTACACTAATATATATATACTGCACACAATAGGGTAACTAGCTCTTTATATACAAAATTAAAAACTGTCTTCCATACTAAAAGAGAACTTCTGTGGCCTCACTGTAGGGGAATGGAAATATGGCCATAAATGAGAAGGCTCCATAATCATAATCAAAATCGGAACCATTTACTTGCAATGAGTAACTAGCAATGAGGCAGATTGCAGCTCTAGCACAGCTGACAGGAAGGACTGGGGAAGGACTCCTCCTTATGGAGAAAGTAAGCCAAATCTTCCCTGTTTTGTTTTGTTTTTTTTGAACAAGGGAAAACAAAATAGTTTCTAGAAAAATTATTCAGTGTCAGGAAGAATGTAGTGAAACTTATTGCCAGATCAGCACAAGATAAGTGTCATTTCCACAGTTAAGGGAAAAGCCAAATCCATTCATTGCACTCTTGTCTCCACTATTCTACTTAATATCATATTCAAATTTACTCTTCACTAAATCTTACTGCTTTAGCCCCTAATACAGGCAACTTCTGACAGAAGATTCATAGGTATTCAGTTTGAAAATACATCTTTTTTTTTTCAGCAGAGGCAGGTAACAAACAAAAACATTATTTCCCCCTTCAACACTCTTCCTCCATTCCTCCAATATGCTGCTTTCATGCTTGCTCCTCTGCTTCTAGGTGTAATCATCAGCTGACTCAAAACATTTGCTTGCAGGACTAACTTCCACTGATTGTCTATACAGACTCATATTTCTGGCTCCTTTTGCTCTCACTTTCCATTCTCCTTAACAACCATCTGGTACATACTTCAGAAGCCACAGTACAATAACTGAAGGGGGACCACTAAGACAAGACTTATGCACTCCTTTGTCCTTTAAAATCTGAAGCTATAAAGAAGGCCAGTACAGTGTACCAGCTACAAACAAAATAAAGAAAATAAATTTTAAAAAAAGCCTAAAACATGTATTTCTGGGAAAACTCCTGTTCACAATGGCAAACACTATTATGTAATACAAAAACTTGACTGCATTTTACAAATTTTATTATTTAGTCATTCTGTCCTTTCAAATATTTCATTATTTTTTTCTTTTTAAAAATTCATTTAAATCATTTACATGTATTTTCCTGACATTATTAGTAAATCTCAAAGTGATTTACAAAAGAAGTCAGTACTATATTTCCTATCTGGCAGGCAGGAAACAGAGCCCGAGCCAAGAGGGGGACCTAAGGTCAGACAGCTGGCTGCTGGCAAAGATAAGGCAAGTTTCCATTTCTACACATTTCCAATTCAATGCTGCAGTGAATATGTCTCTCTTCTTCTCAGTCTGTGGGTGAAATGCAGTTCTCACAAGTTTTAAAATAAAATATTTAATAATTGAGAAATAGTACATGCACAAAAAAATTTGTTTAAAATTGGCATGCAATGCTAAGTCAAATATATTTGCATATATAACCATATATTGCTTGATCAGTAAAACTCAACAGTCTCTTCTTTTAGATGGAAAACAAAAGCCATCTAGGGAGCCACAAAGAGATGTTACCTACCAAATTTTTGGTCAAACCTCCACGCTGGAATGTGTGCATTGTGTTTCAAGTTGCTATTTGCTGGCAGAGGCACTGTTACATAGATGGGGCCGTTCACGGGCACAGGGGTCCCATCGCTGCTGAGGAGGTGGACGCTGACAGCAGTGACAGGGGTGAGGTCATACCTGGTGCTGTTCCCTAATGAGAGAGTGAAGGAACACTGTCACTACAGAATGTACAGAATTTAAGGGATACCCGTGTGGTTCAACACCTCAGTACGGCATCCACGTAATTCTCAAGGGATGGTAGCAGCAATTTCCTCCCTGCCATACGAAATAACTTTAAACCAACCAACCAGCCAGCCAGCCAACAAACAACCCTCCCCCTGCCTAAAAAAACAAACCCAAGCCACAAAATTGAAGGAAGATGTATTTGGCATATTTTTCACCTAATATTGGAAAAATGTGAAACCAAAAAACTACAGTGTAAAGATCTCCTGCATGTATCTTTTCGTGTTAATTCATCTTAAATAAACCTGTGTGAGCAACACAGCTTCATGGCAAAAAAAAATAAATCTTACAAGTCTTTATTATAACCTCAAATGCCTGTATCGTTAACTAACAAACACCAAAATAAGCAGTTGCACCTCACAAATGATTGGTCACATGTTTAAGAATGCCAAGTTGCATTTCCTTTGGCCTTTCACTGAAAAGAACCATGCTAAATGCATTATTAGTACATAAAATGTTATCTTCTTATCTAAGACATTAATTAGTCTTTCTGCTTAAACTGGATGCCAATGAATGTTATTTCATGACAGCATATTTCTAAAAAGCATTAAAATCCTTCAATGATTTAACCAAATGAATCAATGACAGGGATCAATATCCCAGATATATATAAACAGGTGAAAAAAAAACCTCTTGAGTTTTAAAACTGAGATCTGGAGCTCAAAGCAATAGCATGAGTAGTTCAAATTGGAAGAGATGGAGCCTCCAGTTTTGCAAGGGGCTTGAGCCCCCCAGGCCCATGCAGCTGCTAAGAGCACCATCCCTGCTTCCCCTGCTCTGCTGGCTCCCAGGCTCTGCAACTGGTCTTCCTTCTGGGGGGCAAATCAGGGAGAAGGAAGAGGGATGCCTGGCTGGCAGGGATGGGGTACTGCTCTCACTGTAAGCCTGGTGCACACTGCCTCTGAGGGCATATTCACATCCAGCAGCAGTGGCACACCACTTCGGGTATCGTGAGGTATCCTGGTGACAGTGCTCAATAGGATGAGTACACTTGAGGGAATGGTGGGAAAGCACTGAGACCTTTATGATTTCTCGTACCTCTGGTTAAATCTCAAGGAATGGCCTTTATTAAATTTGATGTCTCTGAGTTCACCAAATAAAGACATCACCAAGAAAGGGGTTGGGGAAGTGGTAAAGCGAAGGGAAAAAAAGGTGACAAAACTTCACTGAATTTTAAATTCCTTGGATTTTGCAAGACTGGCTACCTAAAAAAAAATCGAAAATAATCAGAAGTAATGTGGCACATTTATGAAAGCATCTAGTCGGAGGCACACTTTGCCCAGGTTTCCAGGTGGGTATCAGTGTTACACAGCTGATGTGCAAGGGACACACATGCTGCCTTCACTGACTGTGAACAGAAGCTGACCTTACAGAGGGATTAAAGCACTGAGAAAACAGGTACTCTAAAGGTGGCCATGCAGGAGAGACACAAAGCCAAAAACCAGACAAGTAAGCTTTGAAAATCCAGCTAGGGTGTAGAGGAAGGTTGCCAGCCTACCCATGCATCTGTAAATATAAGCTCCAATGGTGTACAATATTGTCTCCTTAACACCTTAGAATATAGAACAGTGAGACAGAGAAAGGAATTGGAGGAAGGAAAAGTTGTTTCTTTATTCCTGATCATTCAATGCACTGCTTCTGCCATGGATCTATAACTTCTGTCAGACTGATGCTTGACTCCAGGACTTGGGCTACTAAAGTTCTCAGGCTTGTATCAGAGAAAATCCTCTTGCCAAGTACTGCATCCTGAAGACATTCTTGTGTGTACAAATTCCAAATGAAAAACGGTATAACTTCAGATTTTAGATTAATATAAAGGATTAAATAATGTTTTATATTTTGCATATTTTTAGATATTGAAAGTTTTGAATTTTTCTTCTATTACTGTCTTGATATAGCATATATCTGTAAAAATTACTTTTCAGTCCCAGAAAAAGCATTCTGATAGTGAAACACAATTTTTAATTAAGATGTACTAAAACTTTGCTTAGCACTGGACTGAACAATTTATATTAGAAGATGAAGAAATTTCTGAAATCCACTGACCTCTAGCAAGAAGAAAAAATTCTCCAGTTTGCCACCTTGTACAGTATGTTAACGCTCATTAAAAAGACAAAATGTTTCTCTTTTTTGTTGTGAAGGCAAATTAAAATCAATGCTTATGAAACTCTCGCATCCTATAAAACTGATAGGCACACACAGAGATTAAATGGGAATGGACTTCGATAAATGTCAGCTTTCATTTATTTCTTGTCATTTTTGACATCTGGTGACCTGTAAAGAGCTTTAAAAATAATCAGATAAAATTCACTGTCAGTTCAGACATGATGCTTTATAAAGTAACAAGCAGACACGAAAGGCAAGAGGACTAATGGTTATGAGCCCGCTTGGTCCATTGAGGCAGATGATGGAAAGTTTTGTTTAGTTGGGTTAAAAGGACAACATTTTGTGAAACCATCCTCCTGCTCTCCAACTGGTGATTAATATAAACAATAAGCTAACACTATACAGGCTTGTCACTACTTGCAATGAAGTTTTTCAAGTTTTTATGTTTATGACATGCTGATTCATGCAATGAATTTTCACTGCTCTGTATTACTAATTCAACACCCAGTTGGGATTTTATGAAAAATGCTGAAATCATAGAGAATAGGCTTTAAGCTAAAACTACTATAAAGCCACTCTGGACAAATACTGAGGGACCTAAATGAAGGGACCTCACCAAAATGCTATAGACATGTAAATAAACTGTGAAAGAACAGAGAGGTAATTGTGGGGGGAGGAGGGAGAGAGGGAAGAGACAGTGTTCTGTGGAATTCCATAATTTCCCATGCATATCAAGGCTAACTTTTTTTAGAATTCTAAAATTTGTAAATATTATTTTTCTTTTGAGAACAAAAATATTAAATAATCTCTAGCAGGTGTTGACCTCATTTTTTATGTTTTCAAAAGTTTTCCAGGCCAAGTCTTCACCAAGTCATTTGTAGATGCAGAAAAGGATGTCAATCCAACTTAAGGATTTTAAAGTTTCATGTTTCCACATCAGGAGAGGCTTCTACTAGAGACAGAGGACATTTCACTTCTACTATACTGCATAGTAAAATACATTGCATTTGTAGTCTGTGTTATACCACTCTGAATACTACAGTATTTGGAAAACAAGTCTCTTCTCAGTCTCTTAAACACTTCTTTGCCAGTCTTTTTGGTCCTTTACAATACAGTTTTACCTGGAAACTAAAAGTCAAATCCAGGGTCCCTGGGCTCAAGCAGAAAAGCTTCTGTCATGCAAGAATACAGAAGACTAAAAAACCTGAGGCTGCATTAATCTGTTTTAGAAAGGGCTAGGAGGTAAAACAGGAGAAAGATAATATCCTGGTTGTGCAGTTCCCATGAGATGGGATCATCTGAAACTTCAGCAGGACCTGTGATCACTAAATAAATGCAAGAATGGGAAGCTGGGTTGCCAAGTACTTAGGAAAGATTTGGGAAAGAGCAATCCCACACACATTGCCAGCAGTTTGTTCAGTTGGTTTACAGATAAAAAGAAAGGAGATGAGGAAGTAGACAAATGAGGGAGATCAAATGCATTCCTTCATTTAAAAAAAGATAAAGAGGTTTTGATCATGTCTGAGGATGAAAAGTCAGAGAAAATGGAAGGTTGAAGATGAGAATAGGAAAATTATAGGGAGATAGAATGAGATAGGATGAGATGTACTCACTGGAGCAGACAGAAGGATTGGAGTAAGGTTGCAGACACATTTGTTGTTGTAATAGAAAAGGAAATGTGCAGATTTGTACAAAGGGAAGATGGGGGAAGCCAGCAAGCCACCATTTACACACATGACCTAGCATTCAAAGTCACTTAGATCAACACATCACAAGTAAATGAATCCTGAGAAATAGCAGGGAGAGACCTCAAGGGGATATTCAGACTGCTTCAAAGCAAGTTCAGCTATGCCTCTGCCATCCTCACAGGTGACTGTCTTAACTCTGTCCAACACCCTCAAACAAGTAATTCTACAGCCTAAACTGTACATGCTACACTGTATGGCCACTGGTATCTTTCTAACCCATTATGGGCACAGAAAACAAATTACACTCCTTTTTACACCAGCCCCTTACGAATGTGGAGGCTTCTGCTCTTCATTCTGCTATTCTTCTCTTACCTATGAAACAATTATTTCACTCAAGACTGAATGAAAAATGGAAAAAGACTAGCAGGCAGTTGCAGTCACAAAAATGTATTACAACTTTAAATTTAACAGTAGTTGTGTTTCTACAATGAATACTCATTGTTTTCTCTCTGGTGCTAGATGAATTTGCACATTTTGGCTACATTCAAAAGTATCAGTGAAGCCATTGAAACAACACAGTATTAAATCCTTTATATGTAGGCATTTTATTTATTTTTAGAAAAAAAGAAGAATTTTATGGAATCCTCAAGTTAAATTCTCTCTTGTTATTTCACATTAATTTCCATCCTTTATGTGCCCATGCAGTGCATTTGGAGTCTCAGCTCTGAACTAAAAGTGTGACCAACTCATCTGATCTCCCAAGGCCAAGGAGTTTTCATCTTTGTCATTCAGTGGCCCCATGTAAGGGATAGCAGACCTTGCCCTCTTGCTCACTGGAACAGCATATTGGTAGGGCAGTTGAAAATATCAAGTCACTCAAATCTGAAAGAATCTTTGCTGGAATGGGGAATGGAAAAAATTATAGGATCAAAAGTCAAGCTCTGGACCAATATGAAATCGGAGCAAAAAACCAAAGTAGTGGGTTACCTGTTCCATTTCCATCTAATCCCTGCAAATAAGGGAAACGGTCCACTTCCCAGGGCGAACTGGCTGCAGTCAGATATGCTGTCAAATCACTGTAGCTAGTGTTCTCTGGCAATTTCACAGATCTTCTCTGAAAGTGAACTTGTGGCTGAGTCCGTGCACCTAAAAATATTAAAAGTGACTTTATATCCAAAGTGGGCAGAATATTTAGGTGTTCACATTCATGGAAGCAATTTTACATCTTTTTCATTATAAATTGCAGCAACTTGAGAAGGACAGAGACATTAGAAGACAATTATGAAAGATGGAAAATCAGTATTTTTACATTTATTTTTCAGTTGGCATTATTTCTTCACAAGTGTTCCAGGGCAAAACTGTGGAGGCACCTGCTATCAAAAGCTTTTCTGGCTATGTTGTTTCTCCTTCACTTCCATCACATGCCTCTTTAAATTGGTGTAACTGAAACCAAAACTAGTTCAGAGGTAGGGTACGCAAAAGCTTAGGAAAGCATCCAGTTCACCATATTTGTTCAAATTTTGTTTTCCCTGAAACAGCAAGATAAATGTAGTTTATACTTTTCAAAACTATTTTCTAAGAGACAGTTCCACCTGTAGTCTCAATTCAGTTATGTAACTTTTGTATTTAGATTTTGCATAGCTTTGGCCATGAAAACTAACTCTAGAACTGAGGCTGGTCACTATTGAAATCACTGGACAAAAATATTCACTTGGCAAACCTTGGGTGAAAAGATTTTCAATATTTTCCATATTTTTTAGAACACACCTAAATAGAACCAGATTACTTGGCATGTAAGATTTCTGTTTTCCCCTCTGTCTTGTACAGGGTTAGCATTTCTTTCAAGCTCACTGGGTGTTAATTGAAGGGTCTTCGCTGCAACATGATTTAAGACTGTTTCATGTACTATGGCATTTCATGTCTCATTTAAATCCCAGCTTATAAAGTCAATAGCCTTTTTCAAAGGATACTCACCATTAATACTGTTTAGCAACACACAGCAAGACTCCATCTGAAAGTTTGTGTGCACAACATGCAAATTAATTTTAAAATCAAAAGCTATTGTATTCTCCAGGGCTCATTTTGAATACACACAGAACACTTCCCACACAGCACAAAATCAAGAGGCCAGCAGTTTTCTTCTTAATTCACACTGAACTATGTGATTCAAAGATGTCAACTCAAAACAATTTTGCATCTTTTCCCCCATTAGTCTCTGGCAGCACTTTTAGGTTACATGCAGCTTCACTGTGAGAAAGAATAATGAGCTTGACTTGCTCCTAAGCCTTGTAACTGCCAGTGTCATTAACCTAGAGACTGGAATCTTTTCTTGCATAATTTTTCAGCAGGAGCTCTAGCTGTTAGAAAATAAAACTCAACAGAACAAAATGTTGTACTGGCCAAGAAAAATGTCTGTGTACAGGAGTAAGCACCTCCAAAGAGC
Source organism: Cyanoderma ruficeps (assembly GCA_008694505.1). Taxonomy (NCBI): domain Eukaryota; kingdom Metazoa; phylum Chordata; class Aves; order Passeriformes; family Timaliidae; genus Cyanoderma; species Cyanoderma ruficeps. The sequence continues at coordinate 30,703,995 of VZDJ01000782.1, forward strand.
TGATCGTTGTTTAGCTGTCATTTCCTTGGTAAATGGCTTCACAAAAAAGCTGTAAAATTGCTTTTATTTTTTCATTTCTGAAACATTTAAGTGTCTACAGCAGGCTCTCAAGACTGGCAGTATCCTTAAGTGTTTAATACAGTAATTAAACAGCACCTGTGTGAAATGGGAAGAAATCTCCCTTATCTGATTTCTAGACATAAAAGGAAAACTGTATAAAAGATGAAGTAAATTGACTGCCACAAACTCAGGCAGGATTTATCTCCTGTGTGCTCTGCAATATTGTAGCAGTTTGCTGTACCTCAGGGACAGATGTGCTCAGGCACTCTGGAACCCTCTGACTGCACTGCTGAGTGGGCTCCTACAGCCCACGGGTATGCACACCCACAGTAACAACACAGGAAAAAAACAAACTGGCATTAGGATTATCACCAATAGTTCAATGCAAAATTGTAGGATTTTCTGCTGCCTAAACCTCTGGTTAAGATGCATTATTTAATTTGAAAAGAACTGGTATTTTATTTCCAAAAATACAAACTAAGCAAAAATTAGAAAACAAGTAGCTGTTGTTGAGTCTGTAACACAGGAGGTCATGGGTTTTCTATTAAAAAAAAGGTGGATTTTAGCACTGACAGAGCCATGAGCTGCCAAATTTTAACTAGACAAGGAGGACTCAGAAAGCCAATCTCAGTTCCTTCAATCCTACAAACTTACAAGCACTACAAAGCCTTGGCTGAGCCCCAAACTTGGCAGGAAACCTGTTCAACAATGAACTCTGATACAAGATTTGAGGGTGAAGAAACAGCCTCTTCTGTGATAGTGCATACACAGACATTTAATAAATCAGTGCAGAGTAGGTAATTCACACCCTAGAAAAACAAACTCCTCCATATTGATGTTCACCCAAAACCTGCCACTCACCCTGACTCTCTCCTCAGTTCCTCAGTTGGGTCTCCCACATCTGGCAAGAGACTCCAAAGGGGCAGAAGACTGGGAGCTTCCAGAGAAAGGCTTGTGAGGAAAGCAGCTACCAAAGCTTTCACCTTCTGTCACCACCTTGCTGGAAGATAATCCAATGTTCTCCTTTACCAGAGGCCATAGTGGATTTTGGGGCATATGTCTGGGGATAGATTTATTAAGGGAACTGGAAGTGGTAGAAACTTGTGCTGACCAGACTCTTCAGATTATTTTTCAACAAGTCATCACTTAGCACTGGGAGTGGGTTATTACTATTGCTTCTATTACTGAAGATACCTAGTTTTTACTTATAAAATCCAGTTTTTACTTATAAAGCACAAGCACATTTAAGTGTAAAATGTGCATGTGAGCTCTTTCCACATGGTGTGTGCCACGAGGTAAATACTGCTGAGCACTGATCTTACCACCTTCAAACAGCCTCTTGTCAACACATCAACCAGATTTACACGCTGTCAGCTCCAGTTTGCCAGTTCACTCCTGAGGATGTAACCTCAAGGAGTCCCTGTAAGGCACCTCTTGTCACACTAGATGTGTGACATGTGGCACCATACCAGCATTTGAGGTTTAATCTACGTGAAGTAACATCTGAAGTCTCACCAATTCATGCTCTGATTGCTCATAGGTCAGGGACAGATAGAGAGTCCCCATACAGCTTCCATTCACTGAATGCTGAAATTCAGCACTGTGCTCGTATTAAATAACTTAAATGACCCAGTAGTTGGCAAGCCCCATCCCTCACAATTACTGACAGAGCACAGCAGTGGATTGTAATACCATCATGAAAATGAAGCTGCCTGCATCAACTCAGACAAACTTCTCAACTGCATAATACATTGCTTGCTTGATTAATTATTCAAATGCAATTGGCAACTTAGTGTACCAAGACAGGCCTTTCTTTCCCTTTGACTGGTGCTTCAAACACCAGTGTTCCCAGCCTGTTCCTGGTATAATGAGTTCTGGTTTGCTCTCATTTTTTCACTAAGGTAACTCCTGATCAGCTCTTTTGAAACAGCATGAGGTTACTGGGAAGTAAATTAGAGAAATAATAGAGAAAAACTAGGGCACAAGGATTTTGGATCGAGACTAGAGAGGCTCCATTCAAATACTGGAACAATGTCTAGGCTGTCTTTCTTTAAGGCTTCATCACAAGAGAAGTCCCAAGAAAAGAAATATGGACTGGACCCATAAAATAGATTTTACTAGGCAAGACTGCAAGTTCAAATCCCAATCCTCAGCATACTTCAGGTACACTTTCTTCCTTTGCCATGTTTTTCTGTTATCCCAGTAGAAGCAGTTACATTATTCTAATTTACACATATTGTTAACACACTGGATCAATTCACTGAAGGAAAGAAGATTATGTTGAAAATATTTATGAGTCTCACTCAGCTGTTAAACGTCTCTCTAGTCCTTTGCCACCCCTCTTTTTTTTGAAGGAAGCTGTGAACATGAAAATACTGTTCTTTTTCAGTTAATTGTATAATATCAGCACATTTGCCTAAGAATGAGAGTATTTAATACAGTATGATAGTGGAATACTGTTGGTGAACAATGTTTCATGTCTTGGCTAATGGAATCCTTTGTGTTTTAACACAGTTCACTGTCCATCTAATTTACCCCATTAGACAATGTCCAGCTCTCAAATTGCAGAATGTATGTACAGCAGCTCTTTCTCCAGCTCCTTCTGAGCATTCCATCAGCTACCTAATTTGTTTAATGCATTTTCAGCTCCAGTCTTAAATAGTGCTACCATTAATGAAAAGCCTATTGTGTCTGGATGGCTTCTAACTAAAAAAGTATGTCAAGAAAGCATAATTGTATTATATTCTCTCAGGTAGAACAAGGTTATCTTGGAATACCATTGAGGGCACCATTCCCTTGTTTATTAATTATCCAGTAGAGTTTAAAATTATGGCAAGCATAAGACTTATTGTGAATAAGACACCATTTACGCACAATAAGAGTGCCCACAGGAAGGATATGTCCTTGTTCTGGTTCAAAGTATCTTTAAAAACCCCTGTTCTTTCATTAACAGACTTACCCCAGCCAGCAGCACATCAACTGGACTAATGTCAGACCCCTAAGTCTGATGAACATTACTCTTCACTGTGCAGTTCAGAAAACACTGTTCCTCTGACTGATACTACAGCGGCTTTAACATCTGTGCTTGGCCTTACGAAAAGGTTATTCAAACTTTTTTTTTTGTAATACAGTGGGTTTCAATGTGTAGGACTTAGGTTTGCAGGCAGTCTGACAAGGGGTCCACAGGAAAAGCAAGTGGGTATACAACAATGCAGATACAAGAAATTTTCAAATTTTCTATGCCCTAAACATCTAAGTCTTTCACACTTGGAAGTAAGAAACAAAATAAAACCAGAGGAAAATCTTAGCCATTAAGAACACCAGGAAATGTCTACTTCAAGGATGGTTAAATGAGGCTCGATGAAAGAACATCTAACAGCGTAAGAAAATTAATCTCTAGCTCTCAAATGGCCCACTGAAGTCCATACTCATTTATTACCATGTAACTTGAATTCCCTAGTCACAGCAGTTAGGGATGAATTCAGCTATTAATTTGGTAAAACAATCCCACAGAGAAGCATTCCTCAGGGAACTCAGAACCCCCCAGAGAATACCAGTCTCACTTACAGGACAGAGTTCAGAAAGCACTGGGCTGTCAGGCTTTTTCTTTAGTGTCCCTCAAATTTCAATTCCAACCGCCCAAAGCCAGCATACCTTGAAATCCTGAGACTATCTGGACTACATCATCATAGACCATCAGAGTAGCTGAGCGTTCAGGAAGAAGGCCGAGGCTCAGTGAAGAGAACACTGTGGAAGAGAAGTGGTTTAAGTGGGATATATTTAAATTCTTATACACATAATCCAACAACAGTGCTTACTTTCTTCACATTTTTGCAAAAGCAGGCCACCCAAATGATTAAAATCATATTGTATACATGACAGAAACCACATGCATTTTGTGAACCAAACAGTTAAATTGCCAGAGTAACTACTGAACTAAACAAAATGTTCTACGCTTTGACTCTGGCACGTCATGCATGGTAGCTCGAAAGCACTGAAGAGTGCAATGTAAAGCAGGGTTTCATGCTTTACAGGAAGCAATTCCCAACTCCACAGAAAGACCAGAAATACATAAAAAGAACTGAAATGCTAACTCAGTCTGTCTGAGTTATTTTTCTGTGCAACAGCTATACTTTTTGCTTAAGGAAGATTTTAATGAAATTTAAGTTTTAAGTACTTTGAGATGCTTACATAAGTTATATAGAAAGGCAAAGTATGATGAGTAAGTCTGAATAATTTGCTTTAAAATGCAGCATGTACTTACTGAGTCACCACCTACACCAGGGAAGTGCTATTTATAGCAGAACTACTGTCATCCTACCAGTGGCGTGAAAGAAGACAGATACACGGTATTTGCTGCAAGAAGTCTACCTGCAAGGACCTCCCTTCCCACTGTGTACTGATACTCCTTGCAGGGGGCTGTGTCAGTGTGCACACACCTCTTTGCAGAGTGAAAAATAGGATATAATTTCATGCCAAATTCTTCAGACCCAAAATATGGAAGGAATTAGCCACAGAGCTCACTTGCCTCCTGCATCTATGAAAACAGTGAGGAGCACGACTGCCTGCAGTCCACATGTGGCTTTCAAAGATAGAAGGAGAAGACTAATGCAGACTAGTTATTTTTGGTAATGGGGCAGCATCCCATACCTGGAGAGCACTCATCCTAGTCTGAAGTAAACCCAAGCTGAGGAAGGCATTCCCAGAAATAGTCAACAGAAGATCAACAAAAACTCTTCTGATTTCCTGGAATTTTATGAATTTCATCTAAATTAATACACATTACTTAATCCAAGAGATCATATTAATGTTAGCTACCAATAGGGAGATGACACTATTTCTACTTAAAGAAATATAGTCTCCTTTTAAAGATCGGAAATTTTAGTGTTTGGGAGAAGTATGGGAGAAAAGAGAAAAAATGAAAAACACACTGAAAAAACCATCATCTAAATGATGGTCTTAATCATATATATAAAAACATTAAAATAATAATAAAAAATCATGTTACAAGTACAGCTGGGTATTTTCTTTCCCATGCCCAACATGTGAAACAGATCTACACATTAGGCAACACAAGAAAGCCTAGCACAAGTAGCACAAAGGCCACACAATTACAAAATTTGCCTTTACTGCAATAACTTAATTTGTATGAAGAAAGCTAATATAATTTGGACACCCTGGGGAGCTCAATACAATCAACCATGCCAACATCTTCTTCCATATCTGCCAGACTATAACGAATATATAACCCCTAAGCTTCCCTTGGGCTTTTCTGCACAATCTTTTCTCAGCATGACAAAGACAGAAAGACACAGCTTTTAAGGCCAGAAGGATGACAGTGATGATCCAGCCTTATTCCTGTATAACTACAGCCTTCCCTGAATTAATTATTGCTGCAGATTCAATAGCTGTACCAAAACTTGAAAACATGTTGTATAAAATCTCCAATTTTATTTTTACAGGTGTCCAGTGGTGAAGAACACACCACAACATCAATGTTCTAATAAATAATTATGAGGGCAGTTAAACTATGTGCCTCTTTACCCATCAAAATTTATAGAGGTTCGATTTCCAGCCATTTGATCTTCTTTTTATACAGGCCAGAAGAATTCTCTCTTACCCGTTTCCTGTTCTCTATAAGGGTATTGATGGACTATGATCAAATTACCTCATGAACTTTCTCACTAGTGAACAAAATAAATTAAGCACTTCCAAGTCTTTCCCTGCAAACTGTATTTTCCAATCTTTTAATCACCCCTGATAAAAGTCCACAGTTTCAAACATTCTTCTTGAAGCATGGATCAAGAGCTGGACACACATTTCCCTGAATGGCTATGCCAAGGACAAGTCCTGAAATACTATACTCTGCTTTCCCAGTTTTTAACCTTATTTTACAGGTAAACAATTCCAGATGAGGTCTCCTCTCCCAGAAATACCATAAGCGTCATTCTCTGCTCCTGAAACTGTATTTCACCACAGCGAATACCATGGTTTTCTTTGACTGACTGTCCTGGTTTCAGGCAGGAAGCAGCTATTTTGTTCCCTGTTGCTGGTACAGTGCTGTGTTTTGGATTCGGGATGACAGTAATGTCAGTAACACACTGATGGTGTGGGTGTTGCTGAGTAGTGCTCACCCTAAGTCAAGGACTGCAGTTTTCCATGCTTTGTCAGTGAGAAGCTGCAGAAGAAGCTGGGAGGGAGCATAGCCAGGACAGCTGACCTGGACTAGCCAAAGGGAAATTTCATACCATAGAATGTTATGGCCAGTATATAAACTGGGGAGAGTTTTCTGGCAGGGGTCAACAGCTGCTCAGGGATGGGCTGGGCAATTGTATTGTGCATCACTTGCTTTAACTGGGTTTTACTCCCCACTCTTGTTTTGTTAAGTCATCTTCTTCTAAAATTTTACTTTATTTCAATTATTAAACTGTTCTTATCTCAACCCATGGTTTTTACCGTTTTATGCTTCTCCTCCCCACCCCATGGATGCTAGAGGGGAGGAAGCAGAAGGGTGGTACTTAGTTGATGACTGGAGATAAACCATGACACTGCCTCTACCAACCAAGTCTGAACAGTGCCATCTCAGCAACCCCCTCACTTTGTGGCATGTACTGCTCCAAAAGAAGTGTCCTTTTAAATAAGGATTACTAGTCACAAAGGTTTTCTTCCAAATTTTTACAAAGAAAAATCTAAGCGTAGTTAAGAGCAGACAGATGAACACATCTTCCATCATGAACACTTCAACAACTCAAGTGATGTTAAATTAATGAACTGCTAATAAGTGGAGTCACAGCTCTGCTGATAAATGTTTTAATGGAAGAAGAGATCTTAAATCTTTTCCTCCTACCATTTATCACTATATAAATAAATAATCCTCCTGCTTAAGCAGTAAAGAGCTAGTAATTATTTTTGTTAGTATAAGAAAAGTTAATTTTTGCCAAATTATAAGAAGAGAAAACCCTTGATGTTTACTCCTTGAAGCTACTACAACAATACCACAAGTTCAGTGGCTGCACATCTTTTCAGCATACTACTATTATTAATGCATATTGCCTATGCAATATGATGGAGGAATCCTGATCCTTTAGCAAAGTTCTGCAGCAGCACTTTAAACATTACCAACCTTCAGCTTTCAAACCTACTCCCTGCTCATGGTTATCATTTTCCCATTTGAGGTAAATATGGCCACAGTTCATTCACCACAGCACACAGAATGGCACATCAGCTTCAACACTGCCCTGGGTGGAATGCTTCTCAGAGTGGGGGATCTGCTCTGCGGGAGACAGCTCCTAGGACTGCTAACAAGCATTTTTGGGAAATGAGGATCCAGCTGTGTGGGTTTGCCCAGACTGCACATTGCAGAATGGAGATTGAGATATGCTGCCTGTTCCCCATCATTCAAACCAGCTTAAAATTAACAACAAAACAACTTGTACATTTTTTCAAAGTTCTGTACTGTGCTAGTTAAAAGCATGATAGGCATTTAAATACAGGGCATTTAAATACAAAACAGGTCTTGTAAAGTTTTTTCAAGACTATAGGCATCTTAGTCAATACAAAATATAAAAGCCTAAGTATCTTAACTTTTATGTCATGTACCTTTTCAGGACTAATTCAAAGAACAATCATATTAAATCTACATAGGGTATATCAAGTAGGGTAACTTGGTGTTTCTTTAATCAAAGAAAGGAATACGTTCAAGGTACAGGAAGCAAAATAAAGGATTCTACTTCCAATTTAATCAATGGCAAACTATCTACCAGTGTCAGTGGGGAAGGATCAGAGGTGAAACGAATCTACTTTCTGAGCTAGGTTCACATTTCAGCCATGGAAAGAAAGATTTTGTGGAACCTATACAATTACTGCTCTTTAAACTTCAATGATTTGCTAAAACAAAACCACCCTGTTTCATTCTCTTCCCTCAAAATCAGTATTTAAGGAAAAAAACAAGCAAAAAACGAACCAAACAAACTCCAGGCTATGGAAGAGTACATCTCATTCAAGAGATCTAGGGTATGAGTCAGAAAGATACGAGACCCAAGTGAAGGCTATTGCATACTTTAATCATTTAAAAGCACATTAAGTATGCTGAGAAAGCAGTACTTCATCTTATTTAAAGAGAAGAAAACCCAAAGGAAATTTCTAAACAGAGTCACAGAACAATTATGGCTGGAAGGGAACCTCTGGACATCACCTCTTCCACCAAGCAGGGGTTGACCAGTTGAGTTCTGAATGTCTTTAAAGGTGCAGATTTCACAACCTTTCTGCACGACCTATTCCAATTTTGCTGCTGCTGTAATGAACTGTTGCCTTTTACTTATTTGAAACTCTCCTGGCTGCAACTCTTTTCAGTTACTTCTTATTCTTTCACTAAGAAGCTTGACTTTGAGTCTTTGCTGTAGTTCCATTAAGTAACTGAAAACCATGGCTGAATACAGTGCAGAATTTGTGGAAGAAGTCACTCTTATCTGAAGCAAGTGAAAGCAGATAAGTAAACAGCATGTTGAAACGCCTAAAGCGTAATTCTGGGTTTGAAGAGATTCATGTTCCTTTCCCCTTCTGAAAATACATTTGCTACTTGACCTTGCAGCAAGTCACGCAGTCCTTCTGGCTATGTTGATATTAATAAATAAAATGGAGCCAAGGCATGGAATTCAACACTGCCCTGGGAATGTATACACTATTTAAATATTAGTGCACTGAAAACCTCACATAGCTTTGGCCCAGGCTAATTATCAAACCTGAGGCATGTGTTATTTAGGTGTGATTTGGGTATAATACAAGCCTAGGACCATTCCCAAATTACAAGGACCCTAATTGTAGCTGAGGATTACAAGAAAGGCAGATGAAACTTGGGGTGTGATCTAGCTGTTACATCTCAAGGTTTGAAAGCCACCCTCAATCTGTTCTTTTTAGCAGTACAGAAATAGGCTTCATGACTCAATTTTTCCTCTCAAATAACTAATTTAAGGTTCTGGTGCATTCTGATTAAAACTAGCATGCAAGTATTATTGTTATGTTTGTTTGCCTGTGGAAGAAGCAAAACCATGTTAATTAAGTTAGTACAAATCCTTACATCTGGATAACACAACTGCAGATTAAAACTGTTCTATTGACATGGCTAAGAACTAAAAGAGAAGGACTTTTTTGTACACTACAGCCTATGGTGCAACAGCTGTTGCTACACCTTGGAAGAGAAGCAAGAGTGCCTAACAGCTCCTGAAACAAGGTTCTCGGAAACAGAGTTCCCATAAAGAAAACGATCTGGAACAGGTTTCTATTTTCTACGGAGCTGTAGGAGCACCAACAGTCGTTTGAAAACTGATGTAGCACTGTATCAAGGACCTACAGAAGGAGAGTGAATCTCTGCTCAGCCTTGATGCTGCAGTTTAACTGAGGAATAAATGTTACTATCATTGAAATGTGCAGATGTTTCTCCTCCCACCCAGGATCTCAAGCATTGAAACACATTATACAAAACTGTGTAGCTTCCTTTAGATGCAATATCTTACCTCAGAACAAAAATAAAGATCTCTTACCAGGCAATCTTACAGGTTTCCATGGTGCAGAATTTGGCACATATGCATGTTTACTAGCAGTCACTATCAGCTGATTGCCCAACTTATACTGAAACTTGAGGAAGGCAGTGCCATCTGCTCCTGAGGTTCCAGATGCAATGGAGATCTGGTTGGTAAAAATCTCAATGAAGGCTTCAGTTACTGGCTGATGGGTGCTGGCATCGCTTACATGGACCTTCAGCGTTACTTCTGTAATGACAAACAACCACAGTGATTATTGTCTGAAAAGCTTCTCTGGGAGGCAGCAGTTAGAACATGCTGACATACCAGTGACTGAAAAGACACTGGCTCTGACATTTTGGTGCCACGTACAACTTTTTATACTGGCCTGAAGTTCTCCATCTCAGGCAGTCACTCTTCAGAGATACTGCAGAGTCTGCTACAAGCCAGACCAGGTCCTGAATTATCACCCAACAGTTAACTTCTGCTGTGGAGGCATCTATCTTCCATCTGTGACCCACATGCAACTGGGCAGCACATCTCCAGGGCAGGCAACACTCCCTTCGAGGGGCAAAGTGTCAATCACAGACTATTGTTGTACTATGGCAATTCTAAACGTGTGGTATCCAACATCCTGTGTTAGTCACGGACAGCACGGCATGGAAACTCTCTGTAAGGTCCCTGCCTTGCTGAGCCTCTGCTCCAGCCAGCCTTCTCCAACAGCAGTGGGGAGAGGGAAAGACTACAATTGGGGTATGCTCCTCACTCCTTCCCAAAGCAATTCTCTTTGTGGAGCAATGGAATGGAGGAAATCTGCTGTGACAGAAGCCCAGGAAGAAAGTGGGCAATAGAGTAGGCTGTGCTGGAGTTGGACATTTTCAGCTCTGGTGGGAGAGATTGCCCCAGATGGCACAGGACTTCCCTGGTGATGTCTAACCAAGGTGGAGAATTCCCACAGGATCATGTCCATGTCCTCTTAAGCACAGGACATCCATTTGGGATGCAGAGTGCTAGCAGTGACAGCAGCAGCCCTGACACTACTGTATCACCTGTCCCCACATACTACTGGTGAGAAGCAAAGAAGTGATGGCTAAGGCAGTCAGGAGAATCATACATGCTGCAGATATGCAATCTAAAGCCAACACAATGGACTACATTTTTCTTGAGTAATTTGCCAGTTTTCCAGAAACTAATTACTAGTTTAAATGTTTCCAGATGTACAATATTCATCCACTCTGGGCACTCCTATGACTAAACCATGCATTGTGTCACCAGGCTTTTGTTACATAAAATGGAGTGGCTTATGCAAGACAGTCCCCCTGGAAGGCATTCTTCTGTATTTACGATTATTTTTCTGTGCCTACAATAGTTCAAGTGCCTCATGCTCTAAAGCAGCAGCTGTTGCTTCAATAACCATGACTTAAATGAAATGCTGTGTTGAAAAGACCCAGCAGTGATCTACTGCTTTCACCACGACACTCCTTGGGTTCTTTTCACTTCCAGTTGCCTATTCCTCTTAAATGAACACCTCCCCTCTCTCTCTTCTCTCCAACTCTCCCCTTTATCTCGTTCCTATCCTAATGTCTGGAAATTCTGTTGTTCTTGCATGAAGTTCCCTACCTCATCTTACTCCATTCCGTAAGGTTGTAGATGGCATTTTTCAAACTCCCTTTTTGTGTCAGGAGACTTCAGCCTCTCACAAGCAACATCTTCCCACTCCATGTACAAACTTTTCTGCATGTGATACCCAGAAAAAGGAGCATGACCTCCTGTTCATATATATTCAAAAACATTACACTGATTTCTACAGAACAGTACTGGTGGTACAGTTCTGCTCTATTACTAATGCCTTATAAGAACTTATTTTGGTGTTAGCCCCAAGCCAGCAAGACATGACACCAAGAAGAAAATATAGAACTTAACAAAATCTCTGTGATGAGTTTCAACCATGGAATGACACAACTGAGTATGCAGAGCAACACACTGTAACGACCTAAAACTTTACAAGGACATGAGGACCGAATACAAAAGTATCATCACATCCCTCCTAAGGCATTTCAGCCAGAAAGATCAATATCTTGGGCTCTTTCAGAAGCAGAGACCTTCTCTCTGTATCCTACAGTACTGAAAATACCAATATCAAGCCACCCTGAACAAAACCTCTATTAGAGAAATACATCATCATCACAGCCATTGCTTTAGAACTTGGCAATGGAGGATGCCAATTTAGATGGGATCAGCATGAAATATATTCTAGCTATTAAAGATTCTGGACTTCTTCCCAGTTTTGCATTTAGTAGTCAAAGGAAGCAATGTACATTGAAAAGCAGGGTCCACATACCCTGGTACAGAATGCCTCCTTGGAAACCTTGTCTTGACCCCCCAAGCAACTTGTGAAATCTTGTGTATGTGAAAGGCAGCCACATTAATCAACAAAGGAAAAAAAATATCTATTCATGTGTTTACAAACATGAGGAAAACAAACAGTCTAAGTTTTAATTTTCAAAGTGGAGGGATATGCTTAGATCCAAAGCCAGGTAGTCGTGCTCTCAGCACTTCTCACTTTGAATTTCCTAGCAAAGAATGCAAGAATAGATGAGATGAAGAATGATGGGTGATGCATTAAAGAAAAAGCAAGAGAATACAACAAGCTGAACATTGCTGTTAGCAATTTCAGTAACATGGAAGTTTAGCCTTTTCTAAAAACAACCACAGATAAGAAGGAACCAAGGAGCTTTGGAATATTAAACACTAATTAAAGAAGAGAGTAAGAAAACAACAGAAGTAGCCTATCAATCCAATTCCTTATGTACATCCAGAATTCTAGGATAGAGACTACTACTAAAATTGATCACAAGAAAAAACGTATAAAATTTTTCTGTATACACATATCCATCCTTCTCTTCCCAAATCAGAGAGCTAGCCATGGGTATCCCCAATAGGAAATTTCTTTATCTCTCACTCCATAGCTATGTAAGGTTTCTGTCTGCATTCCTCTCTCTTTCTGATAAGGAAGGATGGGGGCTTCCAAAATCCTTCTTCTAAGCAGAAATGACAAAGGCAATCACCCAGGACATAAGTCTGATGTCCTGAAAGGCAGCAGACTGGAACTGCTGTTCCGAACCACAGTCCCTTGATCAGACACTGGGCTTGTTTTCTCCTTCTTTTTGATATTAACATGTTTTTTCCTGAGCAGATAGAGAAAACCCTAGCAGCCTTAACAATCTTAATTCCTTTTCATGTGTTATCTTCCCTGACAAACATGTGAAATGTATACAACTTGCTTAATTCAGGGCCTTCTCCCACACGACAGCTCCTTTTTCTTATCTAGCGCACCAATGAAGTCTTGAGCGCTAAACCTACATTATCACTGTAATTTCCACAGCAACTGAACGATTAAAAGCTTAAAACTGGAAGGAAATTGAAGAAAACATCCTCTCAGTGACGTGATGAGAACAACCTATAAAAAGAGAAAGTAAGTTTCAGAATTGCTAGAATATATTCAGGCACTTCTTGAGAATCAGGGGAACTGGAGAAGGGAAATAAGACAGCAGAGTTAGGACAACTGACCCAAGATCAGTCTGATCTCTAATTAATAGGGAGGTCTTAGATTGAAAGACTACATATACTAGATAAAATCAATTAGAAGCTGTTTAGAAGACCTACTTTTAACTAAGGAATAGAGTATTTAAAATATCTGGCAAACTTTTTAGCTGGAACTCTCAGCAAAGAGCAGGTATGAAGCTGGTACATTATTCTTGAGTTTTGCAGCCTACCTCAGCAAGGAGCTCACAAAGAATTAAAGGTACATGGACACAGAAAAAGCACAGCTGCAGATGAAGGCAGGGAACTGAAAGCACTGCAAAAGATGGAACTGTTAAAGGGAAGCCTGCTTCATTCTCACACTATTGTATGTACAGCTGGCCTATTTGCTAAGTTCTGGAGAAGCTTTGTTCTGTGCTACTAGTGAGGTCCTGGGGAGAGGAATGGGACATAAAGGTGAAGAGTGATATGTTTCCTCATTTAAGAGCAAAGCAGAGATGGCTGAGGTGACAGACCCTGGGCTGATGAACTTGCCCAGGGCAGCTGTGGTTTCCTCTCTCTTCCCCAGACAAGCCAGCCACAGTCAAGACAGCTGAGCCACAGCCCTGTCTGATGTACCTGGCTCCTGACTGGTGTGGTGTGAATGTGTCCTTTTCAGACCTCATCTGGCACGTACTTCCCTGGTGGCTGGTAGCACTGGTGGGCACACGTACAGAGTCAGAGTCACCTGTCTGCACCACTAGTGTGTGTCCTGCCATTATATTCCTACAGAAAAGGTTCAAGTCCAAAGCAAGAACCACTTAGGATAACTGTCATTTCCAGAAGAGAAACCACAGGCAAAACCACAAAAAGCCTGTGTCTCCCTGTCTAGAAGTGGAGGTAGAAATGGGCCACTCGCAGATGTTAAACAGTGCAACACTTCAACTCTGCCTTAAAAATACCAAAGCAAAGCAGGAAAAGAAGGTTAGTGGGAAAAGACCAAATAAAATCAGCAAATGCAGGGGTAAATTCCACAGAGATCAAGGCTGATGTATAGGTATACTCAAGCAAGTCTAGTGCAAATCTGCTATTTTATATTTATAGTCCTTTGTCTTCTTTTAAACAATAAACCTCCTTGTTTTTCAAATGAGAAAATGTTTTTCAAGTGTTTTTCAACCAAAACTACTAGTTACTGCAAAACAGCTGCTTAAGTGCAGCTCCCTCCCAGTTTTCTAGTACTAAATTTATTGTAAGCTATATAAAAAAACTCCAGCATCTTCAAGGTTATAATTTGGGGAAGTGAAAAAAAGAAAAAAAGATCCCTAAATGGTAGCACTCCAATCCAAAATCCCATCTGTCTTCTTAATCTGATTTTTGAGATTTTACTAAGTTTAAACTTTCTCTGAGCAATCCTTCCCATGCCATCTGCTCTATGAACCCTACTGCCTCGCCTGAAATACAATTAACTTTAAGAAAACTATTTTTGCATTTGTAACCCCTTCTTATACTCACAGCTGCTCTTTACATTGCTGTGAACTCTCAGTTTGGCAATGGTTTCCTTCAGCACTGCTATCATCACTGCTGTCTTCTTTAACCAAACTCTTGTAAAGTGAAAAACACTGGGTTTAGGTAGTTTGGGGCTTGCTTTGTTTCTTGGTTTTTTTAATCAGTAATGTAACACAGAAAATAAAATCCTGAGCAACCTGAGAAAAGGCAAACTGTCAGATCCCATATACTAGCATAAACAAAGAAAAGTTACAATACAGATTGCAAATCAAAGATCACAATCCTATTTAGATCCCAATCCTGCAATTTGGTTTCTGTGCACACATCCCTCTGTCAGGCAGACTCCCACTGACGTCTGCTGGACAGATGATCTCTTTTGGGAACAGGCTGACACAGGCAGCTGCTATCACTTAGGTTTTCCTTTGGGGGATCCCTTAACCATGGACAATGTCAGGATATTACCAAAGAAAGAGATATTTAAATTATCTAGGTTTGGATTAGAAAAAGAAAACTTCCTGCTCATTTAAAAAACACCATTATGAACTTTATGTAAAATAGTGTCCTCTGCTCTGACTGAAATTACTGGCAACATGCCTAGCTTTGAACGCTACGTGCCAAATGGATAAGCCTTTCTGTCTCTTAACCTTTTGCCCATGTGTGAGGTCAATCCTCAGCCAAACAATAGGATTTTTATTTATCTAAAGGAAAACATTTTCCTAGAAAAAGGAGTATTCCCCATGCTTTAGTCACAGATGCCAACTCTAGCATTTACATCTTGTATTTATAATGTGCTGCATCAGGAAGGCTCTACTGAGAATCACACTTCAAAATAGCTGCAGACTAAGTTTGTATGAAGAAAAGGAAACATATATGTAACATCCCTCCAGAAGCATACAGACTCTGATCTTCACTGATGTCGTCAGCTAAGAGTAAGTTCTCAAGTATCATCTCAAATAGCAAACTACCTGTGCTTGAACAAGAGTCACAGTGAAGATGATGACATCCTCTGGCTTTGGCCCTCATTAAAGGAAAATCAATAGTGTTACAGAACCTTCCCCTCCACCAGAGGTGACTCAGGTTTCACCTGGGGTGACTGTCCACCACTGGTTTCCACGGAACCCAACCATGGAGAGGGCAGGACACAGGAGGTCTGCTCAGTGCCTGTTCAACGATTCTCCAAATGATACCAAGGCTGCTGCAGTCCTTGGCATCAAGAAAAAAAGTCCCTTACTACACTCGTCAGAAATCCAGTAAGGACTACACAACCTAACTTGGTTCTCAGACCCAGATTCAGAAGGGTTTTAAAAAGCAGAGGGGTTCAGAGAAGAGGCACATAAAAACACAGGGCACAGGGAAGCAGCCATGGGACTGGCCATCTGAAGAACATGACCTCCTCTTCTTGCAAGAGAAGGCCGGATCACTGTGCCTAACAGTGAAACTGCAAAAGATCAAGTCAGCTGAGGACCTTTAGTCTTGCTGACAGAGACAGCCAACAGCTGTACACTGAACCTAAGCAAATTCAGGTGTCATTTCCTGGCAACAAGAGAACAGCCTACTAGATAGTAGACTCACCCAGGCTGTGAGAAAAAAATTGGGTTAATAGCTTTAATTTTAGTTCTGGGTGTTTAATTAAGGCTTATAATTAATGTTAAGAATTAAAGAGAATTAATGTTTGATTCTGGAACATTTATGAAGTCAGCCCAAGTGGTTGTTTGTGGTGCTTCTTTTTACCACTGCAATCTGAATTTGCTAAACACTTTATACCTTAGAGGTCAAGAGGTCAGTAGGGTCCTCCACACACTGAGTACTTGCAGTGTGATAATTAAAATTAACCCCCTATCTCTGAAGTCAAGGAAGAACTTTCTTCCTCAAATGCACAACTAATTGACTTCTGAGTTTTTCTTTTATTCCTCTCTCTTGCTCTTCCTCAGAAATAGCAGAGTGCAATGAGAATATTCCACTGCATATTCCACTCACTTGACTGACACAGAGAAACCCCTACATGATGCCTGATCAGAGCATTCCGCTCACCTCATCTCTGTAGACAATCAGGATTCAGGACTATGGAGGAACCTACTCTTGGGTAGCACTTGAGGCTCTTTCACCCTTCTCTGCAGCTCAACTTAATTCATCCGTATTTCTCATCTAACATTCCCTGCTGCTCCAAGTGCCTCAGGCATTGCTGGTACTGTGGCTGGCTCCCCTAGTGCACAAGAATTTAATTTCCAGGGGATTGAGAGAGTTTATCTTAACTAAAATAATTAGTCTTAATCATCAATCTTCAAATAAAGCACAGTTGTCTGTGATATGAAGGTCAGACAGGTGCCCTACTTACCTCTTCAGGTTTAAAAATCCTTTAAACAAAGTGTTCATAAACTAAAATGATAAATACATTAGTTTATCTCACAATGCATTATCTCCTAGGGATAATGCACATAGTTTTTAGTAAAATGTCACAAAAAGAATTCTGCTATATGAACTAGAGCAATTTATGCCACATATGATGAAAACCAGGCTACTATACAACCCCCCTATTCAAAAGAGAGGGAGGGGCAGTTATGGGATAATAAAATAAAGACATCCATCATGCAACAGTCCAACATGTAAAAGAAGATTTGCATACCCTGACCTGCCAGAGCCTAGAGCATTACCACCAAAATTAATTTCTTGGGAAAAAAGGTAGGCATTTGCTTTAATTAAAAAAAGTGGGAGCTATAAGCATTATGCCCAGATGAGACTCCGATACCCTATTGTTAAGTGATTAAACAAGCATTTATAATTAACTTGAAACTCACATGGCTATGAAACTCATGAATAGCAATAGTTGCATTAACAGGTCTGCCTTTGATCTATACAGGAACTGTGCATGACACAAACTAATTTCATTTCCAAACCTTGTCTCTTAGACATGGAATTAAATAAAATACTGTCACGGAGCGCAGATGGAAGTTGAGTTTCAAGGCTTTAGCTTGCCACACGCATAATGTATTCTTTACAAGACATGAAAAAGTAATCCCTACTTAAACCCCTCTCTTTTTTTGTAATAGAGTTCTTTGAAACTCTGTTTGGGGATCAATATGGAATGAGAAGTAAATGCACTGATATTTTCCAGTTGCTCAGCATTAGAGTTCTCCACTGACGCAAGACTGCAGCTGATTTTGTGACATCAGCTCTGAGGATAACACCACACTGAGCTCAGCCACTCGGGGTTTTAAGCCAACATTATACCTACTGCACCATCAGTCTAGTTTGGGAGAGGGCAGAAATGGAAAGCTTGGATTTGCTCAGCCACAAAGGCACGTGTTACATTTTCACATAACAACTTTATCCTAAGTCTTATTAATAAAAGTATTCATCTGATGAAAGCAATTTAAAGCAGATGTATTCTATGTTTAAATGATCCAATGCATGTTCAATGGCGCAGTGAGGAGACAAGCACTTTTCTTTTTTCCTCACTTTCAAGCAGCTTTAATCTCAGGTTTAATCTCTAATTTCCAAAACCTGTAGTGAAAGCAAAGCTAGCTATCACTTTGGAAGAAGGTATTTTTTACTTGGGTTGTTTGTTTTTAGACAAACCACTGTAACAATTCAAACAAATCCATCTCAAGGGCCTCTCCACATTCCCACTGCAGCCTGCAGTGCAAACTTCCACTTTCACCTCAGTAATTCACTGACGTAAGCTCATGCACATACAGAGGCAAACTATTGTGCCAAAATTTTATCTAGGCACTTGCACATTCCCTTTCTTCAAATAACTCTACAGTCAATTTATAATCACTTTCATCCCTTGAAGAGGTTATCCCCAGCTGGCAGACAGGAAAATTAAATCCTAGGTGAAGCTACACATGGCAGCCATCTCATTCCACCAACCCAGCCAGCCTGAGCAGAGAGCTCTGCAGAGTAATTGGGAGTGCAACACTAGTTTTCAGCTACTCCACAGTAAAACCAGGAGCATCCCTTCCTTCCCCACCTCTGTGACTTGGCTGTGGACTCTTGCTCCTTCTCTTGGGCCACCCCACTTCTCCTTGGACCTGCTGCTGTGCTGGTTGCATTTACTAACCCAGCACTGCACCAGCCCAACAAACCGAGTGGCTCAATGCCAGGTTATCAGGCTGAACTGCTGAAGCAACGCAGCCCCACGTGCCAAAATCAGCAGAACAGGCAAGTATGGGGGTGGAGAGTGGTGGCCAAGTGCAACACTGGCAGAGGAAAAGAAGGAATTTGGGACCACCCCTGGTGGTTCACAGCAATTCAGTCAGCTCTGTTGCACTTCGGAAGGGTACCTGCCCATCTCCTGACCTAGGCAAGCTTAAGATCAGTATTTGGCATTTATCGTTGCAGTAAACCTTTATTCTGCATTAATTCCAAACGCCATACTGATTCCCCAGTAACTTCCCAACCTCTACTGCTGCACACCGGCACCACAGCCGTAAAATCTCCTGGCTCTCCATAACGACAGGATGCTTGTGACAATGCCAGGAAAGGGTTGGTATGGAGCAGCAAGGACTTTTGCACAGGCATTACAGAGTGTTTACAACAAATCTTGAACACCCAAAAACCTCTACAGTCAGTTGGTATTTGTAACTGGGTGGATGGAGGAGGTTACTGCTGTTTCCTCCTGACCCTAAAAAGCTCCCTTTTATTAACATCTCTACATGTCACTTCCTGTGACTTCTGTCACAATAGCACCAAGATTAAATGCCACCCAAATTGTCTATATTGAAATTTTCCTATCCTCCAAAAAAAATTTATTTCCAAGTTTTTGAGAATTTTCTGCTCAAAATAATGTTTCTATTTGCTCATTTGGAATAGCTGAAAATTTTAATTAACCTGTGATCTAGGTCTTCTTCTAGATAATAAAAAAAAATGCTAAATAAAATAGGACCCATTACAGTTCCCTTTATCCTAACACTGTAAAGCAACCCCAGCTTAATACATGCCCATTCATCATTACACTTTATTTTCTCTTTCATCCAATCTCAGTCACATAGAAGAAGCCTTCTGATCCAAGTCAATTAATTTTTCAATTATTATTTTTGAACCAGGCTGCTGTACTGTCTATCCTTCAGCTATGATGACTGCATATATATGCAGAGCATACATAACTGACTCAGCAACCAAAACTTACATCGGTTTAAATCATGATAATACCTATGGTGATCTTAATTCTTAGCAGGGGATTAATTTTTAGGGCCAGTATGATTTCATGAGAAAAATAATTCTAATCAGATTAAACCTCTGAATTTTGAAAAATTACTTTCTATTCCCTTACACTGAAAGTCAATTATGTAAATCAGAAGTTACTGGCTCTTCCACAAATTCACAATCATAATGGAAAGGTACAGTTACACTTGCAACATTCATCTTTCTTAGACTTACTGTATTTTATTTAAAAACCACACTGTGATGAGGGTTTGACATGCTGCTCACACATCTTATCTTGCCTTCCAAGAGGAGAAGAGCACTGGAGAATACCTTTGTATTTCTTGGTCACGTTGCAGCTCTGATTCCCAGAACTGCTTATCACAGTCGCACGATTACCACTGTAGCTAGAAATGAAGGTTTGGAGGTCTACAAACCAGGCTTTGGGAATCGGTGAAAGTAACTTGGGAGCAGCCCATTTGTTTAGGGACTAAATATAATTGCCTAATCTAAGGGAAGGGCGTCTGAAAGGCAGGACACTCTACTGAAGGACTCCCAGGGTTCACAAATCAAAATGATAAAAACCAATGGATCACAGCTGATCAAACACATCAGTGAATTATCTGTTCTATTTAGAGATCAATCTTGATGTAAAATGCTGTGACTGGCCAATAAATGGCAGAGGAAGGCTGAGAGGAGATGGGCAAGGGCTATATGCCCTGAAGCTCAAGAGATAATGCAGGGTGGGACTGACCACAGCTGCTGCAAACAGGGCTGACAGTATCTCAACACAAATGGAGGGTGGCCTTTGTGTTAGATGAACAGCTATGTCATTTGAGTGAATCAACTGACTACACCACCGCTGAGTGGATCAGATATTTCTCCAAGTTCTTTAATAAAGTGAGAATGTCTCCCAAACTAGCACAAGGAAGACATATATACATGGCTCAGACCAGCAAAGCATGTAAGAACTGAACAATTAGCAACATAAATAAATAAAATCAAAGATAGCTGTGGGCTGGTTTCAACCCATGTATTCCCTCGCAGCACCTGGTAATGGCCAGCATCATGACAGTAAGCATATTACAGAGACCAAGAACGGGTACCACATATTGGTGTAGTGACTGAATTATTATTGTTGTTAATGTATTTCATATTAACAAAGTACAAATTACACTGGCATTGCGATTTTGGTATATTTCTTATCATTGTGCAAAATCAAAAATCCCACGTAATGTTAAACGTATCTTCAAATAAGTAAACTTGATATTACACATGTGCCTACCAAAAGAGCCCAGTCAGAGCATACAAGATTCTGTCAAATGCTCACATTATTTATTACTTTGTCCACTTGACATCATAAAAGAGTTATTGCTTTTACTGTGGCATGAGCCCATTCTAGATATTTATAACTGTAAGCAGCACTCTGCTCAAGCTCTTTCCCTCAGCAAGGAATCCCTCAAATTCCTTCATTTTACCTCCTCTGTTTCTTATACTTGTGTTACAAAACACACACCTGCTTAAAAGTAACACCATCACATAGGGCTGCTGGTGTTTTCAGTTTGACAAATACGGCCACTTTCCCATTCACAAGCAGACATGTAGAACTGAAAATATTCCAGTGGCGTGTCTGCTTCCTTGGCACAGACAGCAACATGAATATTTTGTAGGCTACTTAGTCTACGCATTAAGCAAGCATTATAAACTATTATTATACTGCTTTAAACAAACAGCTGTATGTCTGGAAAGTGATCTACTGTGTGCAAACAATGCTTACAGGAGTAGCAGGAGAAAGGCATTTCTAAATACCCAAATCATGCAGATGCTAAACTTATACACAGGAGTTGCATTAACAGGATGTGCAGGGGAAACCTGCTGGGATGCAAACGAAAAAGGAGATATAAAAGACCAATAATCAACTTCTAAAATGGTAAAATACGCTCTATTATATGTTGTGCCCAGAATGAATATAATGTTAGCACTTGGGGACATGCTTTGTGATGAACATGGCAGTGCTTGGTTAATGACTGGACTTGATGATGTTAGAAGTCTTTTCCAACCTTATAGATTCTATAATTAGCACATAAAAGGTTCATGTATGCTATGCACATATATATATATGCTAAGTTAAACTGAAAACACAAGGTACAGCTATAATCACACTAAAAATGACAGCATTTACTTAAGTTTCTTTGACAGTACCAGTCCTTATCACTTCCCTGAAACCCATTCAAAAGCTAAGTTTACAGATGCTTTCTTGAAGTTAAGAAACATGTATTTCACACAGGAATACCTCCTCTTTGTTCATTTCTAATTCTGTTCTCACACCCTTAAAGAAACTCCTAAGAAAAATTACTTTAAAGTTAATCATTACTTTAAAGGGACCAGCCCAATAAATTTAAAAACCTATTCTACCATATTTAGTCAGAAATACAATTCCAGTAATATCAGAGTGCTGACCTAGTAAATATGTAAAATAGAGATTCCTCATCTTTCTTTTTCAAATTTAACAGCTGTAGGAAATCTATAAATAACAATTTTTAGCAATATATTCAGTGTCGCTTCATCCTATGTCTTATTTTGAAATTCACTTCTCTGAATCACCATACATTTAATTTTAAATTTCACATAATTTCAACATTTAGGAAATTGATTTAGGAAATCAACATTCCACAATACAAAAGTAAGGTATTTATTTCTCCTTTGCTGCGCATCTGCTCTAAATCAAAATTGCTCTTTACTTTTTTTGCCTCTCTTCACACTAAGATTCTGAAAAAAACCCCCAATCCACACAACTCAAAGGATGTGTGTATGTATATACACTCACAATCTGAAGCACACAGTTATACAGGAAGGCTGATTTATTTATTTCAACAACAGGTCTAATACCACAGGTGGTCAGTTGTTCTCTTGAGGTTGCAAAATTACTAAAGGGAAGAGGAAAAATGACAGTAGATTGCTCTTACTGCTCAAAGGCAACCTGAATTCCCAGCTAGCCTTGTGCTACCATAACAGCACAAGGGAGACTTCCAGCCATCAGCTGGGCAAGCACAATATGCACTGCTTTAAAGAGCACAGAAAGTGGAGAGGTTAGGAAACCCCCCAGCACCCACCCTGTAGGAACCAGAGGTCTACTGCAAGGATGACAACAACAGTTTCCTTAGATGTTTATAAAGACAAAAGGACTTTGGGTCCACTGCTCTAGTACAAGATCAGCAACAAATACCACAGCAAAATAGTGACAGTTCTGTGTAGTTACAATAAAATTCTACAGACACATTAACGTCCTTTATCCACACACATGTGGATGCAATACAGGAGAAACAAAATAAAAATGCAATTGCCATTAATGGCAACTTAAAACAGCTTATCTGCAGACTTATGTTTCTCACAGAAATGGTGGAGTTACTCGAAGGTTAAGATGTTCAACGTGAACAAGAAGGATTTTAACTCTAGCTTTGGACCATTCAATCAGATACTTCCATCTAGGTTGGTAGCTAAATACAGAAAAATTGAAGCAAGTAAGAATTATTACCAGCTAATTAATATTTGCACTTCAAGTTCACCTTTCTAGCCATTAAATGAGTATTAAAATTAGGCTGAAATTATTTTGTAGTTACATTCACATGGAGCCCAAAATGCTTGAGTCTCAAATAGCATGTAATAGCAAGTTAACAGTTCAGCTAAGTATGGCAACTCATAGTGTATAGCTGCTCCTTTAAAACATGATGATTCTTATGTTAGCTGCAATACCAAAGCCAGGCAAATTACATTTCATATCTTTTTCAATGAGTGTGTTTACATATAAAACATTGCTGCCTACTTTGGAGTTTGGTTTAGAAATTCATTTTTGTTACTCCCATGCTAAAACTGAAGTGAAGTGGGTGGAATTTCTTAAAATCTCTTTTTAACTAGGAACCTCAGCCAAAGTGTTTTTGAGAGCCACTGTTCCAATTCCTTCAGTAGAAAGGACTTTTAGAAAATGAAATAGGTAACTGTGAAGCAGAACGGGTGAGATTTCAGAATCCACTTAGGGATGCAGTGCTAAACTTGCTGTCAACACAGACAGTGGTAGAAGCAGATGGCTCTGGAGGCCATAAGCTACTTTTGCACCATGCCTATCCTTTTCCACAAATTAGAGGGGTTTCCTGGCAAAATGCCCTGGGGACTGCCTGTTACACTAGCAGTAACAAAGCCTGGACTCTGTAAGATGTGGCCTTCACCTTGATAGTTCTCTCCTTTCTGCTGCCCAGGCTACATCTTGTGCAGAAAGGGTCTGTGAAAGGCAGCTGCACTCCAAGACAGAAATCCTCTCTGTCAGGCAAAGCCATTGCACAGCATCTTCCCAGCCAGGGTCCCTGGAGCAGGATAAGAATGTGCTCAAGCCTGAGGGTCTCACCCAGGAATCCTGGTCTGGGCTACTTTCTGCTCTTGTGCTGAAGACTCACGTGGCTTAAAATCTGCCACCTCTTTGGCTTGATGACCTACTGCTGAAATAACCTGACATATTAAGATGACATATTTAGACCCTCAGCTATTAATTTTCAGAACTGCTTGTGAAACATCTTGCTTCATATTCAGCTACCTCTGTCCTGCTCTCTTCATGTTCCAAGACTCCATCACTTACTAATACACATTTTTTAAAAAGAAAAACAGAAAGCTCTGCTAAATGCAAGTAACTGTAGTAAGATGAAATAAATTGATTTACACTGGAGCAATATGCCTTGTTTAAACTTAATTTTATTTAAGTAGCAGTGGTAGCAACTATATTTAAGTAGCAGACCTGTCACAATTTAAAAAACAAAACAACAAAACACATGTACTTTACTTTGGCTCTCTCTGCAACAGTTTAGGACAAACCCTTCCAAGTTTCACGAGACTATGTCAACATGCAGAGGAAAACAAGCTTCAGAAGTTCATTTTATAAAATATACAGAGAATTTAAAATGACTTTTTAAAATAAGAGTTTTCATTTTTCAACAGCTTGATTACAACCTTTGCGACGTTGCTCCCCAAAAGTGTCCTGAAAATATGCATCCTTTTTAGATCACTTGCAGTGACAACAGCCACACTGATTCCAGCAACAGTAACAGCTCAACTGTGAATTCACCAAACCTTTTTGCCAAATCAATCAAACCCAGAGTTACAAGAAGCCCTAAAGCACGTAGCAAAATATGCTGAATATCTGAAAGGTGGTATGATCATGAAGATCAGAGTAGCAGCAAGGCCCCTTGGTATAGCAGCGTCCTGGAGCTCCTTCCTCCAGAGTGACGATGCAGGTTCCAGCAGACTCACTCAAAAGCAGCATCTTCCTGTCATTTTGTGTGGGCAGCCCCAATTGCTCTTGCCTATGACTCAATTCCAACAGTGAACAGATGGGACTTGATCTACTCCCTTTTGAAGAAAGCAATCACCTGCCAGTCTGTTTTGGTTTTCCCCCTCCTGTGGCGGTTTTTTTTCAGGCCCCACACAAGGCCCTTGAACCTACAGGTGACATCAAGAGTCAAAAATGACACCTGAAAAAGAGCAAGTCACAATGCTTGCCAGAGTTATACTGCCATTTTTACTGTTACTGGATTTTAAAATATATTTTAAATAGAATCCAAAAAAGCAAAAATGTTAATAAATACTGGTGAATGATGAAGGAAGTCCATTAAGATGGCAGTGATGCTGCTTCTTGGTTTAGAGTTCTTAGGAAATAGTCACAGACTCTATTTGGGAAAAGGAGCTCTGAACTCAGAAAAGTAGTACAGTAACAGAGAGTGAAAATGTAATGAAGAGAGGGCAGCATCTAGCTTTTGTATGAGTTTAATGAAAGCCTATGAATAAATTTATTCTAACAATTTTTTGGCTTGCAGAGAATCGACAAAATGTTTCACGTTCACTGGGACTTTCACCTCCTATTAGATAAAAAAAGATGAGTGAATGTAACCTTGTGAAAGGAAAAGCCTTTGGGCTAAACTGGCAAGAGCAGTAAATGGATCTTAACACCAGAGGGACACAGCTGGGAGCTTGCCTGGTTACCTGCCATATCTGTCAGCCACGGTAAAATGGGAGGGGACAGGAGGACAGGGAAAGAGGTGGACAATCTCCATTCACTGCAACAGAGAAACAAGAGTGAGGAGAGATGCTTACACTAAAGTCACAAGTCCACAGATGATGTCCCTACATCTTCCCAAAGTTTTCCCAAGAAAAAAAAACATAAATGGGTTTTACTCGCTGAACACCAGACTCTCCTTACTTTTTAAGTCCTTATCACATTCCAGTAATTCCCAACAGCTCCAGACTCACTGTTGCTATTTGCTCTTACTTGGACTGGCCTTAGAAGCGATCCCGAAGTGTTTAGAAAAGCAAGATGCAGAGAAAACTTTTCCTTGGTGCAGCAGTAAAAGACTACCACCTACACGATGGCACAGGCCCTGCTCTCTGATACAGCCATTGCTCCACTTTCCTGATGTGCCCAGCTCCCTAGGCTGGAGGTGTAAGGCAGCAGGGGCAGCACACAGCTGTGTTCCCTGCTGACAGCCAGCAGCTCTGCTGGGGAAGCTGCCCCATCCCCCAGCCTTGGCCTGTGCACTTCATTGACATCATCCAAGATTCACTCCCTTTCCAGCACATCCACCCCAGATACTGACAACATCTGCTTTGGGCCAGAATACCCTGGCCTTTTGACTCTCATTTCTCCTTTCTCTTTGAGATAATTTGCTACATTTTATTTATTACACCAGCTGGATGTTCAGGTTTAAGATCCTCCTATGCATGTGGGCTTTGTATATGCAAGTATCATCTCCCCCTGGATATGGGGGTGTTGGGCGGGGGAAGGGAGGAAAAAGAAAGAGAAGTTGAGTATTTCAAGCCACTCCCTCTGATTTGCAGGATAAGTACATCACTGTTGTGTGCTGAGACACTTTGGTCCAAGGGTTGTACACAGCTATCAGGGAGCCAGGTCACAGAACTAGGGCAGCTCCACTCCAATGCCAGCATATGGGTCACCTCTGCCTTTTCCACAGATACCACCCTTAGCCCACCACACCGGGGCTGTCAGGCAGCTGGCAAGGAACTGAGGTGGGGAGGGGACACCAAAGAATCACAGGCTCTGCCTTCTCCTGTCACAGCAGTCAAGCCAAGCTAAGAGAAACAAACACTTGCCTACCCACACATTGTGCTGTGATGCTGCTCAGGGCTTGCAGGACTATTACACCCATCCCCTCAGAGGCATAAAGTGATGCACAGCAGCACTGACTTCACACCCTGCAAGCATCAAAACCAGCAGCAGGGTATTTTGGGGAACAGCGTACCCCGATGTAGCAGTGCGAAATTTGGTTTTCAATGTTTTATATGCTTTGTAACATGTTCATATTGGTTTGTCTCAATCCCCTCCCCCCCAAAACCCCTAATGGTGTGGCCCTGGTGTCAATCATGTTGTAAGATCTAGANCACTTAAGTGGGGTGCTTTGCCCCTCCCGACGCTCTTGCTCCGGGGGTTCAGCCTGTTCACTTGAGCTCCTGAACCCTCTGCCTCCCTGAACTGACACCTGCACGTGGGAGGAAATAAACACCATCTAAAACCTAGCAGGAGCCCGCTCTTTTATTCCACGCCGCAATTCCACGCTTCAGCCTGAGATTCAGGAACAGCAAACACCTGACATATAGAGTCCGAGGGGCAAGCTAGCTGGTGAAGCAGCCCCAAGAAAGTGGACCTCTATACCCCAAAACCACCCGAGCTGTTGCAAAACAGCAACTCCAGTCTCGTGCTATAGGAGCCAGGGAAACACCATGGCTCTGGGATCTGTACTCACTGCTCCAACAGATCCCAGTCCCGTGCTGGGTGGACACCTAGGAGTATGCCATCCCTCTGACTTCTGCAGCTTGTTCTCCAGAAGATGAATTTTGAAATGGCTGTAACCCATCTGGGTCCCACCCCAGGCAGAACTGCAAAGCACATGGTGAACCGCTTCTCCCCCTGAAGCTTTGGCATAGCTTGTGTGACAGCACTCGGCATCTGGGACACTTGCAAGATAAAACCAGAGCAAGCTGCAACCAGAAAGGCATCTAACACTAGCACAGCTCCTGCAAACACTTAAGCAAACCATAGGTTAAGCATCAATGTAAGTGCTAGAAGATGATCTGCACATTGCTTTATGGGGAAAAAAAAAAGAAAATAAAGTCAAATGGACAAGATTTGTCACTCAGGAGAGATGAACAGTAGTGGAGGACATCTATACCCATCAACAATCAGATAAAAGCTATACCTAAAAATATCCAAAGGGCAAACTAGTAAAATAGTATGTTTAAATGCAATACGTGTGTTATAGATGCAATATGTGTGTTATAAATGCAGTATGTGATATAGATGCTTTTTATATCCTGCCTTGCCTCCAAAAATCTTAGTGGGTTCCTTTGAAGCTAAATGTCTACAGATTATTTTTATTTTCAAAAATCAGTTTAATTATGTGCCTAGTGGACAGTAAAATATTTGCTAGCTTTTAGACAAAAATTTTCCAATAGTTTTATTTGGAATGCTCACTGGTTTTGCAAAGGACAGCTATATGACTCTCACTTGCACATTCTGCTACTTTAGAAACTGCAAGCTTTAGCAAGTCCAGAAAATGAAGTTTTCTGAGTAATCTGTATGTAACTCCATGATTCCAAAGGCTGTAAGGATTCATGCTCCTGTGACATCAGCATACCTTGGAGAAAAAGTCATGCAACATTTGGAGTGTAGGATTAGGCTATTTTTGAATGCTCTGGCTTTATACATCTAACAAACTAGTTCTAAATTGTTCAAAGGCTAGTACAGGAACAAAATAGTTCTTAACACTAACACAATTTTACTTTGAAGTACCAGAGACCATACAGAAAATAAAGAGGGTTTACCAGGCAGCTGTTTAGTTCTATACTCTACTCATGTCCAGTTGATAGAGCACCACAAAATGAGCACCCAGAAAAGCAAATTTTTAAGGTTCAAGCACATAGACAATAACTCCAAGGCCAACAGCACCAGAAGTGTGAATAGCATTATGTATCATATCTACCCTCTATGACTGCACTATTTTGGCTTTTACTATACTGGAATTTTTGAGATATTCACATGTGCCATTGCTAAGGAGAGCTTATTAATAAACATTACTGAAGTTTTATATACCACAATATGAAGATTTAATCAACCTTTGTTTTTAAACAGAACACACACAACAGACTCATAGTTTACCAAAGCACTTCAAAACCCACACAAAACAGGTATGTAGAATTATTCTTACTTATCTGGTCTGGAAAATTCTGCAATAATTTCTTCACAGAACTGATCTTTAAAAAATAATTTTAAAACCCCTAAATCATCTGATGTGTATGAAACTTGATTGCAAGAACACCACTTTCATAATAGTTTTAATGTAGTAAAACGAAGTGTGAAGGTAACCAAGTGACCAGACCTCTCCTGTTTTCAGCCTGTGTCCTGCCTAGAATTGGAAACAGAGGCAGGTAGGAAGGTGACTGGCTAAAGTTTTATAAGGAAGAAAGGATGATAAGCACTCCTGGAGTTTGAAGGAATAGACCACAGTCAGACATGGGAAAAGTTTCTTGGTTCTCAACACTCCTCATGCCAAGGAAATTGACATGTCTAGCCAAAGTCCTCTTTCCCACATTGCTCCCCTCCAGTGTAGTGTGACAGATGCTACAGGAAATTGATGTTTCTATTAACTTCTTTTTTTTTTGTTTGTTTGGGATTTTTGTTGTTGTTGTTTTAAAAAACAGAGAATGATAGGAACTTGATATTTTGTGAGCTGTGTGGTGACCACATAGGAGTATTTCTTCATTGTGCTGAAGGGAAGACTGACTCCCTGGTAAGTATGTTCACAATGCCTCTTTATTCAAAGCCAGCTCAAGAGGGCTCACAAACGGGTGAGTGGGCTGACGATGACAACCTCTTTGCGAGAACAGGCAGGAATCTGGTGACGCACTAATCGCTGCCTTGTTTCTTTCACTGCAGAACCCCTTGTGTGACTGCTTCAGAAGCCAACTCGCACCCTGCTTTGCTGCCACAGCAACACAGAAACCATCATGTGGGAGTGCTGGAAACAGATTTCCTTGTATTACTGAAACCGAGAGATCCAGCAGTAGATGAGGAACCAAGAACCATTCTTCTACCATCTTGTGAACTCATCACACTCGAGTCTCAGAGACAAAGCACAAATTGAGGCTCTTCCCCTCATTCAGTCTTCAAACAAACATGCACACACACTCCTGGCTCCCACAGTTAATACTAGACAAGAAAATACTCCTGGCCTTTCTTGTTCTTTGACGAGATGACTGTTTTCTCAGCTCAGCCTTAGGCTGACTCGAAGATCTACAAACCTTCACAGCATCTCAGTGGAAAACAAAGACTGTTACTGGAATTTGGGCTCGCTTTGCAAAGATGCTGCTGCCTCTTTTCACTTTACAAAAAAAAACACAGTGAAAGAGAAAGAAAGGCTGTGCAGATCACTGAGACATCTAATTACACTTTGCTTTTTTAACTTCAGGTAGATTTGCAGCTTTTTGACATGTCTATAACAATACAGTTTTTAATTCTGCATTACAAACGTTAACAGTCAATACCCCGACAGCTACTGAAACAGACAATAGGTTGCTGAAATTCTGTAATGTAGAAAATTCAATCTGTGGGAGGTGTTTTAAAAGTAGCAGTTACCCTCCTGTGTTCATAGGGAGGCGAAGGTAACAGCAGGACACTCACTAAAAGCCCACTGCTTCTGTCACACTCTATGCTACAGACAGAGCATAACTTGGCCACCACAGCAATCCAACACATTTTATAACTATACAACCCTGTATAGTTTACAACTATTAGTGATATTACCACACTGCCTATCTTAAAATTGTCTTTTCATACAGGAGAAGGAAAGAATGTTTAAGATGAGACATTTATTAAAAAGGAAACAGTTAAATAAGAAGTTTCTAATTTCCTTCAGCCAAGCTAGAACTGAAACATATGAAAATCAGAGTATCCCTTAATTTCACTGCCTCAGTATATTCTCTCATTTGGGTGACTATTTCCTGACAAAACTCTGTGGGTTTTATGCATTACACTTCTTATGCATTTTCTCTTTTAATAGAAGTACTGGTTCAGAGGCATGAAGGAGAGTGAGGTCTAACTTCCTTGCAGTTAAATCAAGAAATCAGAGTTTTCACTTCACGTGGGCTTTGATTCAGGGCTGGAATAATCCATCATATGGTATTAATACCGAGCTAAGAAATACAGTCAGAAAGGCCTTAATCATACTACGGTTGTACACAAACTTTAGTTCAGCACCATTCAATTTGGTGGTTGTTAAGTTCTAAGTGGCAAGCAAAAACTTACCATACCTGATATTTTGAGGACTACCAGCTGTAGCTCAAAAACTAGGAAGGAATATTTATTTATCATCATATGAACTTAATATGTTTAAGAATTGAAGTATGTCATCTCAAAAGACATACACTAATGTGGCATGGCTGCTGGAATCACCATCTATGCACAGCATGCCCACTGGTAAAAAATTACCTTCATGCAAAATCTTACAGTGACGGAGCCAGAAGCAGGGCTCTGTGAAGATTCTCCTTTCCTCCTGGCCAACCAGACACCACATGCTGGTGGCTGTCAGACAGTGCTGGGGGCGGGATGACTGTACCACCATGTTCTTTGGTGACCCCCAGGTCTACTGAGGTCATTCCCCATGACTGGCACTCCCCAGGGGCTCTGCAGGTTTCACCTCCACAAGAAAGCAACACAACTGCTTCATGCAGGACTACTACTCCCTGACATTTGACTTGCTTTTCAGAGCTTTCATCTTACTTCAACTTCTTTATTGATCAAAAGTGCTGCAATTATCAGACCAAGCTCCAAGAGTGTAAAAATGCTGCACAGAGAGACATAATGAGTGATTTTATATTATCTGTTTTATATTGCCAGAAGCGTTCAAATCCAACAATTCAGGGAAGGTCAATATTTCTTCAGTGACAATGCAGAATACAAGTATGCTTTTTTTGATAGTTCTATTTGCAAGCAAGTTATACACTCATACTAGCTTAAAACTGAGATGGAAGAACATTACATATACCTTCAAGAAGATTTATGTAAAAAAATCATAAGACAATTGGAAAAAAAGTTTATGGTCAAACTGTCTTTCCAGGGAGTACTTGGAAAGCAAAGGGGAAAGGAGACTGATGGAGAAGCATTCCCTCTAGTTAATGAAGTTCAGCTGTATTCATTTATTTAACGTCAAAGACAACACATCATTATTTGTCAGTTTAGAGCAATTTCACAAGCGATCTTTAAACCTCAGTGGTATTATTGCCCTTTGCTTTCTGAACACTACAAAGCTGCTAAAAATGTACATAATCAGCCCGCTATCCATGTTGATACCACTATGAAGGTGAAAAAAATGCATAAACCCCTTAGTTTTCTAGGAAAATTATCCACGCAATAAAATTAAGCAACATTATAGTTTTCAAATGTTTCAATTCCAGATTTCCTGAAATCTCCATTAAATCAATCCACAACACAATAAAATCTGCCTACAAAATTAAGACTCCTGCATTCGATATGCTCACTTCACTTTCTAATTACACCTAAAAGTTAAGAGGATTGAGATTTTAATTGAGATGTCCCATGTCTTGCAACCATATGGGTTTTTTTGCCCACTGTCCAATGTGTTTAAAAGAGAAAGTAGAATGGATGTTGTACAATTTTATATAGTAAGAAACATGCCTCATTCAAATTGGGCTGCAATAAGTTATTCTAAACCATGGTGGAAGAGAGAGCTTGCTGGGAGATGTACTTTAAGAAAACAGCGGAAGAGTTCTATGGAAAAGACGGACGCTAAAGCAGCCTGGAAACTGATACAAAAAGCAACCCGTTTTTTCTCCATACTTAACAGAGAACATCCTCATCAAGCCACATTTTGAAATCAATTGGATTCCATTCCTCCTTTGAGTGCTTTCATTGCTCATGCCTCCTAATGACTGTTTGCACCTCAATTTCCTTTGACACTTAACATGCACATTAAATGTTAGCTGAAGGTGCAAGTATCTTACTTAATAGTTCCTATATATGAATATAAAGGATGTATCACCTGAATTACAGCCAATCCCCCTCCCAAACAACAACCAAAAAAGCCCAACCACAAGCAGAAGCCAGAACTGCAACAGTGCATTCATTTACCACAACGTCATAAACAAACGACAGTAGTGGGCAAGCTTTCAAAATACAAATTTTTCTAGTGTGAGAGTCCTCCTGTTTTCAATCTGTTACAGCTAAATGCCCATGCTCATTAAAAACATGCTTTTCACAAACAGGACTTAAAGAGCAGTGAAATGTTTACTTTCAAGTAAAAAATGTGATTGCTCACAAGTCAACATGATACAAGAATGTAGGATGCAAAAGCAATATCACCTACCTGTCAAGAATAATATAAATCAAACAAACCCACATTGCTACATTGTATTTTTTCCAATACTAACTATAATCTTTCACTTTTAGCTAACTTAAATTGGCTTAGATGACTACCATAGTTTTTGTGTCCTTAAGGCCCTTAGTCAATTTAAGCATTACAGTAAATGACCAAAGTTTTAGTAATCTATAATTTTGGTAAATTTTTAGGAATGTTATTCGATGCATGCCTTCAATTAGACCTCCTCAATGAATGTAGAAAAGGCTTACTACTTACCTTAGTTTGCATTTATAAAATACACAGTACACATTACCTCATACAACCTACTTAGGGAAAACAGAGGGGAAAAAAGCTATGAGCGAAGAAAGAGCAAATTTAAATCTTCAGAAAATGTCCTCAACTAACTGCATGAACATTTGACTGAAGGGATATTTTTTGCTGAGTATCCAACATACAAGAATACAGCAGCCCCCAAACCTTACCCTCATCTACCTTTGTGCCTTGGGCTGGGGAAGGGGACAAAAGAACAAATGTACACAGTTTTCTTCTGAGGACAGAAAGGTCCTCTGGCACACACCACTGGAAAACAGCACTGATGCAATTATCACATGGAAGCAAAGCACACAGAATTTGAAAGTGTAATTTGACTATTTTTCCATTTTTTTCAATCACATTTTTTTCTCCAAGATACTAATTTCTGGTAAGTACAAACCTAACTGGCATTATAAGGATGTAAACTTGTAATGGACAGAACTTCATATTCCGCTGTGCCAGAACAACCAGAATCGTTCTGAGCTCCTTCAACAATAGCAGACACATGCCACCCATTCTTTCTGAGACTCTGGATTACGAAACACACCCCAAGAAAGGACAACATCAAAGAAATTAACCATTGAGGGGGTCCTATTCTCTAAAGGAAGCTTGGTTAGAAAGATCTGGAGGGTGGGCAGATTTGTCCATTCAGTACCCCTCGTGCTCTGTAACTTTATCAATGCTACTGGAATATGACTATATTGTCTGGATAGGAGGGGAGAAACTCCATTAAGAATGTTAATACTTACGGGTACTTGAAGTAAAGACATTTATACTTTTAGTAGCCTCAAGATCCTGTGTAACGGTTCTTCAACTTTACAGGCAGTAACGCTACAAGGAAAGATCTCCATCTTGGATTCAGGAATGCTGATTATTACTTTCTCCAAGCCTTGGCTTGTTGCTAAAAAGAGTGAGTGTGAGCATATGTTTGTGTAGGGGAGGAAAGGAGTGCTATACTGCTAAATGCTATAAATACTGATGCATAATGACCTTCAGAAAGTACCAGATGAGGCTCCAACTTGGTCTAAAGCTAATTCTTTTCCCAAAGGAAAGATGTATTTCCTCTCTCCTCTCATGCCCAACTATTAGCTTTTTGTCCCCCTACGTCTTAGCAATATCGTTTACATTAAAAAGCAGCAAAAAGTCAAGTTCTTCTTTGGTTTTACTCAAATTGTTGCTTCCCTGTTGCTGATTGTACCCATAGTCGTCATGTGTCCACTCTTTAGATTTACATCTCTGTGGTAAGTCATGATAGTTGCTTTACTGTCTTTAAATACCAACTTTTCCATAATCCATGCATCCTAATTATCTTGCCAGTGAATATATCTGCAGCAGGTTGGAAAGAACACAAAATGAACACATTTGCTGGTACAAAAAGACAATCAGACATCAGAGTTCTACTGAGACAGAAGAAGGCTGTAGTCTTGTGAGCCATAAGAATTTTGAGAAGTGCTTTTTCTCAAGATAAGAAAACTATCTAATCAGAAGACTATTCCCCAGGCAGTTCTAGGAGTGTCTGAAATCAAGTTCAATGTAACCCACTGTCAAGCATGGTTAAGTTATATCTTGACAGCAAAGGCAAAATCTACAATGCATTATGAATTACCATCAATCTCCTCAACTAACCACTTAAAAATCAGAGAGCCTCTTAACTGGCCTGTCGTTTTATATTTGTCAAGGTACCAACAAAAATGATGCAAAATATTAAAAGTCAACCAACTCTACCACCGAATGAACTTTTTTAAAAATAGGACTGTATTGTCCTTAAAAAAAAAAATCCCAATTATTCCCCTACTACAATGCAGGGTACAGTGTCCTTTAACTGACAACAAGCCAGGCAGAGAATTGACTAACTCATTGATTTCTGATTGTTTGTTTGAGATGGGTTTTAGCCACACAAATTTAGGGTTATCCAGAGCCAGAGGGTAGGTACAGTGCACCTGATAGATCCTTTGTGACAGAACTCAGGGGGTGCTTTGACTAAAACCAAGTATCAACGCTGGGAAATGAGGTTGAACCACTAAAATGTGCCTTCAGGCAGTCTGGGTTTTTTTTTTTAATGGCAGCTGCAAATGTTACTTTACAGATCAGAGACTCCTGAATGGTGTATATAGGCTGAACTCAAACCAGTGATCCTATAAACTGCATTATCTTTTGCTGGGTTCTGCAATTTACTAGTGTGACTACTAAAATAATTAAACCTATTCACCTGATTAAACCGTTATACTGACATTCCCAAAAGCCATACACACTTTATACTTTTAGACACAGTTTAATCCACACTCAGCCTCAAAACACACAATTATTATAAATTAGCAATATTTTACTGTGGTTTGGATTAAGTTAATCAGACTTTAAACTAACATATATGGT
>VZDJ01000782.1:30739861-30770547 GCA_008694505.1 Cyanoderma ruficeps
AAAAAAAAAAAAAAAAAAGAAAATAGGATTTGCCACACCAGATCAGGTCACTACTGTATCTAACGTGGTATTTGCCTTCGGCATTGGTTTGATTCTGTGGACTGGCAAGAAAGTGACAAAGTTAGTCTAATTAGAAAAAATCCATTACATAACATACATATATGAAAGCAAAAGAATAAAGGCTAGTGTAAAGGGCAAAGTGTATCGTCTTAGATAAAATCATGTAATACATCATGCATTTGTCCAAGAGTTAATTCACCATTCAAGGTTATAACTCTGCAAGCAGTCCAAGGAACAATTAAGAACAATGTCAAAGTATTCTCACAAGCACTACAAGTGAAAGCAAATTTAGAAATAGAACAGATAATGGTAAAATGACAGATGGGGCTCCATCTGTCAA
Source organism: Cyanoderma ruficeps (assembly GCA_008694505.1). Classification (NCBI taxonomy): domain Eukaryota; kingdom Metazoa; phylum Chordata; class Aves; order Passeriformes; family Timaliidae; genus Cyanoderma; species Cyanoderma ruficeps. The sequence continues at coordinate 30,740,262 of VZDJ01000782.1, forward strand.
GAACTTATATTTGATAAAGTAATTTCAAAAGAACTAATGGAGATGAAAATTTTCCAGTGGGTGCAAGAAGAGACACCCTTCAGATGTCATTCCAGAAGAGACATCCTGGGTACAGTTGCACTTATACACATACACACACACACACACATATATATATATGGGCCAGTTGAGAGACTTTAGCTAAAAAACTTAATTGAGAAGGATTGTTTTTTTTAACCCAAATCAAGTCACTGACATGCTTTAATGGTGGGCAGTGATGGTCCTAGTACAACCAAATGCCGATGAAGACAGATGAGTGGTTGGGGCCAAGAACTGTGAAATTATACGCTGATTTTCACATTTCCAGAAGTACCAGAATATTAATTTTTCTTACATAGTTCTGCATTTTGTCATGTGAGATTAGTTCCTCACAACATACAGACTTTAGGATATTATATGGTTATCAAGGAACTCCCCATGACAGACTTATTTAGATAATCAGCAAACAATTCCCATATCCATATTACTGGGTAAGTATTTTTCGGGCAAAAAATTGCTCAGTTCAGACTGAACTAGGTTAAAAATCTACATTTCTTGTAGACAGACACAACAGCCATGGGATGTCACAGTATGGTCTTTTGAGGTCCAACAAAATTCTTAAGTAAAGGATAAAAAGAGGAGAAAATGAAACCAGAAAAAAACCCCAATCTATTCCCGTTTCCACCTCCTTCCCTCTCCCTTGACAAATGAAAAATCTAGGAAAACACTAGAGGAAACGATGCAGAAAAAGATCAGCTTGCCAGTTAAGCCATAGTGGTATAATATGTACGACACTGGAGCAGTAAGCAAGGCACAGACAAGGCCACGCAACACAGAAAGAACTTGTGCCTGGTATCAGCTTTTATTGCCATTTCACTTTGAAAGGTTTTCAATTAACAACCTAACAACTAACCTATCAGCTAACAACAATAAAGCCAAATGCAAAAGCAGAACATTCTTTGATTAAAAATTGTTAAAACATTAAATATTATTGAAAATAGCTAAATAGTTTTTTGCAGTAAACTTGGACAGACTTAGCTGTGTGGGGGACTTTGTGAAGAACAGTAACCCAAAACATTCTCACAAAAGCCTAACCTGCAATTCCCACTAAGAAGCAGGCAGAAAAACTGAGATAAAATAAAATACTACATTTTAAATATGGATGTGAAATAAAGGCAAAGGAGCATGCAAAGAGGATTAAACTTCCCAGGACAAAGTACAATATACTAAACGGAAAGACTGCCATTAGCTATTTCCTACATCATGATTTTCCACAGAAAACATCTAGAGGTTTTTGTTGCTCCCCTGTGAAACTCAGCAATATGACGTACCCAAGTTAATACCTGTGCCAAAGTCCCCTTTTTGGCACTATGAAAGGCAAAGAAAAAATTACCATATTCTGGCAGCTTTACAAGCTTCTTTAAACAAGTCAGACCACTTCCTCTCCATAGCAATTTGGTTTGTATACTAAATGAGCTGAGATTCATTAAAACTTTATACATTTTGCACAAAAATAATCTAATGTTTCTACAATGCTGAATTATTTCAGTTGTTGGTCAAAACATCACATTATAGCCAAATATGACATCAATCAGCTCTCAAAACAAAGAGTATCTCTCTGTTCTTATCCAAGTGGTAAGAATACTTGGATAGTCTTTTTAAAGCTTCCACTAATGCTGCTTTATCACCCAAGTCTTTTAGACTAAAATGAGCACACAAAGAAACCCACAGACTAATGTTTTGCAAGCTGGAGAACACAGGCACCATTAGATACGTTTCAGTCTATCAGCTCAAAAAACAAGGTGTGCAGTAGTCACACCTTCGTGTGATCGTAGAACAGGCACTTAACAGACATTTAACTCTTCCCCAAATTAGGAGCTACAAGTTTCCTTTGCTTTTCAGTTACTCTTACTATCCAGTGGTGGTTTTATATTAGTGTTTAACAACAACTGAATCTACCACAAACAAGAAAGCAAATTCTTCCATATTCAGTACCCATTCACATCAGCCCTGAAATGCAGTTACATGTTTTTGCCTTCTAATCCGTTATCTAACATACTAATTACTTTCCATGTGCACTGAGAGTGAAACTGTAACTACTTTCAATTGAGTACAAGCTGTTTTGCAGCAAGAATGGAAAAAATTACTTTGAAAACAGTAATCTGTAGAAAAATTATCAAGGAATACTAACATACAATTCTTAACTGCAACGTAAGGACAAAAGAAACGGTAAATCTCAAGAGATAAGAGTCACTTTTTCCACTTCTTGTGTGGACTTCAGTTTATTATTTAAATACTCAGTCACCTCAGGCCATTTTTAGAACAAGGGTTTTTGTTGTATTCCAATGAAAAGCAAAAAACTAAAAACAAAGGAAAATATTTTCGCTGGACCTTCACTATTACCTCTTTTTGTGCTTCTATTCTTCTCACTTGTTCTTAGTAAGAGTGTTTTAAATTAGAATAAAGAACATAAAGGATTCTTGTGGGTAGTCAGATCCAGGGCTCTGTTACCAGAAGAAACATGCATCATAAAAAAAAAGTCAAGATTTTCAAGTTCTGTCTTAAAAGAGGTAATTACTTCTCTTCCACACCCACACAACTGGCTGCCTGCCAGAACCCCACTCCTCAATGGCTATTTCTTTTACCTGCATACTTTTCTCAAGGCCAAACTGTCAAGTGCAATTCCTTCCTTAAACAGGTCCTTTCTGTATCTGCAGAAAGAATCACTGTTTTACTTGTTGTCTTATAAAATAAGCTGTGATTGACCAACACTCTTGTATCTGTTTCTTCCTCTGTAACGAAGAGTTGGTAAGCCTCCAACTTAGAAATTAATGTTATTGGTCCCCTAAAAAGACAAATTTATACTGTAATATAGTTGTTTCATTTTGTAAAGACTGTTATAAAAATCAAAGCTATTAATAAATGTTATTATTAGGAAGTATAATGAAAACCTACTAATACAAATATTCAACATATGTTCAAAGGATACTGTGTTTGGTCACACAGAAGTACTTTTACAATGCCAAATGTAAAGCAAGATCCTTATGAAACACTAGTAACAGCTTTGTTACTACAGGTTTGGGGACATAATCTGAAGAGGAACAACACTATTATCCCATTCAACACTAACAGGAGCTTATGTGCAATGTTAATACGTTAGAGAAAAAAGATCCAAAATAGCTTCTGCAACAGTCTACAAAAATCTCAGCTATGAAGAAAACAACTAAAACAGTCCTGAATGTTCTTTGCAACAACCATTTCCCATCTCCTACAAATAATAAAGAGAAAAAGTAGTACAAAATGACAATTTCCCAAACAAAACAAACTGTCAAGAAAAACAAGCAAGTCCCAACACTGAAATGCAATTCAAGCAAGGTAGGGCAGGTCATATGGATTAACCTGGGGATGGTGGTGTCCAGCCTTCAGCTTGAGTGAGAAGCATCAAGAAATCTTCCCCAAGCCCTCCCTATCCCCTCTTCTTTTTTTCTTTCCCTTCTTTGACAGTTTTACAAGTACCGGGATGAAGTGTCAGGTCACAGAAAGCTGAAATTCAAAAAAGAACACAGCAATCTGTACTAGACAAACACTAAGTTAATCAAGCCACAAGGAAACAAATGCATGATTGAGCAAGTTCACGTGCAGTTCAAAAGCTAGGTAGGAATGAACATTATACAAACAAAACACCAAGTTTAATAATTAATTTATTATCTCAAATCATCACACAGTGATGTTTAGATGAGTATTCAAGGTCTGAAGTGTCTGTTTCCTTCTTTCTGGGAAAAGAGGAAAACATTGAATGTAATGGAGCTGTGCAAGGTGACACAAACTGACAGCAAGACAATAAAAGCAGTCCCATGTGGCTTCACCAAGCTGTGAGCTCAGGCTAACCGTGACAACCTTTTCTGTATAGGTAAATAACATTCACCTCTGATTAGGATCAAATATTACTAGAATGGCTGCTCACTGCAGTTACCAAAGGTGCATGAAACAGTGCAATCACTAACAGCAGCAGCAGATGAAGATGCTCATGCTCAAGTGTTTTCTGAACCTCTGTTGGTAATGATTCCATGTGCCCAATCTTCAGTTCATAAAATTTTAAATTTACCTTTTTTTTTTTTTAACTGGGTATTTGTGCAACTACAACTTTCACCGAACTCAACCAGATGAATGAAGTTGTTGGGGTACAACCCTGTCTATGCACATGGCAGGAAAGGCAAGCAAAATACCATATTTCATGGACTTTAATACTTCAGTTGCTCTGGCAGATAAAAAGTATTGAAAAATTTGCACAATATTACTGATAACAGTGAAATGCTTGGAAACATCCTCTGACTCATAATGAAGTCAAGCAAAACTCAGTTTTAAGATGAGGTCAGTGAGATTCAAAAAATGCTTACAAGGTACTTGCTAAACAGATGAAAATCCAGTCTGTTCCAGTACCATACTCCTACACTTTCATAGGGTTCATGATTCATATTCAGAACTGCGCTCCAAACATTTTTGGTCAAACACAGAAGTTGACATATTGCTGCACATTATCTTTCCCTACAAAGCAAGTTGTGGACACATCTTGTACACCATCTGGAATTTCTGCAGCATTACACTCACAGATTGGAGGGCAGAAGGGCCACTTGGTATGATCCACAACATAATATTATGGAATTTCACCTAGTCCCCATTTCTGTCCTACATACAAGCACCAATGGCCACCGTGCAGACCAAGCTACTCACTCTGAAAACAACATGCAGTCATTCAGCACACAGAAAGGAGAAATGAGAGAGCCTCCCTTTACTTTTAGCTTGCAAATATTTGCTTTCCATGTTCAGCAGGTAACAATTATCCTGCTCCTGGCGGAAAGCAAAGCAGACAAGGTATGAGACCAACGCAGTGGAGAAAAAATTTTAAAAAATAAAAAAAATCAGTAATCCAAAAATCAAGTAGAGGCTATTGCTGGTGCCTATAATAGCTCTCAGAAAGTCAAATAAACACAGATGACTAGCCAGGAAATCTGAAGTTTATGTAATACACAAAATCTCAAGACTATCAGCAAAAGTTATTAAGCGTTCCAAAGTCTGCAAATGGCCCCCAAGGAAATAATTCTAAAATAATAATAATAAAAATTAACCAGAAATCACAAATTGCATTTATTCTGGCATAAGACCTGCATATTTCTTGGAATTAAATATCTGTCTGCCCATTAAAAACATCCACGTCTGTTCATGCTGGGTTTAAAACATGACCAGAAGACATTTGCTAGATTAACACCCTTGCTATCATGTTTTAATTTTTTAAAGAATCACACAATAAAAAGTCAGCATCTGATTCTCACCAGTTGATAACAAGGTCAATTATTTTTCATTAAAAAAAAACCAAACCAACTTTATTCCTCACTCATAATACAAACCAAGAAAGAAACTAAGGAGTTAAAGCTGTTTGACAGCTGTTATTTTAAACTCCCTTGGGTTTTACAATTTGCAGAGCATGTCAGTTCCTCCGCAATGCAACTTTTTTAAAACACCCAAGCAGAGGAATGTCACAGCACCATCATCTGCTGTAAGTACAGTAGTCAGAGATATGATACAGCAGAGGACCTCCTCCTCCAAATCTGTCACTTGTAATATATTATGGTGTAGCCAGGAGCTGGTTGAGACCAGACAGACAGAAAAATCAAAATTAAGAGAATATGTAGAATCAGACATGACCTATATAGAAGTGACGGGTAAGGCTGAAGAGAGCAGTATGATTTCTTAGAGAGAGAAGATACGTACGGACGACGGACAAGGACAGAGACAATGACTACTGGGTGAAAAGGAAAAACAAGACTGTAAAACCTTCAGACTCTTATTAAAATTAGCAATTTGAAGCAGCATTCAAGCACACAACACACTGGTTTCTTGTTAAAGGTACTCAGAAAGTAAAGACCAAATATGGCACAAAAAACCCAGCCACAGCAAATTAAGCTCCAAGTCTCCACTGCGAGACCTGCTGCACAAGTGCTGCACAGCAATCAGACACTGTCTTTGACCAGAATATCTAGAACAGACGGTTTTGCCCAAGGAAGAAAAAGAAATGCTTATGTTTATAATTCTTCAAACAAATGCTGTTTTTCCCATAAGCTCATCTCTTCCACACCTATTGAGAAAGGCTATTCCATCATACAAACATCCCACCTCTACATCAAGTCCTTGTATCTGGGCAATACAAACCCCCTCTCAAAGAGAGACCCAATGTGAACTGAATAAAGAAGTTAGCCTTTAGAGAGAGATAAAATGCTACCCCATCATCTCACAACCTTGCACTAAATTTACTTTCTCTATTAGTATCCACTTCCATTAAGTCCAAGCTGTCAACATGAACTAGTAAACAGTAAACTACCCTCCAGCTCATAATCAGTACCACAGGACAGCACCCCTGAAGCATTCCTGAGCATGCCAGCCTTTGGTAAATAAGGGTGGACACCTTCTTCACTTACTGGCTTAGAAAAGTAATTACCTTTCATGTTTTCTATTGTGTTTACCTCTTTCAACTATTTGCATTTTCAGATCAACTTTCTTCCTGTTTCTACATTACCTGCTTTTCTCTGTTGCACAGCTTACAGCCTTAAAAAGGGTCACAAAGCAGAATTTCTAGAATTTAGTTCCCTGGCAATCAAAAACATTAGAAATCACAATTCTTTGACAGATTACAGCCCAGTAGAACTCCAGTCACAAGCTGGGGCCCTCATGCACTACAGGTATCTAACAGCAAAGCAAGAAGTTACAATGGTGGTAAGCAGTGAAAACCCAGCATCTGCAAGCACTGGGAACAAAACAATGAGACATTTGTTCCAAGCTCATGCAGCAGGGCAAAAACAACTGCATAACAGCCACCAATCTTCTGAACAGGAGCCAATAAGATGAATGTTTCTTCATTTTCCCCAATGAGTCCACAAAATGTTCATAAGAATCATCCTTTTATTTTAATTATTGCACAGATCCATACAATCTGGATGCTTTTCCCAAAAAGCAGCAGCAGTGGGGCGTGGATGAGGGTGAAGAACAGGAGCACACCCTGCTCACTGCTCTACATTCTGCCATACCAGCCCATGCTGAAGAAGCTGCAGTTTAGGATCCTCGGTTGACAGAAAGCCAACACAACAGACCTTCTAAGTCTGGATGCAACATGTCAAGAACACAAAGGACTGGCCAACATGACAGCAGTTGGTAGCCATGAGATACGGCCACGGCTGTCAAGATAACCAAGCTTCCCTCAAATATGAACAAAGAAATGCAATGCTCACTACAGCCTCATCTCTGCACATCCCTCTGCAGTACTGAAGGTCAGCAAAATGCCTCATTCCACCTACACTTTGAGCATCTCTGTCCAGGAACAACTGAGCAACCAAACCCTTCTCAATCTTTTCTGATGGGAATTAAGAATCTGGGAAAGGAACAAGACACATGGATTAGAGTCTCTCAGAAGCTAAAATGCAGTGGTATTTCAAGCAACTGGAACAAGTTGAGACACTGCCAACTGTCAGGGATTTACAGTTATTAGCAGTGACATAACTAACTCCATGAGATGTAGGTGTGGCACTTAGGGACATGGTTTAGCGATGGACTTCACATGTTTCAGTGATGGACTGTTGTACTAGACGATCTTAAAGGTCTTTTCCAATTGATTCTATGATTCTTTGAGTAAACAGACAGGGAAGAGAACTGCAACACACAGCTGGAAACACAGGTCAGAAGCAAGTTCAAGTGAACCTGACAATGCATTAAATGTCTCCAGAAATGACACAAGGATGCGTCTGGACAGACTCCAGAAAAAAAGAATCAGGAAATAAATAAGCAACTCTTAGCAAAACTCCCTGATGAACTAACTATTCATCTCCTTCACACTTTGGCCTGAGCATGCTCCTTGCTCTAAGACAACATAGCAGCACACTGAGGACGACACATGTTCATCTCCTCTGAAAGTCAAGGTCACAAGACTGTGTGCAGAAATTACTGGCCACACCACAAGGTGATTATCTACACCAGAACTGCTGGCAATTGAAGTCCCGTTGTCAAAATTAAAACTATGGCAGAAGATTCAACTACTAGACATATTCTAAAGGGATGACTTGGAGTGCTTACAAACCATTATTAAAAAAAATCAGCGTACAAGACACATCATGTTACCTAAATATGTATCATTTGTTTGTTGTTTTACATTCCTGATAGAGAAAAATGACACAATATCAGTTGCAAACAAGTATATAGGAACAGTTAGAACCCAAGGACCTATTATGACTACCAAAGAGAAAAATCTACCAGTACTGATTTTCAGTAATGTCATTTAAAGAGCAGGACATTTGATTGAGCATCTGGTCAATATTTAGGGTATCTTAATCACCCTACTTAAGACAGATAAAAATATGAACAGTAGGTCATTTCTCCATTTTAATGCTAAGTGTATTTGTGTGTCTAGAAAGGACAATTTTTAATACTATTGAAAGCACTACCACAGCCTAAAGGCTGAATTGTCTTGAGCTACTAGAATGAGAGAAAAAATTCTAATTGCTATAGTTTACATAAAAGATCTAAAAGTCTAATATTAAAATTCACTTTTTCTGATAAATTTGGAAATTTCTAAGGACTCCCAATAGTAGTACGAGATACCATGAAAACTGCAGGGGAAAAAAACCCCAACCAAACAGGAGTCAGCAATGTTTAACTAGAGGTCTCAGATTGTTTAAAAATCCTGAACAAGGGAGTACATATACTCATACACTCAATTAGTTCACATGCTTTCTATCTGCTAGGAAGGGTTTGTTGCAAATCTACTGCCATGAACAAAAAGGAACAAACATCTGTATGCATTTGCAAGCCAAAGCTGCTTCCAACAAAGCCAATGAGCAGAAAAGATGACACAACTTCTGGTGTTATTGAAATATCTGCAGCAAACCAAGGACAAAACTGAAGCTAAGTATCTTGGAGAACACATACATTTCACAGAATAATGACCATTTACAAAGGACAAGCTCTGTAAGTTGTTCGAAATACAGAATATCATGCCATGAACACATAACTGAAAATGGTGGAAAATGCATTACAATTTTACTACTGTGAGGTAAGCTTTGATTCATACCATATGGCTTTACAAGACAAGCATATGTGCACATCTGCACATGTGTGCATTAATGCTGAGGTCTCTGACCAACTGCAGCCATCCCAGTTTCTTAGCAGAAGTAAGGAGAAGACAGTATTCCAAAAAGCAAATACATAGTTTTTGAAGAGACTTTCAGAGAAACTAATCCTACTGACTCCCAATTTTTGTTTCAGGAACCTGGTAATTAAGACAAACAGAGACAAACTAAGGTGTGAAGATAACTAGGTATCATAGCAATACTAATTATTATGATCATACTTGTTTTCCTCTTTACAAGGCTTAAAAAAAACCCCTAACAAAACCAATCATACTAATATGTGAATAATTCATGACAAGGAAAGGGATCAATAGACTTACAATTAAGTTCTTTTCTTTTTCCCCTATTCTTTTTAAGGTGGTATAAAACACATATTTTGTTATTTTGCCCTCAGGCGAGATCCAGTGAATACAGAGCTACCTCATAAAAATCACAGGTCATTAGTTTAGGTTTAAAGTAACAAAAATGTTAAACTAAATATTATACTGTTAGCATGGAGAACATTGAAAAATGCAATTGGTTATCAGCAAAATTCCTGAAATCAACATTTATCAGTGTTGTTTCACTCCCTGAATTAAAATAATTGCTTCCTATGGTATTTTCTGCGTTGTAACCACAGACAAGTATCGACTTTTTTAAAGTACCTTGAATTTGAGGTGTTTTATCTCTCTGCTGCTTCAGAGCATGAAATAAGATTCTGATGTTATCTGCAATGTCAAGTTTTGTGAGTATGTTTAAAATACAAATTTGTTTACAAGACTATGTTTTAAAATGTAGGTTATCTTCTGTCAAAATGAAATAAAGTTAAAAATTAAGCTCAACTCAGAAGGAAAGGGAAGGTGAAGGAAAGTGCAAGACAAAAAGGAAGAAGGCTCTTAGTACTCATAGCTGGAATCCATTCCAACTTCACTTCCTATATAGGAATTTTCATGCCTTCCTATCACGTTTATACTATTTATTTTTGCCCCCTTTTTTTAATCTTCTTAGTTTCTTTACATACATATATTAAAAAAAAAAAAAAGCTTGCCATTCATTTTGGGGAGAAGTTGCTGTGTACATAAAAAAAATAACCCTCAGACTTGAACATCAGTGTAACAGGTGGCGGCTCTCTGCCTTCCCAGGAGGCTGAAAGCAAGCCCAGACTGCTGACACACCACTGTGCTGCCCACTGCCAGGCAACTTTCTGGCTCTACCCTTTCTGCTCATGCAAGTGTGACAAAGAAAAGCATGGAACTGCAAGAAAAGGCGGAATAAATCTGAACATTATTTCACAAGGGTCCAAGCAGAAGCTTCATTACTATCACTTGATTCATTAAAAGTTCCCTAACCACTGAAGTAAAAACGGCATGACTTAAGAACAAACTCCTGGGTGGGACTGATTTACTTTCCAGCCCTGACCGAGACAGCGCATCATCATGGCCACTGCACTTTCTCTTTACTCCTGACCTTATTTTATGCGCAACAGACATACCCTCCTCATCCTGTGACTAGAGAACAAGCAACAAGCCCTTCTTTTCCAAGGAAGATACACTCTTTCATTAATTTGAACTTTTATTGCTTTTATTATACACTCAAGAAGCTGTAAGAATAACTTAAAAGATTAAACTCAGCAAGAAAAAGTGCTGTTCTTGCTGGCAAACATACCCATCACCTTCAAAACTCTTGCGCTGTTAAAAGCTCTTCTGAATTTTAACATTTGGAGTAACGAAGGCTGCATTTTACTATCTCCACAAAGACATACCAGAAAGTAAGCAATGAGCTGCAACCCAATAATGTCAGATACTGTTCGTTTATAGCCAGCCCCTAGATGCACCAAGGCTCTGTCAGGATGGACTGTTTGGAGTAGACGCTTACTAGCTGTTAACCTGTACAGCAGTAGACAGAATGGCATGAAGTTACAGTGAGGCCATGAGATTTTCTGCCCCATGCCAGCATCGTGGTAAGGAAACAGTGCTGTGCATTTACTTTCCCTTCTATTCAATATATTCCATCTTGGAAATGCTAACATCAGCACAGGCACAGGCACACAGAGTAGCTGAGAGAGCCTGGCTGTAAGAATTCACGCTCTAATATTTTCCCCTATACAATCAGGCTAGGGGTAAGGGAAGATGACATTTGATTACCCCAAGCAGCTAACTGATGCAAGACTTGATCCTCAAATGCATCAGATATTAAAAAAGCATCTTTGTTTCTGTGCAATCATCTATGGTAAACAAAGATTGTCCACCATTCTGAAGGAACCTACAGGTCTATCACTTTTTAATGAGTTTCAACTTGAGAGCTTAATTTACTTTTTTTTTTTTTACCACAGAAAAAATGGAACACTTTAAAGCATGCATTAACTTGCACATGGGAATCACTATTACCTTTCTAGGAGCCCACAACACAAAAACTGCTCTACTCTGTTTGCCTAGCCCCTCACCCCTCAAAACTCAGGGCTCTTTTTCTGTGCATAGAAAGTATTGAGACATTACTACTCTGACCCCCTCTCTAATGACATCTGCTGAGAGGGCTCACTCAGCTTTTTATGCAGCAATAGTAAACCATGCCTTAAAAAACCCCAGACAAATCAAACAACCCCTCCAAGATTCACTGAAAGATTACATACAGGTAAAACTACTAATTGAAACAACATCTTCACCAAGATTCTGAACATAGCTAAAGAATGGCAAGTAGTTTTTGCTGAGGTAAACCTTCACAGAACAGTAAGTAGTCATATCCGACCTTAAGAAGGACGGCCTGATCAAATGTCTGGAAAAATTACTGGTTTTCAGTATGGCAGATTCTCTTCCTTCAACAACTGATTTTTGAAGTACTTTTACTAATTTAATATTCTAAAGTCCAATGCAATCACAGCTTACAGCAATAAGCAAACTTGAAATTCACTCCATTTTAAGTTCTTACTGCTTCAGGCTGCTTGAAGCAACTGTGTATTTCATTTTCATGTAACATGCTAATAACAATATTTACATTGACTAAGTTTAATACCACAGCTCCCTGTAAAAAGTTCTAACTAACAGTATACTAAAGAATGAAATAAAAATTCCTTTGTTCTTATAAGAAAGTTAACTTTTAAAGAAAATTAGTGTCTTCAAATTAAGATTTTTATGGTAGGGAAAATGTAACAGTTCCCACACACAGGTTCACCACAAAACAATGAAAATACAGTTCTCATTTCAAACGTGTTCCTGGGTCCTGCAAATTATATATCATGAACGTAGAGACTGGCCCAAGCTTAAATTATTTGCCAGGACTTCAAATGCTGAAATAAACTGTGAATATTGCAAGAATATTCTGGGTATTAGCAATAAAGATAAAAGAGCAAGTATATTGCCGTGCTTCACTGTGTCTGTCAATGTTATTACCCCAAGTAGCCTTTTTAACTACTGTAATAGGGTTTAACCACTGTAATATTTGTCCAGGTCAGTATGTTATTCAGCAGGTTTCAAAATTCGCTGGGACCACAATGCAGAGAGAAGAAAAGAAAGCTCCCATCTTGAGCTAATGGCTCCCATTCTGCAAACACAATGCAAAGCCTGGACAAGTTTATCCTCTTCTGCCCTTGTCCCACCTCACCCCCCGCAGACCATCGATCCTGTCTCCAGAGCTCCTGGATACTTTTATTTCCCTAGCAATGCTTGCCCAACTCAAACAGACACAAGAAATGGCAGTGAACACTCCCTAGGACACTTTCCTGCCTGTGATCAGCAAAAACAAACGAAGCCTTTCAAGATAGGAGAGGGCCAACACAGGGACAGAAAGAGGAAGGGTAGAATAAAGAGTTAAAAGTTCTTTCAGCAGACACTCTAATCTTGGAGACATTAATGCAAAAGTGCAGTAGCTAAGGAAAGTAAGGCAATTAGCTGAAGGAAGGTGGGAATCGCTCTGGCTGGCAGACAGATCAGAGGGCAGCGACCAGACACTACTAGGCATCATGTGCTAATCATGTCAAATCCTTTGCCGACAACTTGCTGGCAGAAGTTACTCTACCAGAAGACTATGGAAGCTGAGCAGAAACTGCCCAGGTTTCTTTAGCATTCAAATGAGCTAAAATATATAATTTCCTCTCAAGCCATTTAGAACATCAAGAGAAAAGATGACTCAGGCACTTACTCACCTGTTGCCCTACAACTGGGAGAAACACTTTGAGCACTTGAGTTGTCACAGTACATATCACAGTACACTTGAGCTGAAACTGTGGATAGAAGCCTGTTTAAAATTCCATGCAGGGTACAAACTGGAAATCCTAGGCAGGGACAAAAAACTGTTCTGGCAGTTGCAGCTCAAAGTGCCTCAAATCATCTGCCAGCACACAGGTCCAGGTCTGCCAGTATTAACTGCACAATGCAGTTTTTTTCCTACTGTAAGCAAATTGGTTTTTCAAAAATTTCTCTATACTTTTACTTTAAGCAATGGTATGGTATCATATTTCCAGATAAGAGCAATTTCCTTTAAGTAGTAACTTTTAAAACAGTTACCTTTCTAAATGCTGCACCTTACATCTTCTGCTTTAGTTCTACAAAAAATGTAATCCTGCATCAACTGGCACTGCTGCCATGAAGTCCTTTTTTTCCCTTACCAGCTCCTCCCAGCCCTTTTCCCTGCACCAGCAATGGCATTTGTGTAATTTCTGATGAATCCAGTCAGGGAAATGATCCAGGTGAAGACTGAGCTGAGGCATACAAGAGTTTTCAGTTGAATAACTTCCTGGATCTGGTTTACCATATTGCTACACAAATGCCAGTATGAGAAAACAGACAAAGATCAGACTAACGATGCAATTTAATCCAGAATAAATCAACCCCTGGGAATACTAAGCTAATTAAAAACATGGTAAAAGCATATAGGCAAGTCCAAACAACTCCGCAAGCCTCCTTACTTGTTTCTAAACTTTTCTTTTTGTTTATTTACTCTTGGGAGTGAAACACTTAGGTTCATAAGCATAATGCTACAAAGACAAATGGTTTAGAAATGTAAATAGACAATAACTCTTGTTTGAGTCTTGAAAAGCACATAACCCAGCCAGGTAATCCAAGAATGTGCTCCTTCACATAGTTTATTAGGCTGTATATATTCAGTAGCTCAAGGCCAAGCCAGAGGGCAACGCCAAGGGAGGCAACAGTGAGGGAGGATTCATCTGACTAAATGGGAATTCAAATAGTGTTGTGTAGGCTGTCATACTCCTCAGTGGAGGTTCACACAGTGGATATTCATCAGAACAAATGTGCTCACTCCAGGTGACAGGAATGATACTTGGCTCCATTAGCTGAGAAGATTAAATCTTGTCTGTAAAAGGCCCCTGGGCAACTCACTACAATGCAGACACTTGAAGAATGCAAACACCCAAGCAAGACAAGATGCCTCCTACCCTGGATGCAAACCACATCTCCCTCACATGAGGAGTACTTGTTATGTACAGACTGAGACATGAGATATTTGGATCTTAACCTTCCACAACTTTTCACAGTATGGAGAAGAGCAAGAGGGCCTCACAAAACTACTAATACATTAATTTCCTTGCAGCAGCAGTACAAATGCAGCTTTTACCTTAATTTGGTGCTGTCTCACAAAATCACCTGAGAAATATTTGTTGCTGTGTTAGTACATACCTTTGCTTACAAAGGATGAAAGACACCATGTTTCAGAAATGATAATCACAAAGGTGGGACGAAACAAGGGGAAGAACCCAATACCACTGTAATTTCTGTTAATCAATGCAGGAAGAAAGGGCTCTGTTTTCTTTAACAAAGCAGGAGTACTTTATCTAATTTAGCTCAGCATTTATGGACTGTTAAGGTGAGCTCCCTTTCACTTTTACACACTACTATTGTATTGTACCTACCACACAGTACAGCAGCTCTCAGCAGTCCTGCAGCTACAACTGGAAGCTTTATGCACCTCTGGATTCAGCTTCTTTGTTATCCCCACGTTGAAAGGATGCGGCTACTTCCTTCCCCTTGGCTTCCACTCCTGTGCTCCATTTCCTCTCTGCTAACTTCAGCTGCCACCGTTCTCCTCAAAGCCCTCAGGGCAGAGAGGCTGAGCGTGGCCCCTACAAGTGACTCCAACTCCAGCAAGGCCTCTATGGTACCCTCTATAGTTAGGTGCTCTTGTCTCTCCATCTGAAAGGCACCCATGACAGCAGCACTTTGCCATGGTGCAGCTCCCACTCACAGCGACAGGGAGGCTTCACCTGCCCACGCATGAGGTGCACAGATAATGAACAAAGACAAGAATTCACTCCCTAGGACGCCTCCACTGAATGGCACAGACAGCTCACAGAACTGCAAAAAGTAAGAGTAGGAACAATTAAAAGGTAGCTTCCGTGTTGGATTTCCAGGGACTTTCGTGCCCTGCTTCTACTCAAAACAAACTTTTATAACCACTGCAGCTCAGTTTAAATACATCCAATCCTCCAAGTAGCTAATGATAACCCCTAACTAATAGGGAGTCAATTTTAGAGACTATTCTGTACATAAATGAATTTTTCCTTCAGTTTTTTCTCAAGATCTGTTGCTCTTCGAGCTAGCAAGAGTGGCATGGGTATACCTGAATCAAAACATCAGCACTTCACAGAAATGAAAACGTTGCTTTATGTTGAAACATACTTAAAAATACTCCTTTCATGGGCTCAGACATGCCATTATGTCAACTGTGATTCTGTCTTACTATTTTAAAGTGGAAGATTCAATGCACTTAGAAAAAGCAACAAGAAATTATAATACGTTAACATTCTTACGGCACTGTATTAAAAAATACATACATATTTTCCAGTCTATAATAAAACTAAAAATGGTATTTGTTAAAAGCATGTGTATAATGCTTATTACCCATGCACAGCAAGCCAGATATTGCATTAACTGAAAGCTTAATGTAAACCAGCCTTCAGGATAATGTTTCTGGAATTTCTGAAGGGAAAAAAAGCACTCAGTTCTCTTTGGTACTTCCTAAAACAAAATGTTTTAATGTACATTATTAACATGTATTATATAAGTATTATTACACTGATTTTTTTTCTAGTAAATACAACTATTTACACAGACTTCTTGCCTCTATTACTTTTGCTCCTTGGCATGTATATGATAAAACTATTGGGACCTGTGGGAGAAGCAGAATACCAACAGCACAGTTCTCTCAGAAGTTGCCTTTCTTCATATCTAAAGGCAGAACAGCTATATATATTGGAGCAAAGAAAAATTTATCATACAAAAAATGCAGCTTGGTAGTGAATGTATAAGCCAAAAGAAATACTGAAAATGCGTTGTTTTGATTTCAAGTTGTATGTATTTCTGAGAGGCTACTTAGTTTGCCTTTGACTGACTGGAAGAACACTCCCTGAATTATAAGCTTGAGATTCACAACAACTGTACTGATCCAATGTATTGGAATTTGGGATGTGGAACAGAAGCATCACTCCCGACCACACTGCTATTCAATGGTGAGACTTCAAGCGGGGCTGTTAAGAAATGCCATTTAAACTGAACCTCCAACTTGCCAGGTACAGCACATTCCTATAATAACATAACCAAAGCATTGCACTTCCTTGGCATGCGTTTTCTTCTTGGTTTTCTTCCTGTGTCAAGCCTGGCTTTGCCCACAGAAGACAAGAGTAAAAAACTAATCTGAAGTTTGTAATAACAGGAAGCAGAGTGACATTTCTGTTCCTCCATTCACCAAAACCCCTGGAGATTTCTTATATTTAAAAAAAAAATCCAAATGCACAATTCTTCTTCCACCCCAGCAGAAAAATACACACAGCCAAGCTTCTGTTAATCACCACAATTAAAAATTGTAAAATTGCATTTCACTGCTACCAGAAACTGCAATCTGAAACCATTCACTTAGCCAAAAGTAGCCATTGACACAGCCATCCGTAAAAGCTTCATGAACCCAGTTTTAGTCTCAAGCAGGAAAAGGCATC
Source organism: Cyanoderma ruficeps (assembly GCA_008694505.1). Lineage (NCBI taxonomy): Eukaryota > Metazoa > Chordata > Aves > Passeriformes > Timaliidae > Cyanoderma > Cyanoderma ruficeps. The sequence goes on from VZDJ01000782.1 coordinate 30,757,371, forward strand.
AGTGTGGTTTTAAAAATGACAAAAATAAGGAGAGAGAGGGAGAAACACATGGCAATTAACCCTATCTCAAGACACAAGTGGGTAAAAAAGACAAAAGTGGGACCGCGGGGAAAGCATATGAATTTGTCACTTCACAAGTGCATACAGGCATTACTAAAGGTAAGTTGAATCACTTAGTGCAAGGTATTACAAGCCAAAAGGGTGAACAAAAATGCTCTGGAGAAAAAGACTGCAGCTTTAAACCCTCAGATCACCTAGGTAACTTGTTCATCTGACTGAGGGAAATCAGTTACTAGGCATTTGCAGGCATTAGTAGTTCAAGACAAACATGAAAAAACCCAACCAAAATCTACTCTTTACCTGGATCTGATAATTGATAAAATCAACAGACACCTCATCTTCATTAACATTTTACAACACTATCTAGTACTAAGTAAACAATTGGCTCCTCCACTAAAATAAAGCAATGTCTTTTGGACTGCTTTAGAGCAATTTAGCTTCTACTCTGAGGAGTCCATTTGTGGTCACAATGAAATAAACCTTTGGATTTGATGGTCATTAGTAATTGGCAGCTGAACGAGAAGAGACAGTATGGCAGTGCAAGATGAAAGAGAGAAAGACTATAAGGACTATTTCTGCATCATCTAAACTTCAGCATCATTGTTAAAACTGCAAGCTGAGGATAAACAGTTTAAAAACAAACCAAAAAGACCCCACCAATCCTGAACTGGAGGGTCTTCTCAGAGCTGTTACTGTGCTGTTCAGAAAAGCAGACTTTGCAGAATGTCCAGCTGAAATGGTCGTGAAGTTAGCCTCCATGAAGTAATGGAATGGCTACTCGCAGGAAGGCAATTCCAAACAGCAGCACTCAAGCATCAACCCTCCCATCCTCCATGCACATAGAGGGGAAAAAACACTGCAGATTCTGACTGAGCAGCAACATCTGGATTTTTATTTACCATCATACTGCAAAATAATTACCTACCTAATCTCATTCTGGGATTCATAACTTCTTAATTTTGAACAACTAATAAAATAGGAAGACCAACTGAAATATGAGTTAACCAATACACACTGCAGCCGACAAATATAATGCCAGATTTCAACACTAAAATGGAATATTCTATGATTTCTCTAAAAAGACCTCCCTACCAGCTATGAATGAATGATCCTCATCTTCTACTGAGAAGCAAAGTTTACAGGTGATAAAGAAATTTAATCCCTTCCCAAATTACACTGATTATGCTTACATTCTCCCTGAGTTAATATTACATCTTCATATAACTCTTAAATTCTTATTTGCCAGGGGTCTGTTCTCAGATTTTACACGAGATCTATCCATGTGAAAAACGTGCACCATATATTTTGTGTACTCACCAAACAAATCACCAGTGCCAATAGGAATTCAGCTTAAGGGTTAGTTTGGGGGCTTGTTTGTTTGTTTTAAAATTTGCACACATCCATTTCAGCACCAAAAGAAACTGAAGCTCTGCAATATCTGTTAGAACATTTAAAAAACCCAAACAAAACCAAAACCAAACAAAAACCCCACAAAACCATAATTCAGTCCTCATCTGAAATACCTGTCATGTTTTACGTACTTGAGAGGAATTATAGAGGTAAAGGTTCTAAAGGGTACCTTGATGGACATTTAACATCCTTGGGGTTCCAAGCACCAACACTGACAAAAGCAAACAACTCATCTGTGAGAATTTTACCCTGTTAAAGCAAGCAAGTCACTGAAACTTAGAGGGTACCTCTGTGACCTTCAAAGGCCACAAGAGATCTGCATAAAAAAGTCACTCAATTTTCTAAATACGGTGCTAAGTGCAGAGTTTAATAACCAGTACTTTCATATTCACAAATTACATCATCAGTCTGGCTGAGGAGAATTTGAAGCTGGGACTGTCTGAACATATGTCTGAGACCAGTGAAGGAGAGAAATGCTTGATGCAAAGCATCCCTCCTCATCCCTTCCTTAATCAGTACACTGACTACACATCAACCTTCAAAAAGCTCCAAATCCAAGACCTATTTATTTGGTTTGTTAACACAGACATGGAACATCTTAACCAAGTCTCATTTAATCTATCCCACCATGAGGAGGGTTCTCAATCCTAATCATGTAACCTGTCCAACAATAAATACTACAGCTGAGGCAGTTAATGGCACTCTCTAGCTTTCTAACCTCTACCTTTATTTCAATCACTTGGATTTTAACTAGTCCATTCACAGCCACAAAGGGAAAGACAGTATCTGCAAACATCCCTGAACTTTGGCAATGGCCCTTGACTTGTACCTACAACTGTGACCATGGTACTAAAAGGGCAAGAGGGAAAAACAGCTAGTTTAGGTTTTACAACCATTTAGCAGTTACTGTGCTGTGTGTATACAAACTAGGAATGTACCTGGTACTAAAACTCTTTTTTCCCCAGAAGATCATCACACCTGATGTTCAGGAGGTTATTCAAGGCTTCAAGCTGGCATCACATAAACTTTCAAAAAAGATTCACAGTAAGGAGGTGGTAATTAGGAAGCAGAATACACTTTGACATGAGATCAGCTCCACATATCCCCTTGTACCAATATACATGTCCAAAGAGTGAAGAGTGAGCTTGTAACCAGGCTTTGGAAAACAATACTATGAAAACTCAGATGTTCTTACATGGAAGACAAAATTAGACATTTCTATTTTGATAAAGATATTCTCAACTCACTGACATAGCTGTTATTACTCAAATAATCAGCCATCAGTCTTGATGTGGATGTAGCAGCTACAGACAAGCCTTTCCATGGCATCTGAATTGAGCTTGACAATAGAAGACAAGATCAGCAGAGCAGTTGAAAGCCACTAATTCTGCCAATACCTCACCACTTTGATCACATGAAGGAGATTTACCATATGATACAAGAATTATAGTAGATTTTGATATTACCTGGTATCTGAAGTGCTAGCTTTACAGGCCACACAAAGCTCTGGTCTTCTGGCATGCTTATCAATAAACTCAGTATATCCCGAGTTTAGTGGCTTTCGAGTTTTCATTAGTGGTTCTTATTCCAGAACAGCTATTTTTCTGCCCTTTAAAAAAGGCAGAATCTGGTATTGCATTTGATGTCAGATTGCCCGGCATGATACGTTTTCCTACAAGACACCTTTGCTTTTTTGCTACTCTGTGTGTGAACACATGCCCACCCAGATTCTACTTAGTGTATTTAAATACAACCATGAAAGAAGGAGACCAAAATGGCTACTTTTAATGTTTTACTTCTGGCAGCAAGCACCGCTTACTGATTATTACAACCTATGTGAGGTAAGGAAAGCTCTGAGGAAATAGGGCATATATATACGCTTCACATGGTGCCCATCCACCCCAGCGCAGTGGGAAGGATGCTGGCAGCCCACTGCCACGAAGGCTCAGCTGGTGTATGATCACTCATGCCAGATGACACATTTAGCCATTTGACAATACATGCCACAAGGCCAACGCTGACCACAGGGGAGGATGCATTTCCTTCTAATATGTCTTGTACCCCTACGTACACAAGTTTTCTGCATCCTGACATACCCGTGGTCCTGGCAGGCACGATGCTGCCGCAGGATCCCTGTCGGAGCCCGACAGAGGGTTGCCCTTCTGCCACCAAACGCAAGGCCGAGGGCGAGGAGGGCACGGCAGCATCTCCCCCCCTCGCCGAGATTCCACACGGGGGAGGGGTGGAGGGCAGGTGCACCTCGCCGGTCGAGGGGTGCCACACCACGGCACAGGTGAAGATCAGGGCTGCGCAGCCCAGGGCAGGACCCGCAGCCCGGCACAAGAGCATCAGGAGCTGCTGCTCCAGGCGCCCCCGGGGCGCTCGGGCACTGCCGCGCTGCGGCGGCTTCTGCTCCCGCGAGGGCGGGGGACGACCCTGCCCGGCCGGGAAGCGTCTCTGCCCGACTGCCCAGGGGCAGCGGTGACAGACCCCGCCCGGCCGGCGGGAGCCACCGCGCCGAACAAAAGGCCCGGCGGAGGCCCGGAAACGTCCCGGGGCCGCGGCCGAGCCGCGTCGTCAGCCCAGGGGGCGAACCCCAGCCTGGCAGCCCCGCACGGCCTGCGGCCGCCGGTGCCCCCCACCCGCCTCCCACCGCCGCGTCAGGCCCTGCAGCGGGCACAGTGACGAGAGGGGAAACCGGGGGGAAAGGACGCAATGCAACAGCTCCGGCGGCGCCGAGGGACGAAGGGAGGAACGGAGGGGGCAGCACAATGAGGCCAGCGCAGCCCCTGCCCCTGCCAGTAACAAAAGCTCCCAGCCGCGGGGCTGCCCCCGCTTCTCTGGGCTGCGGGGTCTGCGGCGGCCGGTGGAAGCCGGGAGAAGTCTCACATCACCGACCCGCTTCCCCGCGGTACCCTCGGTCCGGCCCCCCGCACAATGCAGCCCCCGCCGCCCCGGGGACAGCCGCACAAAGCGGGCCAGTCCCGCCACCCATCCCGCACCGACCTTGAGCCGCCTCGGGCGCCCCTAAGGTTTTGGTCACCGCCTTCCATACGTTGCAGCCCAGCAGGCAGAGGAGAAGCGCCGCCGACCTGCTCATTTCCACCCGCCGCCGCCAGCCGCCGCCAGGGAGAGAATCGCCGCCGGAGCCGCTGCCCGGAGGAGGAGGAGAAAGAGCCGCATCAGGGGCTGGCCCGCTCCGCGCCTCCCTCCATGTTGCCGTGCGCTGCCCCTCCTGCTTTCTCCGCCTGCTGCATTGTCGTCCCGCCGCTGCGCCCCGGCTCCGCGTCCCGCGCTGTTCCCCCAGGCGGGCGGGCGGTGAAGGCGAGGGGGAAGGAAGGGGAGGTGGGAGAGCTCCGCGGCCCCGCTCCCGGTCCGCCCGAGTTTATTCTTTAATTCCTCTCCCGTTTATTCCCCCGCTCTCCCCGCGGGAGCGGCCCAGGCTCCCCGCCCGCCCCTTAACCCTTGGCGGCACCCCCTGCCCTGTCCGCGCCCGGCGGCGCAGCGCCCCCTGCCGCCCGCGCCCCGCCCTGCCCCGCCGCGGGGCTCCCCGGCAGCGCCGGTGCTGCCGCTGGCCCGCCCGGGGCGGCCGCGTGTCCCAGCGGGCAGCGCGGCCCGGCCCCGCGCCCGCCGCCGCCGCCCGCTCACCTGCCGCGCTCACCTGCCGCGGGGGCCGGGTCCCGCCCGGCCGCGCCCGCCGCCCGCTCTCCCTCCCTGAACGGCTGCAAAATGGCCTCCCCAGCCGTGCCGGCCCCGCTCGCCTCCCACCGCAGCCAGCGGGAGGGACGAGGAGGAAGGCGGGCGCGGTGACCTGCTCTCCGCACGGCTGGGACGTGTCGGGTCGCAGGGTCCCCCGTGGCCCCGCTGCCACGCGTGACCTCCGGCCGGAGCCCTGCGGCTGCTGGAGTATTTAAAGCGAATTTAAAAAACAAAACGAAACAACCAACCACAAAGCAACAGCAAATGAACCCATCTACTGGTTTTAATACAAAATAGTTTTAAAAAAATGCTATAGCAAACTGCACAGGAACGGTGAACTCTGGGTTGGAAATCGTGGCATTGAGGGCTGAGACCGCGCACGTTGCCTCCCGCCCCGCACGGAGCACGGCCGGGGTAGCGCTGGGGACATTCTGCCGAGGGCAGGGTACTCTCCCTAGGGGCTTTCTCTCTGGGGTGTTTTGCATCTTCCCTAAGAGCATCTCTCGGCTTGCTTTCCTTCAGGCCAGCGGAGGCAGAGCACAAGGGCACAGCAGTCACTCCTCCCTTCCTGGTCTCTGCTGAGCATTAGGCGTCCTGAGGGAGGGAGAACAGGCGCTCCTCATGTTTCCTCCAGCACGGAGATTGCTGCTCCAGACAGCTATTATGGCAAGTCTTTACACAGCTGTGCAAAGCAAAGCCCCTGCCCCACTGCCTCACCGATTTCCCACGATCTGCTCCCAAATACTGCCAGTGCTTCAGCTGGCCTCTAAGACTAAAGTTTGTATACCTACAAATTTAATCTCTCACTGAGGTGTCTTAAAGTTTCAGGATTTATTTGTAAATCTGTTTTTAAATAAAATCTTCCAGTAAAAGTGTGATGCGTTATAGATTGATTTTTAGAAAGCAGTACAATTGCTTATTTTGTCATTTCAGTATTTGACCAGAGTAGCTACATCACAAGCTACAGATTGTTATTTTATGAATTTTATGAAAATGTTACCCCAGAAGTGTTAAAACTGATTTAACAGATCATTTTCAGAGACAGTCCAGTTGATTACTACATATTTTACTTTGGTTTTGCTGTTTCCAAATACATTTTCTGAGAGTCGATAAATACTGTGTAGACACTGCAACTTTTTCCTTTTATCCTGAGAATTTGGAGGATGTATTTGTAAAGTTCAGTCCCATAAGAAACATAAGTACAAAAAGGCTATTCTGTTCACAGAGAAGACTAAATGAACAAATACAGATCATGTGATCTTACTCCTGCTTGTCATAAACAAAGATTTCAATATTGTAAACTCATGGCATGTCTTAACTGTGAGGCAACTTGGCAATGTGGCAAATAATAAAATAATATAGCTGCTGTTTTTTGGTTTTGTTTTTTTTTTTTAATTCCATTTCCCTTTCTCTGGATGTTTATGAACTTAAATTAGCATACACAGGATGATCTCAGAGCTAGAAACTTATATAAAATCTGTCCATAAGGAAAGGTAGAGCATTTTGTTACAAAGAGGAAAATGCATTTTCCTGATTATAGTTGTATTATTTTCACAAAAAACCCCAAACAGATACAACAATTCTTGCAACATCAGTGGATAACACATAACTAAGGCTGGAGAGAAATGAGATATTGCACAGAGAAATCACAGAATTATCAAAAAGTTTGGCCTGGCAGGGACCTTAAAGATCATCTAGTTTCAATTCCCCTGAATAAGCAGGGACACCTTCCACTAGACCAAGTTGCTTAAAGTCTCATCCAGTCTGGCTTTGAATGCTTCCAGGGATGGGACATCTGAAACTTCCCTGGGCAACCTGTTCCAGTGTCCCACCATGCTCACAGTAAAGATTTTCCTCCTCCTATCTCATCTAAACCTGCCCTTTTTCCATTTAAAGCCATTCTCTCTTCTCTTATCACTGCAAGCCTTATAAAAAGTCCTTCTCCAGCTCTCTCTTGCAGCTCCCTTTAGGTACTGGAAGGTGCTACACAGTTTCCCCACAGCCTTTTCTCTTCCAGCTGAACCACCTCAGCTCTCTCAGGTTGCCTTTATAGGGGACCTGTTCCAGTCCTGTGATCGTCTTCATACTCCTCTCCTAGACTCCTTAATTGAGGGCCCCAGGACTGTTCACAGTACTCCAGGCAAGGTCCCATGAAAGGAGAGGGCAGAATCACCTCCCTCACTCAACCTCCTGGTCACTTCTTGTGCTGCAGCCCAAGGTACAGCTGGACCTCTGAGCTGCAGATTCTGAAAACACAAGATGTATAGTACCACACACTCCCCACATTTCTCTTTATTTCAGCCCAGATATCCTTACAAACTACGCTGGGCACACTTTCAGGCTTTAACCTGAAAAGGCTAAATTTATCTATATAATTATATGGTAACACTCTCATAAATGTTGCTATTCGTGTAATGAAACTGAGCTATTCCTCCAAACAGCTTCTCTTGAATTGATCTTTTCTTTGTTGCCCCAGTGAGCACTGAAGCATCTAATACTGACATACTGGTAATGCCATTGATTCTTGGATGAAAACTCCCTGTGACACATGGGATAATTGTTATAGCACAGTTCAAATCCTCTTCAAACTTAAGCAACTATGAGCTATACCCCAGTCATGTTTCCATGCCTTGTTTGCTGACACCCGTTGGCTAGACACCCTTAAGGAATAAAGAGGAGACAATTTACTGCAGCCTGAGTAAACACCACAGGAGCAATGTCAATATATAACATTAATACAATAAAATTACCTAAGTCAGGCTGTGGTGAGAGCTCAGTTCTAATTTGGGTAATACATGAGCCAGCAGAGTGCTCTTAGAGCAAAGAAGGTGAATGGTATCCCAGTCTTCATTATTCAAAGCATTGCCAGCGGATCAAGAGAGGCGATCCCTCTCCTCTACTCAGCACTGGTGAGTCTAGTTCTGCACTCCTCAGTCCAGGAGAGACAAGGACACACTGGGGAAAGTCCACTGAAAGGTCGTGAAGATGATGAAGGAACTGGAGCATCTCTCCTGTGAGGAAAGGCTGAGAGAGCTGGAACTGGTCAGCCTGGAGAAGAAAAGGCTCAGGGGGGATCTGATCAATGTATATAAAGGGAAGGTGCAAAGAGGATGGAGCCAGACTTTTTTCTGTTGTGGCCAGTGACAGGACCAGAGGCAATGGGCACAAAAAGAAATACAGGTGGTTCCCTCTGACCATCAGGAACCACTTTTATTGTGAGAGTGACTGAGAACTGACACAGGCTGCCCAGAGAGGTTGTGGAGTCCACATCCATGCATATATTCAAAAGCCATCTGGACAAAATCCTGGGCAACTGGCTCTATGAGGCCCTGCCTAAGCAGGGAGGTTGGACCAGATGACTTCCAGAAGCTCCTTCCAACCTCAACCATTCTGTGATTTCTATTCAGAGAGAATACTTGAGCCCTAGCACGGGAGGTGAAGTTGCAACTAGATGGCTGGGCCTATTCCTAACCCCAGGTGGTTACTATTTCTTTTTTGCAGCATTTCCTAATTGTCCAGTCCATGCTGATGCTACACACAATACATTTTTACACGGTAAAACACATTGTAAAAATTGTGTACACATTGTACACGAAGAATGTAAATTATATTTTAAATTGTACAAACACATTTTCAAATAGCTGACTATTCAAGTAATGAATACCAACATACTTAGAACGTGAGTACCTATTAATGAGGCTTTCTGTACCAATCATTAGTAGACAGACACATTCAGTGAGTGCCTTAGAGACTATATGGATTAGTTTGCATGTAGGCTTAGAGTTAAAATTTCCAATTTTTAATTTTAAAATATTCAGACACCCTTGAAAGGTATGCTGAATATGCCTAAGCAAAAAGTTGAGCTAATTAGTTCTTTTCTGTTCTTTCTCACAATGTCTACTACCATATTTCTTGTGGTATTATTTCCACGTAGACAATTACAAGTTATGAGAGCAGTGCTCAGACAGCCAATGACAAATCTATAATGCAGAATTAACAGTTAAATATTTCATATATAACAAATTAATTCAGCGAACCAAAAGGTGCAAATATTTATGTAAAGACATTGCTCTAGCAGGCTGTTATCTAGCCTTTCTGGTTGGCAGTTGCAGTGTATGCATTTTAGAATTGCTTTGAAGTACTTTTATAATTTCCAGAAGAGTCCTTGTTTACCAGTGCACAAGTTACTTTACATATGGAAGATCACACAAATCTAAATCTAAAACAAAAAAACAAGAGTGAATGTCAGATATAAAGTCCTGAAGATTATTTTGCAGTGCTCCTGGTAAATTAAGCCAGATTATGTGGTATTAAATATTTTACATGAAAATTCTAGAAGCTGGATTTAGTCCTGGATCTTTCAAAGAAAAAAACCCAAAGTTTTATGATCAGCACAACAATTATTTCATATCCTTTTGAGGAATCTAGCAGTGATTGAGTACTACTGTTGTTTTAGTTGTAGCCATGCTGAGCATGAATTCCAAAACATAATGCTGTCTTTGGCATAAATACCTTTCACCCTGAAGATCTCAGATCATTTCAATATTGACATACACATGCTGTGCTATTAATATGAGACTCAACTACTGCCTATATGTGCTCATAAGGTAAAGAAATGTCTAGCTCAGCAAGACCTAAATACTAGTTTACATAGGGAAGCCAGTGTAAAACGGTTATATATGAAATACATCCCAATACCTGACTGCACACTAAATCCCTTAGTAGACAACTGGATGTAGACTAGCTCAAGACTTCAATAAATACTAGAGCCAAAAGTGGCTTCTACTGCCCTATTTCTATATGAAAGAAAATTATGTTTATCTGATGGGAGCTGCCAGAATAGGACTCAGCTGAGATTAAAAAAAAATAAATCTGTAAGCATTGCATAAAGATTGCAGAGGAAAAGCTAGTAAGGAGTCTTGAAGTTAATATGAAGGTTTTGGGATGCCAGGTTCAGCAGCTGAGAAGGGACTGGGAGATCTGAAGCTGGGATGAAAGGATGACCAAAGGGTCAATGGGTTTAGGGGCAGGGGAAGGAAGGATGAAGGAAGGGTTGTGTGGGGTCTCTGGAGCTTTTGGGAGTTAAGGGAGATATCAGAACATTTTGTGACAGGCAAGGGGGGTTTTCAACCTCTAAGGTCGTTCTGTTTCCCAGATTTTCCTGCATTTCTGAAAGGTGAATTTAAAAAACCCAAAAATATCTGAGCGTCCCAGATGACTCCCTGACTCTGAAAGTTAAGGTTTTAGTAAGAACACCAATGTAACAAAATTCTGAATAAAATAATGTGACGACATTCATACTAAGGATTATTATAAGGTTAACATAGACTATAATTAAGAGGAAGTTGTTATTCAGCATCAAAATCTCTCTTTGCCCTTTTCTGTTATTTATGGCTCCATTCAGCTGAAAGGATGTCTGTCATTTGGATATCAGCTATGCGAACCTGAAACTTTTTTTGAAGAGGGTTTGATTTAAATTCTGCTGGATATTATTTACATGATTGCCTAAGCTGCCACAAAGCTTTTATGATGCAACAAAAGAAAAGTAAATTTAAAACAAACCAAACTTTCTTTATGCTACAGCAAGGGATGACAAAATATACCAGCAAAATAGAAGCTTTCTAAAGTGACAAAATATACCAGCAAAATAGAAGCTTTCTAAAGTATATTTTGGTATAAAGCCTGACTAAAACCACTGCCTTTCCTAAAGCTCTTAATAACTAAATCTAAGAGCCTTCCCTCTCTGTTTAATCATTTTGATGAATACCCACAGCAGTTTACATCTGAGCTCCTCACCACCAAGTCACACCGTTGCTGTCAATTCTCTCCTGGAGGCCACCACAGCAGTACAGCTCTTGTGGAAGTCACAGCGACACAAACACCCGTCCAGGCACAGCTCTGTTCATGGAGTTTGTGAGTGTTTGTGTATCCTTGTGCCTCCTGATGACAGCTCATTTGAGTCAGCAAAAATAAAATAGAAAAGAGTCTTGCTTAATGGCCTTGAGCTGTCATTACAAGTCCTGGACTAAAATCTTTGGAGGAAAAAAAAGAAACCACTTTATAAATCAATACAAAACTGGGAAACATTGTTCTCAGAAGCCTTAATCTTACTCACATTTTTAAAAAGCATTTTCTCTGAAATTCTAAAGTCAGTTATGTGTTCTGTGGCTCCCCTTCCTCTTCTCTGCCTGTTACCTCTACTCTCACATTTCCTGTCATCCAGGACACTTCGCTTATGCTCATGATTTCAGCTATTGCCTACATCAACCAAAATCTAATTTATCTTTCTGCTCCAAATTTTATTTACTTTAAACTTTAGTTTCAAGGATATCAGTTTTAGAATTTGAAATTATAACATTATACTCAAAACCCTTGAATTTTCTTTACCATTTAAAATCTGATTACTGTTCCTTCTCACCCAAACTTCTAAACAGCACTTGCTTTTTTTTTCTTTGTCTTTTTTTCCATTTGTTTTATCTCATGCATTTATACCAGTTTATATTTCTGAACTTTGCCATACCTACTACCATAGTCTTGTTCAAGCAGTTTTATGTCATCTCTATTCCTACAGATAGGCCCACCTTCCTACTTCAACCTCTTTCCTCCCTTAATCTAAATTGAGGAATGGGGATTTTTTTACTGATCAGAACCCATCCCTTATCTTTGGTTGGTGTCAATACACCTGCTGGGTCACACAGACAGTGCTGCATCAGTATGAATCATTGTTTCTTCATAAGAGGTGGAGACTTGCCGTATTTAAAGCTCAGGATGTTTTTTTTCCAAGTGCCATTATACAGCAGCTTTAAAATAGCTCAGAGTTATTGGACAATTTGCAAATACCCAAAACAGAATAGAATAGGCTATCCTGAGTTGGAAGGGACCCATAAGGATCATCAAGTCTAACTCTATCTAAAAAGCTTGACTTTTAAAATATTTCAGGTATTCATTTCACCATATTATACCACCAGATCTTACTGGAAATAGTTTTAGGAATATTTTAACCACCTAGTTAAAAGCCCCCAAACGTTGTGGCACCTATTTCTCAGATGACTGTTCTGGTGCATCTGACAGCCACACACATCCCATCACGCCTCAGTAATCCCTTCGACAGCTACAGCTGTGCCAGCAAATGCAAGTAGTTTCTTAGCTCCCAAGGGCCCAGCTTTGAATTAGTGAGTGCTAAACACTGCCCCTCCCACAACAATTTATGTGATGCATTTTGTGATGGGTTTTGTTTTCCTTCTGTCACTAAACTGAAGCTCAGGGTTGGCTACCAAGTTCACGTGACATGTAAGTAATTAAATTCTGAGATATTAGTATGTGGAAACTGCTTGGATTTTCATGTGTTTATGCTTATAAATGGTTCTGATGGTTTATTTGCTATTATTCTGAGTCTTATGGGTCCCAGGATGTCTCAATGTCTCAAAAAGCATCTTGGTGTACTTGTGTTTTTTCCTTGTCCTGCCGTCTCCCAGTATTTTGGAAATAACCAAAAGCCAAATCCAATATCTTTAAGATTTTTGTCATTTTGTCAACCTTTATGCCTGAAAGTAAAGATAATCATAGTCCTGCTGTTTTCAGATTGCTCTTGAAGACCTGGGATGCACTTGCCCAGAGTGGGGAAGCAACAGAAATGAGTTTCTATATGAAGCAAAGTGTCAAGGGAGCATCTGGCAGGGAAGGAAGCAAAACAATGTCAGAAACCTGTTGGAGGAAGGTGACCAAAGGACTGATGAACACTACAAATGTTTTTGTCAGCTGGGGAAAGAAGAAATGACTGTGTTCTCTTTGCCAGAGTTTAGGAGAAAATTAACTTAGTCCCTGCTTTAATGAAAATGAGATAGCAGATCTTTCTCTATGAATTTAAAATACAAATGGTAAGATTAAAAATAAAGGGTGCTCACCTGCAGACTAAAAGACAATTTAAATGCTCATCTATCTCTTTCTTCTCTCTCTCTCTTTTTTTTTTCTTTTTTTTTTTTTTTTTTTTTTTTTTCCTCTTTTCTTT